>VWZK01007869.1:401029-534915 GCA_013396935.1 Baryphthengus martii | reverse complement strand
AGGGCGAGTCTCGAGTCACCAGAGCAGCAGCAGCAACGGCCCAACCCTTCCCTCCGCCACCTCCATAGAGAACCGGCTCGCTGCCGCGTCTAGAGCGCACCCGGCCAGCACCACTAACTTTATTGCCCTTCACGCAACCTACCCCACCTCCCTCCAGCGGCCGCCAATCGCCGCGAAAGGTTCCGCCCGTCTTGCCAATCACAGCCGAGAAAGGGGGTGGCCTTAACGCCGAAGTGGGCGGACGAGGGAGGAAGTTTGGTTGAACTGTGCCATCGCCGCAGTGCAGCATCCGTATTCACGAAAGCCGTTACGCTCTGTGGCTGGCGGGAGAGCCGAGGAGGAACGGGAAATCTGCGCAAGTGGCGTACCCGGTTAATGGCGGCAGTTTGGCTGCAGCTTTCCTTCGCGGTTCGCTCCTGTGCTTCAGCTATCGCGCAGCCCAGCTCTAGCGGCCTAGGGTGTGAGTTATAGTTCGTTCCGTCACGTTCATAGAAGGGTAGTTTAATAGATATGTATTCTTATAAGGGCTTTTGGTTTGTTTTATTTTCTTTTATACATTTCTTTAAGCCTACGTTCCCTTCAGTCAGACCACATTTAAGATTTGGTTGAGGTAAAATATTAGCCGATTATGGACTGTAGTTCCGAGCTTGCAATCAGATCCGAAGGAGGAGACTGGCATTTGAGCTCCCAGAGCCTGTATGTACGGATCCAATTTCAGGTTTGCTTTCTGGGTTTGGAAACTATTTCTATCTCTGCATATGCTTTTAGCTATTAACTGGCCTGTCTGTGGTAGGGCATCCTGCAGGCAACCCATGGACAACCAGGATTCTCAAAAGACGCATTTATTGTGTTAAGCACACAGCTCTTGGGGTTTTCTTGCTCCTGCCCAGTTAAACAAAACAAAGATGGCCAGGCTTGTAGCTGTAGGTAGAAATTTGAGTCATGGGAGACTTCCAGAGGCTTACCAGTGTGAGGTTTTATCTTCTGACACTCGGGTCTCAGTCTCGGTGAGGTAGCAACTACCTGGACTTGCCAAAGATTAGAACTTACTTGCCCGAGATGGGGCAGGACAGGCAAGAGCTATGTAAACCTGACAGCAGACTCCACAAATATCCACATCTGCTTTGTTCACACATAACGCCTTCCGCTTTCGGTTTGTATGACTCATAATTCAGATGACTGGGAGAAAGTGATACATGTAATAACTCTTGAACCATACAGACGGCAAGTCCAAACAAATGATATTGCAGAACTTCCAGTTTCCCAGAGCCAACCTCATTCCTAATCCTTTCAACACAATGTGCCACAATGTCTCAAGGGTTATATAAGGCCTAAAGGGTGCTGTCGGACAGGAGTTCTTCTGTCACATCTTATCTGGGATGAAGTTTGTTCAAGATAGGTTTCCCCATCTCGTACCTGTAAGGATTAAGGACCATCTACTTGTCAGATTGTGTTATGGAAATTCTTGAACAAACTACCTGAAAGCAAGTTTTGAGCATGTAAGTATTGTGTAAGGATGAACGTAACTGTGACAGGTACTTGTCATACCAGAGTTTTTATATAATGACAGTTTTCCTGCATTTAACAATAGTCATATTACCGCAAGAACTTGCACTTTACATGTGAATCTGTGAGGACACGACTGTGTGGAACTCCACTGAAATCGATAGAATCTAGTCTGAAAGAAGAGGTCAGTGGGCACAGAGGCAACAGCAACAACATCTAAACCAATATTAAAAGCAATTAATAATATTGAAATAAACGTTCTCAAAGTAAAAAGTAAAAATAATAAAAATATTTGCAAATCTTAAAAACGGACGTGAAAGCCAGGATTTTGTTCTGCGTTGGATGGCAGAGTATTCTCATGCAGTGTTTCTAGCCTCTAGTTTCAACACTGTGGAGGGCAGAGACCCCATAAGTGGAAATTAAGCAGAATTTATCTTTTTGGTGGGGAGGGGAAAAGAAGAGAATGGAAAACCTGCAAAACATGGTAGGTACATATCGACAGACTAAACTATTACTTTTTTTTCAATTATTTATTTTAAAGCATACTATGAAATAGTTATTACCATAACAACAGGAAAAACCCCACATTTGTTCAGTAAGAGAATAGCAGTAAATCATCACTATTTTCTTAAAACTGTTACTGGTATTTTTTAGGACTGAATCCTGCATTATATTGAGACCAGCAGGATATATGCTATATTCCAGAGCTCACACTGACTTGGGCAGGTGGGAACCTCCAAAGTTGCAGTGCTTGGCTGCTGAGAGCTTTCCTTCACATCTGTGCCACACTTTGTCAGCCTGAGACCAGCTGCAGTAGTTCAGTTGATGAAGGCAATGAACTGTAGTGCAGAGAACAAAAAAGGTGGTGAAATGCTTGCTAGTTTATACATCTCACCTACTTCTTATATTCCGTAAACTAATGTGGAAGACGTCATTATTCATGTCTGAGAATGTAGCATCCCAGTTGTTTCTATGATTATTCACTAACAAATTTACGTAAAGATTTTTTTGCAATTTGCCCCTTTGATTTCACAAAAGACCATAGTAAATAATCAGCATATGGAATGTAATAGCCATCAGTCTCAGTATCGCTTTGCACCCACCAGTCACTTTAGTGCGTTGTCCAAATTCTGCCCCCTTCCCCCGACTTTGTGTTTTCTCCCTTTCCACTTGCCCTGAACACCAGTGATGCTTTAATTCAAATAACACAACTGACGTAGTGGTACTTCTGGATTTGTTTCTGCAAGTCTAAACTTGCAGAATCTGTGCGTAATTCCAACTTGAGTCCCCCACCGCTGGTTATTTGGAGGAGAAGGGTGATCTGTAAAGTGACACGAGGAGCTCGCTGCGTTGCCGACTGTGTGGCACAGAAGCAGGAGCTGCTGCCACAGATGCAGCATCTGATTGAGAGGAAGGGGAATGTCTCTTGCTGCACATATGGCATAGCTCAGAACCTGGACTGGCTGCTGTCATCTACCAAAACAACCCACCAAATGTGGGAAAGGAGCTTCGCCAAGCTGGGAGGTTTTCCTTACTATTGCCAAGGTGGAATCCCCATGCCTTATCCAGTGTGTGGCAGTGATTTCAAAGCTGAGCCCTGCTGGGTGGCGATTGCAGACAGAATGCTGATGCCAGGGTAGCTGTAGTAGTGTTGTGCTGCACCATCTCCAGTAAACACTGCATTTGGCACCGTACTGCTGGGTGGTGGATCTAGCTAGGTTGGGTTTTATGCAGGGCCCTATTAGTGTAGTGCAGACATGCACGGAACGGGAACCAAAGCATCTAGGTAGAGATTTGCTGCAGAGTAATTCACTGAAAATTCACACCCTAGTATACTCCATGCTGATTTCTCCAACATAATCACCTCCTCCATCTTCTTACTTTCCAGAGAGTTTTTCAGCCTGCCTTTTCAACTGATCCTCATTTTTTTCTCCAAAGCCATGTATATATAGTTCCTGACCCACCCCAAGAATGAATTAACTGGCAGGGACATGTAACCAAAGGCACTGGTATAGTTTTTCCTGTGACAGAAGTCTGTTTCAAGGAGAGCTGTACTGTAGAAAAAAAGGCCTGGGGGGAAAAAACCTTAACAAAACCCAAATGCAAACTGAAAAACACAGCTATATTTTTAATTTAAACAATTTTTTTGGCACTTCTACGGAAGCAGAATGCTTTTAATGGCAAACCCGTTTAGACTGCACAGATGCACTATTGTAAGAATCGTTTGCATTGTCTTTTGGAAAAATGCTCTAATATATTGGTTATGTGCCTAATTTGAACAATGTAGTATGGCTGGTGTGAAACTGTTGCAGAAGGCTTTGTGGTTCTCTACAGGATTTTAATTTTCAGAGTATATATTGGCATTAAACTTCTGCATATCTATAAAGGTGACTTTTAGTGAGGCTGATTTAACAATACTCAATAGAGGCAAGAACATTCCCAATCTTCTAAACAGCAGTGGACTTCTAACCACCTGAGAGGTCACTTTTCCTTTCCCTTTCTTTGGAAAATCCTTTGCAGTCGATTTCAGTGAGTTTTCTATCTAATAAAATCAATAATTTTGCTTGCATCCATTTGCCTACTGAAATGCTGTTCCCTATACCTTAACTCAGCACCTGGATTTCCTGCTGCTCAGAACCAGTCCTTTGTACTTCATCAGATACATTTTAGGAAAAGTAGTTAAAAAGCTCCTTATTCTTTAAGCCCGTGAAGACTTGCTGGCTTTCTTAAGTACGACAGTTAGTCTGGCAGTTACAGTTTCACAGGACTCTTATGGTTGTTCTTTGTCAGAAATTTGGAAGGATATTTGGGGTGTGACTTTATGGTTAGCCAGTGAAAACTGCCTAGAATACTCAAGTGTCAGAGATACTGATATTTCATCAGTGAATGTTTATACAGGCAAATCAGGAAAGCGAGGCAGTGCCCATAAGAGTACAACTTGCTTGGCTTTCAGAGTCCTATTTAGCACAGTGAATATTTTTAGCCGATGCAATTATACTAATGCATAATCATCATAACTTTCAAAGAGGAAGATTGCATATGTATTCCCAGAGTGGTTTAGGAAGAAAAAACAAACCAAAACCCAATCCCAACAGTGCCTGTCTTCTCAGCAGGCCTAGTTCAGTGAAACACGTAAGCTGCAAAATTTTTACATTCTCTGTTCTTCTGACACATTTGTTCATATTTTTTTAGCATCAGCAGAGTGTGTTGTCCTGCGTTGTTCTGTTTCTGACATCGGTTAGCCCTAGCTTTGCAATAAAGCAAGCTTTGAAATGTATCACTTTCATTAGTTGCCACGAGAAGAGCTTTTCTTTCTCCTACCCACTGCTGGTTCACGACTGAATACCTTAAACCATATTTATAGTTTTTAATTTACATCGTTGTAAGTATTTCAGTTTTCTATGTTAAGGCCTTTTCAGTATCAAGTCTTAGTGAGTTCTCTGCTTTAGTTGCTGGATTGGGAATTACTTACTATTATTAAAATGCCTGCACTTGGTATTATCAAAACAGTCTTGTGTTATCTTTTTCATTGCAGAAAATGCTATGTCATGCTTTGCATGTGTAGGAAACACTAGGAATATGTGTATATAGAAGTATATATGGAATATGTATATATAGAAGTATATATGGAACATGTATATACTTTTAGCTGCTTGCAGAAAAGGGCTTCTGTTGGCTGTAGTGAGCTACGTCTTCCTGTTTCTCTTACGTTTCCATGGGCAGAAATGTAGTGAGTCTTCTTACAACTGAAGGTAACATTGCCATGCAATAGTTATAAATGGTTGTCGTTAATACGATTTCTATTAATGACAAAGCATAGCATTAATGCTCCATTAGGTTTCTGTAAAGACCAGATTTTATGTTATTTAAGACTCAAAGATCTGCTTGAGCTAGAAAAAGGGTGAAGAAAAGCTACTTAGCATTTTGAATTAGCAAGAGAAAGCAAAAATACAGGAAAATCAGGCAAATAGCTATAAATCCAGGTTAACCTTTTGAAAGTCAGTGAAGCCCTTCCATTTTCCCTTGCTAACTGCCTGAAAAGTTCAATACTTTTACTTACTATAAAAAATGACTACTTATATATATGAGCATGTTATTACAAACTTGTATTTTTAAATAGGTTCAAGAACACTAAACCATTAGGTTACAGTAAACAGCATTTCCATTGCTTGACCTAAGGTTCCCTTTATTAAATCCAGTCTACTTACAGAGTGTTGAAATTGGTTTGCATGTCTGCATTTTTACTTTGGCATTCCTTAGTCTTTAATTTCTTTAAAGCAAGTGCAGATTCTCATTGAAATGATGTACTTTTTTCCTATTTTGGTGAAATCAATTTGCTTTTTAAAGAAATCACATAAAGAAGGCTTTTTTGCATTTTTACCCAAATTGTTGATCATACCTACTTTGGGAAGAGAACCAAAACCAATATCATGACCTGACCTGAGCGAGGCCAAACATCTGAAGTCTCTTAGCTATTAAACCTAACTGTGACTCTGAAGGTAGCTTTTATTCACCAGTACATATTTCTGAGTTCATGTGGCATGATTTTGTATCATATAGTAAAACAAGAAGGTCCAGAGCAGGGCCACAAAAATGATCGGAGGAGTCTGGAATGCCTCTCCCAGGAGGACAGGCTGAGAGAGTTGGGATTGTTCAGCCTGGAGAAGAGAAGGCTCTGGCAAGACCTTATAGCAGCTTCTCAATACTTAAAAATGGCTTATACAAAAGATGGGGACAGACTTTTTAACAGGGCCTGTAGCAAAAGGACAAGGAGTGATGATTTTAAACCGAGAGAGGGTAGGTTCAGACTAGATATAAGGAAGAAATGTTTTATGATGAGGGTGGTGAATTCTTGGAACAGATTGCCCAGAGAGGTGGTAGATGCCCCATCCCTGGAAACATTCAAGGCCAGGTTGGATGAGGCTCTGAGCAACCTACTCGTTAAAGATGTCCTCACTCATTGCCACGGGGTTGGACCACATGACCTTTAAAGGTCTCTTCCAACCCAAAGCATTCTATGATTCTATGAAAATGTTAAATGTGTTCTGCAGATTGAAAATGTTTAATACTCTGGGGCAATACAAGCCATTTCAGCATCATAGAATTATTTCCTATTAGCCAGCTTGACAAGTTTAGTGAACTTAGGAGATGCATAATCACTAACATGAGGTAAGAAGTACTTCAGACATGTATTTGAATAACATGATCCCATTTCTCTGGAATCTCTCTTGCAATATTTTGAGTAAAAATGAAAGCTCTGAAAAGTTCTTTTACAAGTTCTGAGCTAGTACGGCCTTGCTTCACATGCAGCAGTGAGAATTGATATGTTGTGGTTTTTGACCAATTTCATGAAAGGTTGCAAGGTGGAAGGAGGGTGAAGGGGAGGTGAGCTCTATGTATGCTTGCTGTAAAATACCTACAATCAGAAGAATCTCCACTGAGGCGTTTTTTTCTTGGATTTCCTTGGTAAAAAGGAAGCGCGTTTGTTTCTGGGTTTTTTTGTGGTTGTGGGTTACATTTTTTTTGTGGCTTTTAAAAAATTATTATTATTTTGTTTGTTTGGTTTGAGTTTTGTTGGGTTTTTTTAAGTGAAAAAATGCAAGTAAGCATAATTTCATCCGAGGGAAGTTATTCTAGTTAATATAAGTGGTTTACTGAAATGATTTAATTTAATTAATTTTGCAAGTCTTTCAGGCGTAGCACTTACGTTGTGTGTCCGGAAGTCCCACATACAGTGAATCCAAGTTAACACATCTGTCCACAGATGTGTTTGTTTCAGATGTAAATAGCTGAATTCCTAGATTGAGATGATACCGGGTGGAAGTACAACATTTTCTAGAGATTAAGTTCCTAGATAATTTCTGGTTTCAGCATTGTTCAGATACTGTGAGAGCTCAGCTTGCCGGGACTGGCTAATCAAAAGCCTTTATTCCTTAGCCTAGAGGATGAGAGATGGGCTGTGGATGTTTTCTACCTGGGCTTCAGTAAGGCGTTTGACACAGTCTCCCACGGCATTCTGCTGGAGAAGTTGGCAGCTCATGGCTTGGACGGGTTAAAAACGGGCTGGATAGCTGAGCCCAGAGAGCTGTGGTGAACGGAACTAAGTCCTTTTGGTGACCGGTCACTAGCGGTGTTCCCCAGGGCTCAGTTTTGGGGCCAGTCTAGTTTAATATCTTTATTGATGATCTGGATGAGGGGATCAAGTGCACCCTCAGTAAGTTCACAGATGACACCAAATTGAGCGGGAATGTTGATCTGCTTGAGAGTAGGAAGGCTGTGCAGTTAGATCTGGACAGGTTGGATCGATGGGCCGAGGTCAATGGTACGAGGTTTAACAAAGCCAGGTGCCGGGTCCTGCACTTCAGACACAACACCTACAGGCTTGGGGAGGAGTGGCTGGAAAGCTGCCTGGCAGAAAAGGATCTGGGGGTGCTGGTGAACAGCCAGCTGAACACGAGCCAACAGTGTGCCCAGGTGGCCAAGAAGGCCAAGGGCATCCTGGCCTGTATCAAAAAGGCTGTGTCCACCAGAAGTAAAGAAGCGATCGTGCCCCTGTACTTGGCACTGGTGAGGCCACAGCTTGAGTACTGTGTTCAGTTTTGGGTGCCACAGTATAAAAAAAAGACACTGAGGTGCTGGAGCAGGTTCAGAGAAGGGCAACAAAGCTGGTGTGGAGTCTGGAAAAAGTGCCTTATGAGGAGCAGCTGAGTGAGCTGGGGTTGTTTAGTCTAGAGAAGAGGAGGCTGAGAGGAGACCTTCTTGCTCTCTACAGCTATGTGAAGGGCGATTGTAGGGAGGTGGGTGTTGGTCTCTGTTCCCAGATAACTAGTGATAGGATGAGAGGAAATGGGCTTAAGTTGTGCCACAGGAGGTTTAAGTTGGATATTAGGAAAATTTTCTTTGCTGAGATAGTGGTGAGGCATTGGAACAGGCTGCCCAGGGAGGTGATAGTGGAATCACAGTCCCTGGAGGTATTTAAAAAATGTGTAAGTGTGGTGCTTCAAGACATGATTTAATGGTCATGATATTGTTTAGTAAACAGTTGGATTTGATGAACTTGAAGGTCATTTTCAATCTTAATGATTCTATGATTCTGTAGACTCTTTAGCAAGTGGAACTCTGTTTAGGCCCTGAACAAACACAAAAGGATATAGCCTTGTAACTACTGACTTGATGTCAGTTCTATCGCGGATGAATTTGACTCAGCATTTTATCTGTCTTGTCTTGACTTTATTGACTCATTTATTGAATGCAGCAGCTCTCAGAGAATTAGCTAAGAGCAGAGTTATAAGGTGCTTGCTTCAAATATACTGACTGATTTTCATCTAGCTTCATTAGAAAATAACAGGTTTATTACTTTTGTTTCCTAGATATCATTGGTGGAAAAGCTTAAGAAAAGTAGGAGTCAGTAATTTAAGTTTAAAGCCTGTCCTGACTGAAGGAGACAGTTTGGTTTGTCTGCATTTGCAGTTTAGAAGATACAGTAGTAAACTTCAGTAAGAGCTCTTCTTCTTACTCCTCTAACAAGCTGAAGTGCTTAGAGAAGCCAAAACATACACAAATGATGTCAGAACTGTTCCTGCCAATGAGTATTTCCATCCTTAGTTAGCTTGGTAAAAGCCTTCTGGTGTTCGTCACACTCGTCCTTCTCTTCCTTGGTCCTGATTTTTCTTCAGTAATAAATACATTCTTAGCCAGCTTCCCCTTCGTCTCCCTTCCAGCAATCACACTGTAAATATACTCACATTATGTCTTCTAGCCAGGTACAGAATCATGATAGCGCTGTGACAAGGCTGAAGATGTGTCAGCGGGAGAACACTTTGAAATAGGAGTCCAAATGAACAGAATTTACAGATTAATTGGATTTATGACCTGTATTCTTTCAACCAGGTGTCTTAAATTAAATTATTATAGCACTAAGTAAATTTAAAAAATAGTAATTTTGAGCAATGTGAGTGTCTGATTAGAAATACAGCACAGTTTAACTGACAATTAAAAAAGATAACTAAGGTTAATTTTCCTTTGTATGACTATGTAGAAGCCACGGAGAAGAGTCCAAGGACTTAAGCATATTTACTCTCATATAGGTAAATAAGGACTAAAGCCGTCTCTTTTTTTTTGCTTGAAGAAGACTACACTTAAAGGCACTGATGGTTGCTTTGCACGCTGTGAATTGTTGGCAGCAGTACAACATGAAGAGGCAAGGCAAAAAAGATGCCGAGAACAGTTATACTCTGTTTGAATTGACTAGAGATAAACTTTGGGTGTAGAGTATTCCCCTCTTAACTTTTTCCTTATTGTTTTAGCAAAAGTTGCAAAGCAGTCAAAACCAATTTGCAGAAGACCGATTTGATCTGTAACGAGCTTCATCCCGCCCAAATTGTATCATAACTACTACAGAAACATCAGATAGAATATAGGCAAAATAACCCAACCCACCCGAGCATTTACCTACCTTCTAGCAGCTATGTTTTGGATAGTTCTTCTGAAGTCCTTTCTCTCCTCTTATCAAAGTTGCATAGACCCTCTACGTGTCTGAGTGTAATTTTATCTGATGCAGTGGGCCTCCTTACCTTGAACACCTGTGTGAAAGCAGAACAGGGAAATTTAACTCTATAGATGCTGGAAATTGTCACTTCTCAACAGAAATAAGAACAAAAAGTCTTTTAAAAGAAATTGTAATTCATGTTCAGACCCAGTGACTGTCCAGATCTGCAGAAATTCTGAGTAAGATCCAGCATTTGAAGATCTGATATTTGTGTTGCTCATATACTAAACTCAGTGACTTCCTCCATTCTGATAGTGCTCTCTTTCCACAAATCTTTGCAGGACAGATGGGTTTCGCACATCCTAGTTTGTACGGCAAAATTTGATTAGTCAATTATTGCTCCTTTATTGAAACTGCTATTTCATTGAGTTATATGTTTTAGGCAGAAACGATCTAGAAGAAGTCTTTAAACTTCTTTAAAGAAATGCAGCACATCACCATGGTATTCGTATTTTCAGATGTGGATTCGTATCAAGAATATTATCTAGTTATTATATCTAATGAAATTTAATATTTATTTTTTTCCCAAATCCCTGTAAATACTACTAAGAGCATTCATTGTTTTCTTTGAGGTTTAGCCAACTATCAAGAAAAAGATAAAAAAACCCCTCTGTTTCAGTATTTTTGCTCTAGACCAGCAAGGTCTTAGAACCAGTGAATCTCAGGATTCAAAAGAAGCTTTTGCGGTTAGAATTTTTACTGGAAAGTAAACAAACAAAACTGATGTTTTGGATTGGCATTGATGTTTCAAACAGTTCGTTCTTTTACAAGATGCAAAGTTGTCACTTCTGCTGTCCCCCCTCAGAATTACTGTCCCTGAGATCTTGAAGGGAAATCACTACTAATGCAGCTAGTGCTACCTGGAAAAAAAAGAGCTGAGAACACTCTTGGCCTCCTTTTGATGTCAGTTGATGATCTAGTCTCATATGGTGCCATCTCCTCTGTATGGTGTTATAACCTATTACAGATAACAGCTGTAATTAACTGTAATCTAAAAAAATTATGGCCAGACTACTGTAATATTAATTCTTGCTTTGATGGACTTTTTTGAACAGGGAGAATTCAAAGGGAGTCCCAGACCATCGATTCTTTCTTGACAGATCTCTGTTAACAGCAAGTGTCTTGTAAGCAATGTGTGCAAATAAGTACTATTTTCTTTTAGCTTTTTTTTTCTTGCATATGAGTAGTAGGAAATAAATGCAAATCTATGTACATTATCCAAAACTACCCCAAAATTAAATTAGGGTGTGTTTGAGAAGCAGGATATATATGACTAAATGGAAGACATACTGCTTGTGTTAGTGAGATTTTATTTTTGTAAAGCACTGCACTGTGGAGTGTGATTACACCTTTGGATTTTACTAGAACTGCCTTTGTTCAAAGACATTTATTCTGTATCCAGAGTGGGGAAAGCTGCCTTTGCTTTCTGTGTGGTAAGAATGTTTATACTGGGAGTTAGTTCCGAGTTGGTACTGTGCTCTGAATTGAGGCTCGTTTGCCTTTATGTTTACTTCCTTGTATAGACAAACCCCGAGTAAATGCGTCACACAGGAAGTGTGTGGAGTTACTCTAGATTTATGGTGCCGTAATAGGACACATGAGAGAAATTTGATGACAGTTTCTGCCCTAAGCAGATGGAATATTGTTAAGGAACAGCTTCAGCAGGAGCAGATCTTGGAAAGTACTGTTGTAAAGGCTTTGCTAAAGAAGACTATTTTAAAGAAAGGTTGGAAGTAGCAGAAAGAGGAGACACATGTCTTCTTTCACGTTTAAATAATGCATGAATAGTGCATTACAAGTCCACATTGCTTATAATGCTGAATACTGTCTGGCGGCCTCTGTTTTCTCATTTTTAATATAGACTAATCTATTTAAATTTAGATTATGAGGGAAAAAGATCAATGTCAGTACTGCTTCAAGAAGTTAGTACTTCCAGTCTGTGCTGGACTTGTAATATGCTACCTATCCATGGCTTGTGACCTTCCTGTTCTGCCTCCGAAGTACCGAGAGAAAAAAACATTTGTAATATTGAAACAGCTGAGTGAAAAGACCTTAGAAATGTGTTAAAAAGCATCAGTGCAGTTTTAAAGCTCTTCCTAACAAATAAAAGACAACTGTGGGGTTTTACCTTTCCACCAGGGTAGTAAATGTCATCAGACTTTCCATTAGAATCATCCTGTATTTTCCAAGAAGACAGATGCCATCGTGTTAATCCAGTTCAATTTAAGTAAAAAATAAAAGCTCTCTTCAGCTTCCAAAGGCTATTGAGGGGGCTGGACAAAGTTAAACACAGCAATTCAAAAGCCAGATCCATTAGACAAGATGCAATTAGACTTTCTGCTAAAAGAAGAACAGTGAAAAATATTGACAGAGTGAGCAGACATCCTTGAATTTAGATCTTGTAGTTTCTGCATATCCCAGATTTCCTAAGCAGATTTCACTGGATAGAATTGACTTTTTCTGGCCTAGCATTTCCCTTTCTTCAATAGCCTTATGTTCCTCTTTGTATGATCCATCAGATACATTAAATAATTCTATTCCATTCTCTAATCAGTATTTGTTAGCTTCCAGAAATCAGATCTTATTGCTAGGCAACTAAACAAGAAATCTCCATCTTTCTATTAAGCAGGTTGCTGTATCCACACCTGACCTTATGCTTATCTATACATCCATCTATAAAATTACCAAAGCGCAGCTGTAAACAGCAAATGTAAACATGCTGCATATATTACACATATCGAATTTATCTTGAAACAGAGTTGTTAGTAGTCAAAATAGCTTGGAAAAAGACACAGGTTTTTCTCTCCCCCTTTTTAGATGTATTTCCTTCTCATGTAACTAGCTTTAAGGGTAGCCTTGGTGCTGGAAATGACTTTTATCTTTTGGGCTATTAAAAGAAGAGCTATTTATATATTAACCACTACAATCAATGTATTTTTACATCAAGATACTTCCGTATTTTTATTGTCTGCTTAAGGTTTTGGTTACGGTCATTCTCTTTGTGCAAGTTTTCCAAAGGAATGATCAGGCACCTGAGTTAGGTTGAAAAAGCAACAGCAGAGCTTTAGGAGATTGTACGTCCAGCAGTCTTGCTGCAGTTTTAACAGAGCTTATGCAGTTTGTATTTTAATGAGTTTACATTTGCCATCTTGGTGCTTGATTGCATTTCCAGTGCTATCCAGCTAATTTTGTCGATCTTCTAGTGGCAGAGATATCCTCAATAACATCATAGTCTTCTTACTAAGGACTTACACTTCTTTTTTTCAGTGTCATTTTTGTAGCTAGAGTATCACTTTTCTGCCATGGAGAAAAAGTCTTCTGATGTCACACATTGGCATAAACTTTTCTTTTTAAACTATTTTATATTGATTTTTAACTAATTCATATAATGCTTTTATCATGTATATTTGTATGTGTGATGAGTCTCAGTTTTAAAATTGTACAATTAAGATCAGAAAGGAGATGTGAAGGTCATGTAGTTCACAGTCCTGCTCCAGGCATGGTTAATCTCCAAAGTTCAGGGCCTTGTCCTGTTTGGGTTGGACATCTCCACAGATGGAGTTTGCACAGCCTCTCCAGGGCCTTGATGCAGCGCTTAGCCGCTCTCACGGTGAAGATTTTTTTTCCTCGTGCACAGTTAGAATTGACCTTTCTTCTTTCCCTGTGCACCTCTGGAAAGAGTCTGCTTTTGTCTTTGTAACTGCTCTCTAGGTGATAGAAAAACACTTTTGGGTTCTGCGCAGCTTTTTTTATTTCACTTGGTAAAGAAACTCAGTTTTCTTAGTCTCAGCTCATGTAATATGCTGCAGTCTCCTACTCGTTAGAGGGGACTGCCTCTGGGCTTCTTCCAATTTGCCTTTCTCTTTCCTACACTGAGTGCCAAAACCGGGCACAGTATTCCAGTAAAAGGTGTTCTGGATGTATCCTCACAAGTGCTGAGCAAAGGGAATCGAAGCTTCCCCCAATATGCTAGCTGTGCGTCTGCTAATGCAGTTGGGTACGTGGTTTGCCTTCATCACTGCAAAAGCGTATTGCTGACTCACGTTGAACTTGCTGCCCCGTTCTATACTGCTGATTAGAAGCTCCCAGCCCTCCCAATACCCAATTCTGTGTTTTGAATTGCACTGTAAACCAGCTTCTGATCCTCAGTACCTACAGAAGGAGCTTATGGATACTTTTCTTACGCTGACGGGCTCATGTAGGTGCACCTAAAGTTAGTTAGTATAAATAAAGGGACTGAACTGATCCATTTTCTGTTCTAATTTTGGTTCAGCTGTGATTAAAGTTGTTCCGCTGTCCTTCCTGTTCAGATCAGAAATAGATTGGTAACTGAGTCATGTTAGAAAATATAGCATTTATAAATAGAAATGATTGCGTACTGTGGGTGATCCCATGGAACGGGGCTTCAGGTGGAGGTAAAGTGTAAACCCTTTTTTTCTGCTTTGCTGTCATAGCACTGCTATTATTTGCCTTTGCCACGCAGCACCGCTGCTTTTCTCGCCTCTTCAAGCTCACTTGCTGTATTTAGGAACCGAGGCAATCTGGCAAGGACAGTTGGGGAGATGAAGAAAAGCTGTAAGGCCCGCACTATACACTACACTTAGTATTTTAGCGGTGCTGTCAGCTGTGCCAAGGATGTGGGAGATTGGCAGGGAGACACTGAAGCCCTCTCAGCCTCGTGCTCCTGCGTGTGCCTCGCCACACCGTTACTTTTCCTGAGTGGAGGGAAGCAGCGGCCGATGGGGCCGAGCGGGCGCTCCCAGTGCGCTGGTGGCAGTGGCAGGACGCTGCTGCTCAGGCTGGTCAGCCCAGGGGACTCTCTGTGAACATCATCTCTCAGTTGTCTGAGTGCAGAGAGACAGCAGACTGCGTAGCAGAGGCCACAGAATGCGGGGAAAAAGCATAAGCGTCTCCCTCCGTTTCTGCCAATTTAAAGTGAGGAGAGCACTTCAAAAGAGGACATAGTAGCTGCCTCTTACATACCTCTGCAGCCAGTAGCCCCTCCTTGAACTGCAAAAATAGGTGGCAGGTAATGCTGGTTGTGGTGATGTGCATCTCTGATGTAAACCAAATTAACAGCACAAGTGTATTCCATAAAGCCACCAAATAGCTTTCAGGCTGAAGAGAGGCTTGCATCCTCCCATTAGAAATCCACTACGCTGTCCAATAGCCACAAAATTATGTTATGATAGTTCATATTGTTTCTTCAGTTCTAAATTTCAGTTTAAATCCCAAGTTGCTGCATCTGGCTAATCTGTATCTACTATAAATGTTATTCTTAATATACTATTGTATTAGACACTGTCTATTTCCTCTTACTGATTTTAGCCAGTCTCTTTTATTCTTGTAATATGAAATTTCTGTGGCAGAGTAGCTAATTTTAAGATGTTACAGATGAAAATATGAAGCCCATAGTTATTAAATAATTGCAAATAACACCTGCAATGTTAATAATATTTTTATACTTTATGCCATAAAAACTCCTTTATATCTGTGAGTTTAGCTTGATTTAACCTGTTGGGTTTGGTTTCTTATAGGACAATTTTCTTAACATACATCACCAAATCTCTACGTTATAAAAACTTGTATCTACTTTTTCTATGGACTGAGATTCTGTGAAGATACAATTGGAACAGGTTTCCTAGAGAGGTGGTCAATGCCTGAAACCTGTCAGGGTTTGAAAGGCATTTGCACAATGCCCTTAACAACGCGTTTTAGTGTTTGGTCAGCCCTGAAGTGATCAGGCAGTTGGACTTAGATGATTGTTGACGGTCCCTTCCAACTGCTGTGCTATGCTATGCTAGTCTACATTTATTTTTCATTTTGTTTGACAGAAAAATGTGAGTTATTTTCAAAAAATAATCTTCTAATTGAGCTATTTCATCCACCCTCCTTAGCCTTTCCATTGTGGTTCTTCAAAAATAGGAACACTCATCTCAATCATGAATTCATATCTAGACTAAATAAGTGCATTGTATTAATCTATCAGATTTCTTAGTTCTCTCTCACTGATTTAGTTGTGATTTCCAAACTTGGTTTGTTTTTGTTTTTTTTTTTCCACAGTGCTGCAATGGAAACATGAAACTCTTTGCTGCAAAATACTCTGAAATAAGTATATAGGTTTTTAAACTTCAGGCAAAATGTGTAGGAAAAGCATGATAGCAGATTCTAAACATAGTCAAAAGAACTATGTAACCCACACATTCAGTCTATTCATCTTTGTACATGCAGGTAACATGCCCGTGTGTGCGTGTAACATGCCAGGCTGTGATTGCTAGAACTTGGAGTTTTCATCTTCAACTTCCTAACGTGCATGAACCTAACTTCCATCCATTCCTCTTATGCTAACAAAAAGATCTATTTTGAAAACAATTTAATCAAAGGAAATTTTATTAAGAGGAAAGCTGAGATAGAAGAAGGAAATATATCCTGCTCTGCAAAATTTGGCACCAGCCTCGCCACTGCCCTGAGCTAATGTTCTCCAGGTCTACATTAGCAATAGTGTTGTGCGGTAAGAGCCAATCTATAGTTGATGCTGAGAACCTGACGTCCACGTGAGTGAGGGGAAACGGGGGAATCTGCTTTGAACTAGCTCCAGCTTGCTCCTGCCAGCTGAAAGTCCATTAATAGTTGGAGCACATGAGGTGCTCTGTAGAGTGCATCCTTCCACTTTGTTTCATCTGGGGGCCTTCGAGCTGTGCCCTGATCTGTGCTGGGTGAAACAAAGTGAGGCAAGAGGGAGTGAACAGGAGACTCACTTCAAAAGCATACTCCCAACCTGAATTTAGACTCACGTAGATTCATCCGTTGATGGAATGGTTTGAAAAGCTGACATGGTCAGCCAGACTGGAGGGACTTCTCCTCTTTGAAAATAAATTATCTCTATATTCACTGGTGATTAAAAAAGTTATGCCACTAGATATTCTCTCTGCTAGGATGAGAGAGAGGGAAACATGATTATAGGATATAACAGCATTCACAATGGAAGCTACTTGTTAGATTCGTAACAAAGGACTAACGTGGGAAGTGGTGGCGTTGTGTTTCACAAATAAAATGGAGGGTACGTGAACAAAATGTATCTTCTCCATACGTGATTTTCCTGTTTGCAAGCCTTCACGATTTACCTTTTTGTAAAGCTACAACCAAGAGAACTTTCCCTGAGTTCAAAATTTTAAGTCTCCGTAATCTGGAAACTGGTAAATGTCAGAGCTTGCGTGACATCCAGCGCACCCCTTAGTTCTATAGCCTTAGTTGCAGCAATACAGTGAGACTATTGCTGTCTTTATTCGTCCGAGTCATTACTGTAAAATACAACAGCAGCGAATAGAGAAATAGGATAATTCTGTAAGAATTCTGGAACTGAAGAAGGTTATGTAATTCAAACACTTGTGAAATTAGTAGAATTATGGATTTCTTGCCAAGGCTTGTCTTCTGAGACTGCGGTTGTCTACAGGAGCTCTAGCGCAGAAACCCATGAGGAAAGAACGATATGAGGAGGCTGATTCTGCAGTCTTATTCCGATGAAGCAGGACTTGCTCTGAGCAATAAATGCTTTCATTTTCATGAGGTAGCCTAATAATGGAATATTAAGCATGATAGACTTGAACCTTACATCTGAGTGTTCAAACTGTTTTAAATAACTGAATGCACAGTGCTTTACTGCACTATATTTGGTGTGGTTCTCACTGGAAACTGGTAACATAGCATAGGCCACATAGAAAAACAAAAAGACTTTGCTGAAAATAGGTAATTGAGCAGATAAGCAGAGGTAATGAGCCATACAGAATTTTGTTACCAAAGCTTCTACAATCCTTAGCATGGTAACTGCAGCATTTATTTAGCTTTAAACATGAGTATTGTTGGCTTTATGTAAATAAAATCGATCCATAACTAAAAAATTGTATTTTAAAAAGTATGTATAGAATGAGAATTTTTAAAACTCAGACTTTCTATCCCCTTCTCTGAACCACTATATATTTGTATTCCACCTGTGGTACTTTCTTCAGCACTATGTCGGCGTGTCTGCTGGTCAGCGCAAGTTTTGCCAGAGTTTGAAGCAGGTTTTGGCAACCCATGATTGCAGATCATGAAAGGCTGGCAGCACAACTAGCACGGGGTTAGGAACACTCTTCTCAGGGGTGCCCAGTGATAGGACAAGGGGCAACAGGCACAAACTAGAACATAGGAAGTTCCACCTAAACATAAGGAAAACTTCTTTACTGTGAAGGTGACGGAGCACTGGAACAAGCTGCCCAGAGAGGTTGTGGAGTCTCCTTCTCTGGAGGCTTTAAAAACCCGCCTGGACTTGTCACTGTGCAACCTGCTCCAGGCAAACCTGCTTTAGCAGGGGAGTTGACTAGATGATCTCCAGAGGTCCCTTCCAGCCCCTACCATTCTGTGGTTCATTCTGTGATTCATTCTGTGATTCTCTGAGCCATAACATTGAGGGAGTTGGCCAAGAGAACCAATACCTTCTTCAGGACTCACTTGCATTCCTGCAGTCGGGAAGTCCATCATACTGCTGATTTTAAGATCATCTGGTGAGCAGCGTTTAGTTTGTTTGAGCCGGAGGAGGTTTTAAATTCTGCTAAATTTTTGTCAGCATCTTCAGCCTCTCCATTGGGAAAGAAGAGTATAGTCCAGCACAACACACTTGGAAAAGCTTCCGACCCCTGAGCATTTGAGCTTTAATATCTTACTGTGAACATCTACTTTTTAATCAAGTTTAGGGCCTGAGTAATTCTAACCATTGATTATTATGAAGTGCTACCTGGTTCCTCAGGGCGGGTTTTTGAAAACAAGGCTATGGCTTATGTAAGAATTAATTAATTCCCTGTAGGCCTTTGTATTCTCTTCAACTCCCAGTCTGAGTTCTGAGTCTTTCTGCATGTTCACGTGTATCCAGGAACTAAGCAGCTATCATTAAAAAAAAAAAAAAAAGTATCTGTAAAATATTAAAATGGCATTTGCCTCCAAGAGAGAGGATCATGAGTTTTACTGCCAGCTGATTTGAGACCTAGGAGAACAAACAACTACACAGAATTTGTTGCCAGTGTAGTCTTTGTTCATTATTATTGATTGAAATGAAACTTAAAAGAATGGTTCTTCTGAAGCTTTTTGAGACATGGTGGCTGTCAATATACGTTTAAGGCTGAAACATCTATCAGCAGCACTGTAAAGATGTTGAATCAGTTCTCCTGAAGTATATGTGACACCTATGAAAGCTCCGCAGTATGTCTGATGGTGAAATCAGAGCTCACTTCAAAATATTGTATACAGATGAAGAACACTTTCTGTGCAATGTGACAGTTTATGAGCATTGAGTAAATGTAATATGAGGGTTAAAAGCACCTTTTTTTGAGAAAGCAGTGAAGAAGAAAGTACAACATTATGTACTAAGGTCTGACCCCACAAATACTCACCTTTACAAAAATTACTCACTGAGCAGTCCTGTAGAACTCAGAGACTTTTCTAGGGAAGTTTTTTTTTGCTTGAGTATAACTTCGCCGGTTCCATAGTGTTATTATCTGGTTGTTTAGTTTCGTGAAACATACTTAACTTCAAATAATACAATAATCACAATTACAAGTAAGAGCAAAAATCATCACAAAAAGGTATATTTATATGTTCAGAAAAAGAAAATATGTTAAGTCTACAAACTAAAGCATTTAAAAAGTGGGAAACGTGTCAGAATTTAAATTACCTGGGCTGAATTGTTTGATCTGAAAACTAGGCAGTATCAATAAGTGAGATCCAGAAAAAATATTCCAATCTAAGCTATTTGCTTATTTACATTTCTGTGGTTGCCTAGATGACTCTTAGATACAATCAGGTGCATTTAGGTACATGTGATGCAGCTTAGTTCCTATGCAGATGGAACTCGAAAGCACATGAGTGGTGTTACAGAAATAATTGATTTCCAAGGGCATGATCATGTTTACGAAGTCTCAGGAAGACCATTTTCATTCATTTCTATTCCAGAAGGCCATACTTAAAGTGTGATGAATAAAGACAGATATGTTCTTGTAATATATACAGATTATACTTAATGATTTGCTTAATGTTTTATGTACAGATAATCTGTAAAGTCCCTTGAAGTAAAATGAAAGGTTGGAAGATACTCTCACGATGTAATTTATGATATTCATAAATGTTATCACTGAGGAAGTAGAAAGCAATTTTTCCTGAACTTTACCTCCATGAATAATTGTTGACAAAAGGCTCTTCGGGATGAAATGTCACATCTTTTTTTTCCTGTGGCTTGTGATAAGTCCTATAAGCAAAATGTTAGGGTGACTAATATTTCGTTAGGAAAGAGTTTATTATGTATACATGCCCAGAAGGTTTTTCAGTTCTCTGTAACTCTGAGGCCACAATATGTGATGGAAGTAAAGGAAATCAAGGTAATATTTGCACCTGCTAATACAAACACAGCTGTACCACCTCTTACTAGTTAGATAAAATTTCTCTCTGCAAAGTTCAGACCTGGAACTAAATATCAAAGATGGCCAATGTTGAATTTGTTGTGATCTCCAGAGGTGGTGTTTGTTTCCTGTCATCATTTTCTGTGTTTATGTTGGCAATCCCCACTTCCATAGAACCAATTAATACAGGTAAAACTCTTGCCACTGCAGCTTAATAAAATTTTTATTTTTTTTTCTCAAATACAGTTATGTCTTTATGGAGCGCATTGCTGCACAAAAGTACTTAGAAAGGGTGTGATCTTTTTTTGTCATCCCTTTAGCCAACCTGGCTAGGATGGCCAAAACTCTTAAGTATGTATCAGGCCTTACTGAGGATTTTTGCAAAGATTAGATTAATTTATTACAGTAAACAAATGTAGTTTTGACTCATCCTGTGTATAAATAGCTCCTCTAAGGTATTCGATTTTTTTCAATATTCAGATTACCCATATGTTTCTTAGGTTATGAACACATTTTTTTTCTTATATAAAGAAGAAGGAGGATTGATTCTGACATTTTCTGTTGTGTGCAGTGACACTTTTGAAATTTTAACAGTCTACTGCCAACTATGGATGTTGACTCAAGCATGAGATTTTCAAAAGGCATGCTTACTTTAGAGAATAGTTTATCATGTTTCCATCTGTTGGATAAATATTTTTTCAAGTAAGTGTAAAGCCCCAAATTCATGTCATCCCAGACGCTCAAGAAATTTTTCATCTAGCTGCAGAAAGGCAGCAAGACGAGATGGAAAATCCTTTCAAAATACCTGCCAAGCAAGACTGTACAACCTTATCTCAGGCAACTGGAAACTCATCAGACTACATTTGGAACTGTACCGGAGGGCAGTCACCTGAGGTTTTGGACCTCAGCAATATAGAGATTAAAACCAGCAATCTGAGCGATAGTGCGAACAAATCTTACTGATAGGTACTGTATGATTGCCCAGCAGGTGGGAGGTGTAAATCCATAGCCTGGAGAGAATCGGGAGACACGAGGGTGGCAAAGGCTTGTACACCCAAGTGCATGCCCTCTGCAGCTGAGTTCCAGGAAATCTGACCTTGGGTTATTTTGGATGCTGGCTGATACAAGCTTTTTACTTGCCCTCTGAGTGCTGTAGCTGACAAAATTTACGTTCCTACTTTCTGCACTTTAACTTACTGTCTTTACCAGACAGGATTGATGAGAGCAGGGGAGACTGAAATCCCATTGTGTAAGCTCCTTTGCTGGCATGCGGAGATTTCTCTGTCCCTCACAGGGAGTATTTGCTGGATAGACATTGGCAAGTATTCCTTCAGGATTCTAAAAACAGTGTTCCTTTGCAAATACACCTGTTCTTTTCTTCCCCCATTCACTGAGAGAAAATGATGCTCAGTGGTACATTCTCGGTAAGCCTTCTGTGGCTTCACTTAAATAGATCTGGAGGCATCTCTTGCTCAAATAGAAGCCTCCTCTGCGACACCAATGTGCTTTCATTGATGCTGATTAATTTCTTTTTTTAATAGTGTGTCTGTTGAGGTAATCGCTTAGGAAAAGGCAAAAGCACAGGAAGTGGAAGAGGTTGAGTATGACAGAAGAACAGCTTTGAACGGTTGACAGCAAGCTTGATGAGAGCAGGTAAGGACAATTATTTTTATTTTTTTTTGAGTCAGTTAGGAGTTTTAGTTAACGCAGCCACTAGGAGACTTGGTCACCCTATGACCCTTTTTATAGAGTGTGATTGTAGCCATGCAGTTTTCCTTTTTTCTCTGTCAGGGTAACCTGAAAAGCAAGTTTCTTTCCTTTTTTTATTTACGTTTGATTCTGTCCAAGGCAGTGAACGGCTATGGTCTTGGTTTAAATTGCTGCTGCTACTTTCCCAGTCTCTGCCTGCAGAATAGGAATGTGAGACTGGAAATGACTGCATCATAGAATCTACCTCTCTGCTACAGCAGGCATCACATCTCATAAATCCATTAAAAACAGCCAAAGTCAGTTTTGAAACTACTTCTTCACCCACCTCGCCTGTACTGAGATACACTACATTGTTTTAAAAATGTTGTTCATGAACTTCAAGCGCTTTGCTCACTGCTAGCAGAGAAGCCCTCTCCATAATAAACTTCTCCTCCTCTAACAGCACTACTGCTAAGAAAGCTTTTTTCCAATTGATAAAATGCAAGATACACACACGAAAATACGATGCGTTAGGTGTTTGTTTCTTTCCAGTTACACCTTCCAGAACGCTGTTCTGGGACCCCACTGATTAGAACCTCCATTTCTTTGTCCAGCCTTCCTGACTACTGAGCCTGTGCTTGAAAAGTAGTTACCCAGCTTGCAGCCTTGACTGTACAGTTCCTTGGGTTGGCAAAACCTCAAACCCAGGGAGCTTTGTTTAAAGCCTTGTTTAAGCCATGTCTAAGATTGCTCACTGAGGTGAGTTATGGAAATGCACAAACTATTATTTTGTCAATATGTATTCCATAAAGAATGTAGGAACAGGGTAGAAGATCCAGGGTTGCTAAATGGTACTATAGGAGGGGAAGAAATGCTTGACTTCTCTGAGCATTACGGTTTGATACATTACAGTCCGTAAATAGAAATGTTTCAATACATCTCAATTGTATGTTTAAAGTCAGCAATACAAAATTTTTCTCATCCATAGGGAGGATTTAATTTTAGAATGCATTACAATGTACTGTTAATATCTCTATGATAGCTTTCCTCATTCAGTGAAAAATACACTTCAACTATGATTCCGTGATTTTGGGAAAGGAAATAGCAAGACCCAAGCCTAAGTCTTCTGGCCAGAAACAATACAGAGAAAAATCTCCTTAGAATTTCTGTTTTCCAGCTTTTTTTTCTGATTCAGAACTTTCATTGTCTTCAGTGATTATCTGAAATAGAATTCTACACATGTAGAGGTTTGTCCATCCTTAGCCACGCTATTAAATTGCTCTCTGTTCTTCCAGTTCTATGTGATTTCCTGGACTGATACCATAACAATCTAAATTGAATCCCTAATTTATGACTAGTGTCATAACTAAAGTGGATTGGTTTATTTTTAATTTCTAAAATTATCATGTAAGTAGATTCCATCTGCGTTCGATATTCCAGGGATTTATTATCTGCCTGACAAGGGAAATAATACAGATATTGTTTTGGAGAAATGCAGCATAAACTGCATAGTTCCAGAAATACCTGTCTAGCCCTCTATTTTGTGGATTCATGTGCTACGAATCATGGAGTTGTTCAGGGGAAATTTTACTGATGAGGTAGAATGGGGCTCTTTCATATATTCCTTGGAGTTGCTTATAGAGGCTTTCAGGTCACAGATGCACAAATCACTGCTTTTGGTAGGGTTTTGGCAAAGACAGTTTGATCTAAGTGCATAGAAGGGTGAAATTTAACCCTGTAAATGGAACTGTGGACTTGTAAAATTTTGAAAGGGCTTCTTAGGTCTTAGTGACTGAGGAAACTGCCTCTGAGTCCAGTCGCTCCTCCACAGCTTTCTAACAGAATTGCAGATCATCATAACAACCCTCTCTTTTATCCTAGTATCTGATATTGGACATTGTTTCTACATTCACAGAGCTGTCAACAGTATTTAATATTTTTGGCTGCAAGGGATAGCAGCTGTAGACGGAGGGGATTTTGTGTGGTAAAGTGAGAGCGTTTGTTCATATGTTATTCTGCCACACGATGTCCTCCTAACCTAGGTTAGAATCATCAAATGCGTGCACTCCAAATTCCACTATAAAATTCTGTAACATTCAGATGTGTATTTATATAAAATATCTCGATCTTGTGATAGACTATCACTCTAATTAGAAGGATCTATGTAGTTTTTTTCAGTTGCTGTGTATGAATTGTGAACATTTCTTCTGAGTCTGAGCATTATAAATACAGCCTGCTAAATAACCTGCATTAAAATCCGAAGCTTAAGAAACGTAAATGTTTCCATTTTGTTCTGTTGCAATGAACATAGTCCAGTTTAGTGCTATTGGTACTGCTCACTCTTTGCACAAATATTTTGTGCTAGTTTTGTACTTTTCATGCCAAGGCATGATTTGAATGTGACACACGTTCTGTGGAAGTCGTAATTAAATCTTCTTATGAATAAATGACTTTGAACGAAATTTCTAGTGCTTGTACTCGCACATTTGAGGTATGGCACAAATACAGACTTTAAATTTAGATACAGCACACTACTTGTCCCTTAATTCGTGCCCTGTTATTTCTTACTTTAAGTAATTTTTTTATTTTTTTTTGTCAAAAAAGAGTATACTTTATAATGCTAATGTAGCATATTTTTGTGTACTTGGGACTTCATGAATACTAGTTTTCTGCCAGTTCATGAAATTAGAGGGATAGTTTCACATCATCCACTTCCAAGGAAAGGAATATATTTAAACTCATGGAGAATCTCTGCAGCCTTAAGAATTTTGGTGATAGCGCTGATAATCCTTGCAAATCTGACTCTTACTATGTCCACTAAACAAGACAGTGAGACTTATGTCACACTCAAGGGCTTTCTTCTGATAAGGAACTTAAGTTTGACCTGAATTTTGTTTAGGATTTTGAAATGAACCTATTCTTCAGTTAAAAAAGGAGGAAAATGATTCCATAGATTATTATTAGGGAGACGAAGGGAACTGTGTTCCATGGAATACTTGGTAATTGATCCATCCCTCTCCCCTAAATGCACCCCTAAATGCTAATTAAAGCGATTGTGCTAATCATCACAGTATTTAGGCACAGATTAAATTCGTGAAGAAAAATTAAAATGCTCTTCTAGCATGCTAGTGAAATCTGCTTTGACAAGTTAATCCAGTATTTATTTAATTAAACAATGGTAATAAAATATTTAATTGCGCTTTAAGATTTATATTTCTGTCATCCAACCAAGCAAAACACTCAGAACTCAATGTATGTCAAGCAATGAAAATTCCTCAGGCACATCCAGTATCACCATGTTTTCTAGAACAGTGGAAGTAACTGAGTTGCAGTGTGCACAGGTATAAACAGTTAATTATTTAATTCCCTTTCTGTTATTTGAGGCTGACGCAAAAGGGAAGTATCCCTCTTCTCCCCCAACCCAGCCCTCTTTGTTTCTGAGGAATGTTAATCAGCTTCCTAGAGCCAGCAGACTACAATCACCAACAACTAATTAGTTTTAGATAATGATATTGATAATGAGCCTCTAGTTCCTCAGAGGCAGTAGGCTAAGCTTGGCTCAGATTTATTCCATTATTTATCAAAAACGTTGTTGTGACAAGCAACTTTGAACGGTTTGAGCATGTTTAACGCCAAATATTTTCCTTTAATTTAATAGTATCAACGCACCACTTTTTAACATATTTTTGATGAAGTAACATCTGGTTTTAAATCAGCTTTCCTTTAAACAATGGTAGTATTTATCTCCTTGTTAGTGCAATTGTTTGATTAGTCTCTTGGACATCTTTATTACTCAGGCAGTTATCTAATCACCTGAGGTAAGAACACTTAATTGGGGAAGAGTTTTTAAATGAACTTCCTGTCCCATTGCCTCTCTAGGAGATCTGTGTGTGGTCTAATTTCAAGCAGTGATCTTACATTGCTGCTTTTACAAAGCATAAAGTTCTCAGATTTGCAATCAGGTAGGTATTCCGCAAGTAAGGTTACAATATGTTGGAGCTGCCAGCTGTAAGGTGTAGAGAGCCTAGTTCAGTCTCCGCTCCATGTAGAGCTATTGCTACAGTCGTCAGATGTGAAGTTGTTTTGCACGTTCCAAAAAGTTATCCTCAAAATACTTTTAATCATTGTGGCAGAGAAAGAATATTGTTATCCTGCAGATGATAGCAGATATTGTGGAATGATTTCAAGCCTGGAGCTGCAGTAGGGAAGCAGAAATTAGACGTTCTAGCAGTTGAGAATATAATTTTGGAGCCCCTTTTCTGCCTGGTAAGCTTATATTGGGGGAGGATTGTGTTTAATTGGTGGGTGTGAAAATGTACTGAGCCTGTTTCCTTGTAGCATTGCATGTTGAAAATGAGATTACAGAAGGCAGAAAGAGAATTTAGGTGCTTCCTGACTGACCTGTCTCTACTCCTGCTGAATGTTATAGGACTTATTTGACGTTTAATTCCTTAAAAGTCCAAACCCCTGTCAGATTAACAGTTGAAGACTGTAGCTTATTGAAACATTTGGGATTTTGTACTCATTTTGTCTTTTCATGGCTGTTTATACCCGTTTAGTGTCTTAGAGTCAAAGCCTGAATCTTACTCTTGTTCCCAAAAGATTAGGCATTGAAAAGCATCGTAACTGTCAAATTCACGTTTAAATTGCATTTTTGAAAATGCTTACAAGTGCTCTCCAGTCATGCATGGACCCCATTCTTACTTTGGTGGTGTAATTGGAAGCTCCCTACTATGACTAAAGCTTTCTCAATTTTGACCAGCTGAGCACTAGAAACTAATGAAATTGTTATTGTTTTGTGGTAATATATGGTGATCAGACTTTAGGGCATGTGTAATTGTATTTATACCATCGAAAAAATGTGTGGTATTTTTGTATTCCACTCAGCAGAGCACTTGTCTGAGAACACGAGTATCTTGTAATTTTGTTCTGGCTTCCAGTAAAGTTTCTATCACTAATAAAAAATGTAAGAATCATTAATGAGAATCTGAGTTGCATTCGCTCGTGATACTTCTCACTGGCCTGAGAAGTCTTGAATTATTTTCCTTACAGTAGCACAGCTTCAGCTGAATATTGTACGATAGTTTCCAGCTTGCTTCTAATACGTCCTGTGGGAAAATGGAAGACATGAATTTGAGCTCCCTCATTCTGAGGAGAAAATTAAAGCTGAGCTTTGTATTTCATGGGTGACTGCTAGGCTCTCCCAGGAACAACAGAAACTTCTTTTCCTTGAGTTGTATTTTACAGAACAGGTGCCAGTCAGCAATGTAAGGAATCGGTGGCTTTCTTAGGGGAAGGAGCTCCAGGCTGTGGATCTCTAGTGAATGTAAATGCTTTCCATCAAACCTCAAAAAGATATTTAGAGACATACTTTTATCTAGTAAGAAGTTTCATCTATACCAGTTTTTGGCAGTGCTACTTTTCCTACTGACTTGTTTTATCCCTTCTTGAGCCGCGTCTAGGGAATGTAGCAACTTCTTTTAAGGTTGTGGACTTTGAGACCAAGCATGAAAATATACTTATTACAGCATCGAAATGTAAGCTTTTTATTGTATTTATCACTTTATTCTACTTAGGCTTTAGTTATTCTTACCTAGCCTGAATCTTCTGCAGCCACTGTTGAATTGCTTTTGTCTTTGCTGTGTCCTGATTTTCAGATTTCCTTCCTCCCAGACTGATCTATTGCAATAGTGAGAAGATTGTAATGAGTGTTTTGAAAGAAAAAAAACAACGACCCCCCCTACCCCCACAGAGTCTTCTGATCCACTTACCAAAGATGTGCTTGATTTAAATTGAAATTAAAAAAGTAGCACATTTAATCTTGAATTTCTAACCCTCCAATGACAAGGAGATTTAAATGAAGATTTCATAAATTAAGCATGAAATTGGAAGTGTTATTAATAGCACTCTGCACTGCTATTTGCTACATGGGACTTCTAGAGTAAGTAGCAGTGTTATAACTCTGCAAATGTTGGTACAGAAGAATTACAACTTTTTCTGAGTGTATGAAGTATCAACTTTTTGATTTTGGGTTATGCTATATCCTCTGTCTGGAAGAATTCTAAATGGAAAAAGCTTGGATTTTTCTTCTGTGCGTTGACTGAAAAGGAAACTGGAAATTGTATTGTTGTTGATATCAGGACACATACTACTCTGTTCTCTGGAATGATGGCAAATACATGCTCGTCTAAAGAACAGGTCTACTTCCAAATGAAAAAATACATTCTGAGTGTTGCAGCCTCATAATCAGCCCTGTTGAAGACTAAGGAAATCAGGATATATCAGTTATAAATAGAATACAGGTTCTATGGTACTGAGAACCTAGGTTCTTACAGGAACTTAATGTTGCGCATTAAAGAGCACTGGCCCTAAAGTGGAGCCGTGGGGAACCCCACTGGTGACTGGACACCAGCCTGAGGTAACACCATTTACTGTAACTCTTTGAGCCTGACCTGCCAGCCAATTGCTCACCCGATGTATTGCAGACATGTCTAGCTCTGTGCTAGACAGTGGGGAGCTGGTAACAATAGACGAGGAGAAGGCTGAGATTCTCAACAACTATTTTTGCCTCAGTCTTCACTGGCAGCCCTTCTCCCCACGGCTCTCATGTTGATGGCCCACAAGATGGAGACCAGGGAGAGACAGAGTCCCTTCCACCATAAGCAAAGACAAAGTTTGTGATCGTCTGAGGAACCTGAAAATATACAAGTCCATGGGACCTGATGAGATGCATCCCAGAGTCCTGGGGGAATTTGCTGATGTAGTTGCCAGGCCACTCTCCATGATATTTGAAAAGTCATAGCAGTCAGGTGAAGTCCCTGGTGACTGGAAGAAAGGAAACATTATGCCCATTTTTAAAAAGGGTAGAAAGTAGAACCCTGGGAACTATTGACCTGTCAGCCTCACCTCTGTGCCTGGGAAGNGCAGACAGTGTGCACTTGCAGCCCAGAAGGCAAATCACACCCTGGGCTGCATCAAAAGAAGCGTGGCCAGCAGATCGAGAGAGGTGATTCTGCCCCTCTACTCTGTTCTGGTCAGACCTCACCTGGAGTGCTGTGTCCAGCTCTGTGTCAGTACAAGAAGGACATGGACCTGATAGAACAAGTCCAGAGGAGGGCCACAAAAATGATCAGGGGGTTGGAACACCTCTGCTATGAAGACAGGCTGAGGGAGCTGGGGTTGTTCAGCCTGGAGGAGAGAAGCCTATGGGGTGACCTCATAGCGACCTTCCAGTACCTGAAGGGGGCCTGTAGGAAGGCTGGAGAGGGACTGTTCACAAAGGCCTGGAGTGACAGGATGAGGGGCAATGGTTTTAAATTAGAGAAGGGCAGATTTAGATTGGATGTTAGGAATAAGTTCTTTACCATGAGGGGAGTGAAACACTGGAACAGGTTGCCCAGAGAGGTGGTTGGGGCCTCATCCCTGGAGCTATTCAAGGTGAGGCTCAACACAGCTCTGAGCAACCTGTTGTAGTTGAGGATGTCCCTGCTGACTGCAGGGGGCTTGGACTAGATGACCTTTAGAGGGCCCTTCCAACCCAAACTGTTCTATGATTCTATAAGGATGCTGTGAGAGACAGTGCCCAAATCTTTGTTAAACTCCAAAAAAACCCTCATGTACTGGCTTCCCTTGGTTGACCAGATGCGTGAACTTGTCATAAAAGGAAGTGAAGTTGGTTAAGCAGGACTTTCGCTTGGAACTTGTGCTGGCTATGACTGATGAGTGCATTCTCTCAAGTGTTTTTTACTAACTCCCAGAATAACCTTCTCTGTAATTTTACCAGGCACTGAAGTGAGACTGACAGGCGTGTAATTACCAGAATCTTCTTTCTTACTCTTCTTGAAAAGTGGGACACTTGCCAGCTTCCAGTTGACTGAGACATCTCTGGACTTCAAGAAATGACCAATAATGAATAGAGATCCTGCAGTAACATCAGGCAGCTCTTTCAGTACCCTGGGGTGAATTCTATCAGGCCCCATGGACTAATGTGCATCCAGCTGGAGCAGTAAGTCTTGAATAAATTTGGAATCAGCTGGGAGTTTGTCATCCCCCCAGGTTACGGTCCCAGGGCCCATCATTGTGTTAATGGCAGAGGTGAAAAGGCCATTAAGTGTCTGTGCTTTGTCTGCATCCCTATTTGTGAGGTGACCGATCTCATCAAGTAACAGACAAGTGTTATCTAAGATCCTCGTTTTGAGGAACGAAGAAAAGTGTGTAATACTGAGAAATCCAAGTTTGGGGTAAAATGAGAAGACAGAAGGAGATGAGGGTGAAATAAAGCAGTTTGGTTCAACTCTCAAGGGTCCGCTAACTTTTTTTTTTCTACTTGTAAGCACATAATGCACATGGACATTTTTTTCTATTTATGACACACCAATTTTTTGCTTCCTTTTATTATAGAAATATGAAGTGATTGCAGCTAAGGAAGGTGACAGTAAGTGTGTACTTGTTCAGCGAGGGGCTGATGTTAGAGTGTTTAGGCATGCCGCACTGTCGTAGGTTGCAGCTGGGTTATGATGTGCTTCAATGAGAAATGTATCACTCTGCCAAACTCCTCACAACTTGAATTTTTATATTTATTTGGCAACCCCCCCAAATCATGGTAATTTATATTTCAAGTCTTTTGTGAGCTTCAGTTCTCTTCAGCCTGTCGCTGTGTGAGGAATGTAGATCATGAACTTGTCGAGCAGGCAAAGGCAAGAATATTTTACAGCCTTTTAATTATTTGAGAAGAAGGAAAAAAATGTACGTACACACATTTGTCCAGTGAACTTCTGAGGATAAAATTATCTTTGAAGTCTGAGAAGTATGACAGAGTACTGTAATAGCAAGTACTACTGTGTGGAGGAATTCTGATAACATTTATTATAAAGAACCTATTTAAGTTGACTCTTAAACTTGCTTTGCTTTTTTGTTAGCTACCTAAAGGTATGAGAAGTCTCTTTTCTAAACCTTATGCTTCTAGAGAACTGTATGAATCAGATTTACAAAGATTGCAAAAATTTGTCTTGTGTTCATTTATTTCAGTCAATGCATGAATTTTAATAGAACTACTTAAACCAGAGCTCTGTTTATGACATTTGCGTGTGTTTCAGTGGGAAATTCAAATAAGCTAGTGTAGCTAGAAGCATATTTTATAAAAACGAAAAGCCAAAGGAATTAACAGATTGCTAGTCACAGGAGCAAACCAGTCACCTCTGTATCCAAAAGACATTATGTAACATACAGAAAACTAAGATTTCCATTAGATTATTTTCTAATGGTAAAAAGTGAAACTATACATAGGGCTTTAAAACTGTTCATATGAATATTGAAAAACAAAATGAAATAAAGTGCAAAGAATTTGCGTTCCTTTAACAAAAAGTTACAAGTAGCGCAGCACTGAGGTAAAGCTTGCACTAATTCTGAAATTGCCAAAATGTCTTCGGTCACTTTAACAAGCCAAAATAGAACACTTCCATTTTGGAAACTGGAGGTTTGGCTTTTAAAATTTCTTCTCTAAAGATTTTCAATTTAACTGTTGTTGGGATGAGTAGATCTTTAATTTCCACTGAATTGAACTCTGAATTCTGTTTGAAAAGTTTCCGTGCAGAACTAAATTTTGACACATTGATCAAGAAAAAAAGAATCTAGTAGTCTCTAGGGGGTGTTATCTAATTTTAATCATAATTTACAATATTTGAATTTTGCTGTTGCAGTGTACTAAGTCATGAAAACTGTATTTCAGTGTCCTTATCCTGCCACTCTGTCCTGAGGGCAAAATTTTCTTTTGTTTTTCATATTCTTCTGTTGTAGCAAAAGACTTTGCAACAAAGAAGAGACTAGCTTGTGAAAAGAGACTTTACAACAAAAAAAAGAGACTAGTCCATAAAAGCTGTTAGATGGTTAATCAGGGATCTTGGCCAATGGTTTTAATGGACTGTAACACACCTGCTAGACATCATGATAGTTTATCTGACTCAAGATATCTTACTTTTTATCTAAAGTACAGTTAAATTTCCGCACCCCTCCTCCCAATTTTTGTCAATAATTTCAGCAAAGCTTTGCAGAGGTGAGGATGAATGACCAGTGCTGACTGCCATTTCTGGTTTCTTCAGTGTTAGAAAATACAAGGAAGGTGACGGCTGCCAGAAGGGCGAAACAGGATGCTCTTTTAATTGAAGCGACTGTCTGTTTTGCCAGAAAACACGGTGTTCAGCCCTAGAGCCCCAGTTCTGATATTTATTTTCTGAAATACTGTGAGATAGCCAACCTCCTTTTTTTTTTCCTGTTGTTTAAGTCTGTCTTCCTGATAAAGAAATAACTGAGCTATTTACTAATGTTCCTAATTATGTCTTAAGAGATTTTTGTTGTTGTTGTTTATTTTGGTGTTTATTTTATGATAGAGGAAATAAATGCGAAGAAGTCACTTTCTAACAGATATTCAAAGTAAATTTCAGGTCTTTTACTGTTTCTATGGAAACATCTCAGATGGCAGATGTCAGAAAACATGAGATATTATACTTTTGCCTATGAGATAGGCACAATAAACATGAGTGAATTAAGTCAAATTAAGACCAAGAGTGTAGAACTCAATAATTATCTGTAAATATTTTGGTATATCCTGAAGTTCTATGATAGCTAGGTGTCATGCACTCTGTTAAAGGCAGTTTCATGAAACCTTATTTAAAACCTTTTGAAATGTAGTTTTAGAGTTGCTGAAATGGAGGTGGATGAAGTTCATTTGACAGTTTAGTCTGGAAGATATGTAAATGTGAGAGCTCAAACTCAAGTGTACTAGTTCTTCTGTCCAAGTTTAAGCTATGCTGTAGCACATAACAGAGTTGTTTTCGTGGGCCTGTGAAGGAAGCCAATTTTGCCACTCTTCTTCAGCTCGTCTCCATGCTTTGGAAGTTTTATTAATGGTATTCTCATACCTTGATCTTTATACCGTAGAAGTTGCAGGGATTGGAATTAAGAGTTCTACAAGAAGCATTGCTTGACTGTCCCTTTAACAAAAGAAAACAACATCAAAAGCAAATCAAACAAATCATTTTATCACCTTGTCACTTGACTGAAAGTCTAACTTTGGCAAGTGTGCCATGCTTATCTCCTTTCTCAAAAAGATAAAACGGATTTTGTGCAAAATTACACTTCAGACACCTGTTTTTTTCATTATTTCAGGATCTCCTGATATTTCAAGTTGTTTTTCATGCCAGAATAGTTTGAAATGTTTTGACCATTTTCCTGAAATTGGATTGTCAAAGTTGGAATTTCTACTTTTTGATTTGGGGAAGTAAGCGTGTGTCTATCACCAATGTATGCATTGTGCATAGAGCACTAGCATGACATGTGGGAGATAGATACAGATTTAAATCTCTGTTCTTCTTGGTTCAGAGCAGTTTATCTTGCATTGCCTGGAGGCAGGCAGAGCATGGACTTGAATATGGATCCCCTGTTTGAAACCATCCCATTAGACAGGCTTGTCAGGCCAGAGCATGAGTGTATGTGAATATATATACATATGTATGCCTCTCCTGTGGTGTACTCTGTGCAAACTGCTGCTTAAAACAACATCTTATGCTAAAATGTCATTTATTAAAAAGACTCTGTCCGTGTCTATGTATATAAATAGCAAATAATTAGTTATATTTAGAATAGCTCATTAAAATTCCATTTAAAGCCATTAAGGTTAATCTGGGCATTTGAAAGGTCATTATCAAGTGATTAGTTTGCTTTCTGTTGAATACTGAGAGATTGCAATGGAAGAAACTTTCAGACCAAGTAAGAAAAAGATAAAATAAAATGACTTGATATCTGGTTCAAGAAGCCTCCAGAAAAGCAGATACTAATTTCCAAAAGTAGTCTTTCCTTCTGATAGCCTGTTCTTCCCTCTCTCCACTTAGCTCTGCAGAAATGTTGTGTTTCTGCAACTTTTACCATTTCAATTGTGGCTGTATCAGAGAAGACCAAATTATTTCCTGAGTGATGAAATGGGGAGGGAAAAAAAAAAAAAAAAAAAAAAGACTTGAAAGATAAAGTCCTTATTCAAACACTGGTTACCAAATTCCAGCATTCTGTGCTGGAATGAAAGATAATGTCTTAAGCTTCCTATTTCACATCACCACAGTCCTGCAGAGTTAGTGTGTGTTCTGCAATGTCTGCACAGTAAAAGCATCCCAAACAGTGCCTGATCTCCTCAACTTGATTTTTTTTTTTTTTATTTTTAGTGAAATAATTAGTAGAAAAAGCGTGATCTTGATATTTTGATTGTTTAAACCTTCAGAATTTTCATAGCAGTCAAATGACCGGGAGAGTACAGTGTCAGAGGGACGGCCACTTCAGGGTCTCTGGAGACTCAATCCAAATATTGCATTTCAATAGTTACTTTTTTTTTTGTGCTGGGGATAATAAAAAACAAAACAAAAACTGCAAAAGACCCAATCCACAAACAAAACCCCAATGACTTAATTCAGAAGCACATTTTGATGGTAATTTGAGTAGCAATAAGATGTTATTAAGCAAACGTTAAGAAGTGGCTTAAGTACTGAATGTAAGAAAAGGAGATAGAAATTAAACTATTATATACTGATAGTGCTTTCATCTCACCTTCCTTGTTTAAAAGATGACTTTAATCCTGTGCTGAGATCTTTGTCTGATTTGTCTCCGAATTTTGCTTATGAAAACACTTAAATTCTCTAAATGTTACTGCTTTGTCCTCTAGAGTCATGTATGAATAGGTCTGTAAAATAAAATATTTTCACTGGTGTGTTCACAGAACAGCACAACGATATATTCTCCTAACATTTTTAGGACTCTAAAGATATTGCTGGAAGTCCTTGTTGTCAGATAAAGAACATTCTTCCTGACATTTGGACCAAATTCAACTCATAACTTTGATTTTTCAGTCTTGTCATGAAATCACTGAAGCATCAACTTCTTTCCCAGATTATTTTACTCTTGTTATAATTAGTTTTGTTGTGCTGCTATGATGGGTATGAATGAGGCCAGTGCTCCCTCTTGATGATGCCTCATCACTGCCGTAGTCAGATCAGAGGCACACCAGTTTTCGTCTTTAAGAACTGGGTGTTTGTCTCAGTGTTGTCTCTGGCGGGCCTTGGTCACTGACTGCGTTCTCTGCTTTTACTCCAATTATTTTGAACTTGTTCTCTTTAATATTTTTAAGTGGAGGATGAGACAAGGAGCTGGCAAGTTAATTGGAAGGAGAAGGTATACTTCTAAATTTTTGAGTCTAGGTAAAAAAAATTGCTGTAGCTGTGAAAGAGGGAATCCTGCTAATAGCTTTTAATTGACATCCTGGCCACTGAGACCAAATAGATGGGCAGTACTTCTCCCCTTCACCCCTCCCAAGAAGATGAGTTATTTTTCGTGGAACTGATATCTGGGACCAGAAAGGTGTGGTTGTCCTATGAAGGAGGTTGACCCACGAGCTGCGAGTGACCCCAGCACGGTCCCACAGCAAGGTCCCTGGTCCTTGGGCATTGGTTGTGTGGGGGCAAGTGCCAGGTTAGGCTGGGCAGGGCATTTAAGGGCTGTTGGTGCACTTGGGGCCCTTATGGAAGGTTTGTAGAGAATGGAAGTCATTGGCGAGCTGGCAATTTTATCTAAGGTTTTGTCCAGCTGGGCTCTGGCAGAGTTTGGAATAAGTGAAAATGGTTAAATTCTCTGAAAGATAAGAGAATCATTCCCCCATACATACAGATTAATGGAATATGCTCTTACCGTTTTCTGATACGACATAATGTATATTCTCTCTGGTGCACTATGGCTGAGTTAATGACTGAACATAAAGAATTTCATCTATCAATGTTCTTCAGTATTATGTGGTTTTGATCTATTATGCAGAGCACTATGTTAATACAGTCAGGATAAAAGTAGGTATACTTTGGAGCTTTTGGCCTCAGATTTTTTTAATCACAAAACTTTTGATTGCAGCATGGAACTTCTTTTAAAATAAGTTAGAACATTTTATGCACTCCTTTCAATGGTAGAATACAATACAGAGTTAAATTCCTCTCTACATAATTTCTCTAAAGCTTGTAAGAAAAGAGTGATTAACATTTAGACTTCTGGCTGCTCTCTTTATAATCTTCAGGTCCAAATAAATTTTTAGATCTAGATCTGATTTTCAGCCTCTGTTTCGCTAAGGTGTTTTATTCTGTTATACAAGTACACATATCACTATGTGTGATTCGTTAGCTTGAGTAACAGATTTAGGATTTGAGTTTCAGGTCAGAAATAACCAGTCCTTGAGAGACTGTAAACTGACAGTTTAGGGGAAACTGAGGCTTTAACAAGATAGATATTAAAAGGTGATTAAGTACTAACTGATGGGTACTTTCAATAGATATGATACTGATCTCTGTGTGCCTCCTTCGTGTTTTTTCCATTTTCTAATTATACCTTGTGTTAAAAGAGATTATGAATTTTCTGAGTAGTGGTTAAGTATAGTATTTTCAGCATGATTTAACTGTTTTGCAGAAGTCTGTTCTGTCATGTGTTTAAGCCAAAACTGAAACCTGTAGCACTTAAATGAAGATCTGAAATCTTTTGAAGACAAATTGTGACTATTTTTTTGGAACTATTTTTATGACATTTTTCACAGGAGTTCACATTCCTCCGTGCATAGAACTGTTTCTTTTTGAATGTTTTGCTCTGCTGATCTAATGGAGCTATAGCTATAATGATGCCTCTAGATGCGGCTGCAATACAGATATAAAAAGACCCCAACTAAATAAACCAACCAAACGTGCCCAAACTTCTCGATGTCCGTATGATTCTCCCGGAAGGCATTAACCTGGACTGTTAATTGTTAAGGTTGTTCTTGCCATTTAAATTCGTTTGGTTTTTTTTTAGCACAATGTTTTATTTCAGCAATTTGCAGGGACTATTCCTGTAAAGGTATTTTCCAGAATACCTCAGAGACACTAAGGTTGATTGGCAGCGCTATAGTATTGGGCACTCCTGGAGAATTTGTGCTTGTTACAGCAACCACTCAGTGTTGTTACTTAATGTGCAGTATTCTATCAGGGCTATAATTTACGGCAAATGGGACAGATTTTCCACTCCATTTAAAGGCTGTTCTATTGTTAGAAGGCTTTTGTCCTCTTTTATGTTTTGTTGTTATTTTTGTGATGTTTTTTTCAGCTTTTCCTGGTACCAGTGGCAGATTTATTTTGCTTCTTCTCTATTTGAATATAGTTCCAGTGGAATTCTTACTGTAAAAGAGTAAGTCTAATTTGCAATCCCTCTGAAGCTGTTTTGACAAGTAAAACACAGTGACTTTCGGCACGTTGCTATTTCACAGTGTTTGAGGCCACATTCCTGACACAGAAAAAATAATTTAAAGAAAGGATGGATACTTTAAAATTTTTCCTTCCTCTTGTTTTCATCATGAGTAGCATCCCTGTTCAGGTTTGTGTGTCATCCTGCAGGAGGTGCTGCAAAAAACTAGAACTCTGTGCTTAAGGGCTTCTTTTCCCTTAAAGCTTCAGAGGCTTGAGTAAGGATGCACTGATAATACTTAGGCAGTATTTATTTTAGCAGTAAGATAAACCTGCCTTGAGACTTGCATCCTATTTTGTGACTGGTTTTCTGTGTAGGCAATGAATCTTTGTACCTATTTTTTCTTCTCATATTGTCAGTGTGAGCTGGAAACTTCATGGAATTGCCCTCAGGGAGCCTCATTTGTTCTTTTTACCAACTTTGCAGTGCAGTTGTCTTATTTAATATATAGTTCCTTCTTTTGGTTTGTCCCTAGGTGGTGTACTTTGCACTGTGAAATTAAATTCTCTTTGTCTTTTATTATCAAATTCTTTAAATCTGGTTACACAACTCTTTCTTTACTTTTAACTTGCTGGCCTCTGTCCCATATAGTTACTCTTTCAATTTTTTTGTCAGCTTTTACTAACAAACCGTTGGGTATATAAAAGCTCAGCCCAGGCTGATGGAAGTTTGGTGCAGACACAGTGATCTTTCCTCCCTTAGCTCATTGCAGAATTTGGATCAGAGGAAATGTGGGATTTTTTATTCTGTTGTTAAGAGAGATGTAAGGAAAAGAAACACCCTTTTCCACCCCTTAGCCTTTCTGATTTCTTCTTCTGTTTACTTAGGAGACTCTAGTCCCTTGCTTTATATTGCCTGTGCAAGTCATTCCTAATGTCTCGTTACTCTGTTCCTGTTTCATTCACAATGTTGACTTCGTAGCAACGGCTGTTGATTCCGGGTCCTGGGTTCAGAAATCATTGTTATTTGTAGATTGAAAGCTATTTAATCTGATGTGACTCCTTAGCTACTCGGGTGGCATCAGAACCCTGCTTGTGTCCTTTTTCCCACTGTGGAAAGGTGTAAATAGTAAACAGCAGTTTGTAATCGCATTTAAAATATGTTAAATTTTCATTTCAACTGATGCAGCATTCACAGCTTCATTGATTTAAATGGAACTGTGTTGCTTTAAACCAAAGAAAGAACTGTCCTTTGTTTTAATATGTTTTTGTGGTTCTTAAACTGTGGTTGCTATGTTGTAGCTCCTTAAGTAGCCACACAGAAATGTCAGGGGGTATTGGTAGTGCCTGCAAGGTAATGTGCTCAGTGTTTTCAGTACTAGGTTCATAATCTCTTTTTACTTTTCTGTTTTTGAGATTTAGGGCTATTTTTTCACTTTCCAGGCTGCTTTTATGTACAGGGAGACAACACTAGGCGTTGTTTTTAGACAAATTCTGTCTGAAAAGCAGAACTGTGCTTCTATCCTTAGAAAATATTTCTTGAGCTGTTGCATAAATGTGCTAGATATTAAGGTTGATGTATTTTCCACTGAAATGAAATCTCCCGCTTAAATAAAGGTGTAGCACAAAAAGGATAAATGCCTCTTCATACGGAAGTATGGGAGAAAAATGTGTCAATTTGCTTTCAAAGGATTCAGTAATCAAGAACTGTATTTTTTTCTCTACTGAGGAAAATTCCACTCATAATTATAGCATACCCAGTGTACCAAGGCATGCCTTTCTATTTTTATCTATCTTCCATATTTCCCACTCAAAATGTCCTCATAAGACTTATAATCATTTTTGATTATTATAGTACCATTTCAGTCTCTGAAGAAAGATCTTTCTGCTATTTCAAATTCCCATTCATGTTCCTGGTTTAACCAGATCCATCTTCTCCAATGTGATAATTAGAAGATCTACATGCTTTCTGTTTGTTACAGGGGGATATTTCAGTGCTCTGTTTTACTTGATTTCTTGTGTATTTTAAAATACACTCTATCATGCACTAATTCCCACAGCTAGTTGTCCATTTAGCAATTCATAATATTATACAAAGTGCACATACTGATTAGACGTGAGACTCTGTGTATGCAGTTGTGCACCTCATCTGTTGTGTCTCTGAGAGGTTGATCCTTTATGCCTGTAAGAACTGGTGGTGTGGAGTGAAATTCTGCTTTTGAGTAGTGCCATTGATCAGTTGGTCAGGCTTCCTTTGCAGCTCTAGTGAGCTCGTCCTACTCTAAAGAAATTTTGATGGAAAATAATTTTATTATTTACTTACAGAAAGAATATTGTAAAGGGTGATTTATTCTGAATACGGAAACTCCCCACAGACTTTTATGCTGGAGTACCTCATATGATGCATAGTCATTGTTACAAAAAAAGAATTTCACTGAATATAGAGATTGTCAGTACACTAAGCCCTTGTTAGACTTTGTGCATGGAAAGCTAAGCACTGAAAACGTGCCTTTCTTAAAACTGGGTGGGTACTTACTCTGTCTTTGATGTCTTACCTATTTTGTCTAAGAATTTGGAATAATATTCAACATTGTAGTTACTTCAGTATCTTTTGATATATGAAGTCTTTTGCAGAAAGATAGAAATAGAAATGTTACCTTTTTGCTATTAACACTTTTTTGATTTGGAAGCCGGGAAATATATTGGGAAAATTACTTTAAGATTTAACCAGAAAAAAAAGGAAATGCTTTTGAATATTGTAGAGATGACTACAATAAAGGAAGACTCTTTCTACCATACCTTATAGGTAGTTATTGTTAAACTTAAGAATTAAATACTGTCATTATTCAGAGCCAATACTGTATGTGGAACAGTGGTAGTGAGCAGGTGGTAGAAGACGAGGTCCTCTTTACAGATTTGAATTTGACTAGCTGTGAAACAGTGTCCTATTATATTGAGTATGGATTTACTTTGCAACTGGGATTAGAAGATACCTGGAAGTTCTTGCAGGAGCACAGAAATCACCATGTGTTAATTTGTCTTCTTTGTCTTAAATCGGTGGCTGTTAACAGTTGAGTGTCTTTGCTGACAAGGACAGGGAGACTCTTCCATGCCTACTAGACTTTTGCAGCAGATACTGTCTGTTTAACAGAGTTTTTGACTGATTTAAATACGAGTTTGCAGAGGTGAGACCTGCTGTGGCAAGAGCCAGTAACTGAAGGGATAGGGTGGAAAGCAAAAGAACTATTTCCCCCCAATATTTTCTCTCAAGCTATGTTGAATCTAAGATCGAGCAAGGTGTGGGAGGCAGAAGTAGTGAAAATGGAGCCAGAGTAGTGGGAAACTTTCTTCCCAGTCTGGTCAGACAATAATGGAATGAGAACCAGTGTGTTGAAACCATTAGGAACTTCAGAGACGAAAGAGGAGAATAGCATCATAGATGCCCATTCTTCCTTCCCATGTGTACAGGAAAGAAAGGAGGGAAATTGGTGATGGTGAAGTGGAGCTCATCTCCCTTTGTTTAAGCATTCACGTCTCTCACGGCTCACAAGTGCAGAGGTGTACCTGAGATTCTGTGGAGTGTATCTGCTTGTTTATTTTCTTCACTCAAGAAGAATGTAGATACAAAGAGAGGAACTGGGGAGACAATCTTGTTCACATACAAGGGATTTGCTTCTATCTTGTACAAAAAAAAAATTCAATCTAGCCAACCTTGACCTCTCCTTTTCACAATTCAACTCCATTAGATCAAAACATAGCAGCTTCCATGTTTATAGTATATCTCTTTCCTTGTAAAATTAATTGCCATTGAGTAGTTGGATAGAGTATTACCAAATACAACTTAATTTGGTACCTATGACAATAAATACTTGTGCAAATACATTATCAGAAGCGTGTTACTTTTTCATGCAAAATCTTCAGTCAATTTGTGGTTTAATAATTAACTCTAAAGCACATCATTTGTTATAGTGAAACAAGGCTAGGAATTTTGTCTCACACCAAATGAGTCAAGATCCAGCACAGCTTTCAACTCCGTGGAAATCCAGTGTTACTTGACATTCTTGCCCACCTCTGCCTTCCCAGTGACAGGTCTAATACAAGACAGATGTATCCTTCTGAATATTCATAACATACATATATTATCTAGCTACATATATTTATCTAAGCTAAGGCTATCTGCACAATAATATGAAGAAAGAGGAAGATACGGACTGTCTTTCCACTGGATGTCACTCTTAGCTTAGATCTGTGGTAGCTTAATACTAAAGCGCTGTCTACATAAACCTGGTACCGGGAATGTTTTTAAGATGAAGTTTTAAAGAGTTTTATTTAACCACATGGCTTTAAGATTTATTATTTTTTTTAAGAAAAAAAAGTGCTTGAAATGTTAATGATGATCTGTGGAGTTAGTTTTAACTTGTGTGATTCTAGTGTATTTCTGAATGGGGGACGAATTTGTGAACCTTATTAATAGTACACTTGGGTAGGATTCTCAGATATTAAGAGACTATATTAATATGACCCTGTTGGAGGCAATTCCCCTGTGCTGGACAGACCCGATACTCCACAAAAAAATTTCTTTTTCATTTGATATTAAACCTTTCCTTATTTAGTCTCTTTGCTTAAAATTGTGGTGATTTTTTGTTGGGTTTTGTTTTTGTTTGTTTTTAATAGAACTAGCAAATAAAAAGATTCTACTAAAAAAAAAGTCTGCTAAAATGTTATCATTTAGATATACAGATCTGGATATCAATGAAAACAATTTTGTCTTAAAGGCTTATAAAACTCCTTTCTCTTCTCATGAATTCTATCTGGTTTTAGCGTCAAAAGATAGATTATATGCTGTATTAGTATTTATTCATCTTTAATTTTAGAGTGGATAAAATAATATGTAATGGGAGAAATGTTACTTGTGTAATATGCCTTTCAGAAGAAAAATCCAAATTCACTGAAGTTAAAGAATTACTTTTTTTTTTTTTCCCCAGAGAATGAGGCAAGAAGTCCAGGGGTTAACTACATATCCGAGGATAGCTTTTTTCTTCTTGTCTAGGGGAAAAATATTGCAGCCCAACATACAGCATTGCTATTCACTAATCCTTGGCATTGGACTTCCCAGTTTATAGCTCACAGAATGGCTTCTGGTCATTGCAGGGAGCGTTATTCTATGAACCCAGAAGGGATGTCCTTCCCTGGACTAAAGGATGAGCACTGGAGCAGACTGCCCAGAGAGGTTTTGGAGTCTGCTTCTCTAGAGACTTTCAAAAATCTGCCTGGATATGTACCTGTGTGGCCTGCCCTGGGTGATCCTGCTCTGGCAGGGGGGTTGGACTCGATGATCTCCAGAGGTTCCCTGCAATCTTTGCTATTCTATGGTTCTATGTTCCAACACGTACATCCTATTTCTACTTCTTACTGCCCAGTTATTTTAGGTTATGCCACTGAGCTATACTCATTAATTGTTGTTCTGTGATGCTCAGCTAGAAGCAGCAATTTAAAATATATCACACGTAGGTTTGGTTTGCTTGTGTTCCATTAAGTTGTCACAGGATGCTTCTGGTTCTGTGGCATTTCATTTTGCACTACTCCTCAGGCTCACACAAAACAGCACAGAGTTGTCCCTCTTTAATTACATTTCAATGACACAACTCAGATGTTTGGCTCTTTGGCTCAACACTAACAATGTCAGTGTATACTGGCCACAAATGAGCTTTGAAATTACATTCCTTTAAGGTGATTTTTGAAGTTCGTGTCTTTGATACTTAAATGTCACGTTACTTTGATTCAAAGTCAGAGCAGAGGGGACAAAATTTACATGAATGTAGGAACCTCTTCTTCCTTCGCTGTGACCACTTGTTACAGTAAGCACACGGGCGGAAAGCGAAGCACCAAGGCTGAGCTGGGAAGTGCCGTACTGTGATGGCTTTTGCTCCCACAGAGCTAGTTTAAACAACTGATGCGAGTTTGAACAGCTAAAAGCGGTACAGAGATTAAGGATGCCAATCTGTTTTCATTTACAAAGTTTTTCGGTTGTCAGTAACATTTACTCCGTCTGTCCCATAAAGGCCAAATCAGCCTGTTTGTTTGCCAGTCTCATCTGTGAGGTTTTGTACAAAGACAAGCAGGCCTAAATTACTGCAGCTGATACGTGGCCCTTGGCTCCCTTCACCACCTTGCTCTTTTAGGCCCCGAGAAGGCTGATTTCTTGTCAGTGTCGGCTAAAGAGATGGCTGGCGGTTTGTGCACGGTCCCCTGGCCCCAGGTACAGCCTCTGGAGTGGGGAACGAATGAAAGAATAGTAAAAGAGCAAAGGGAATGTCGAACCTTTGTTTGTAAAACACCTGCATGAACACCAAGAAACATCCCAGCTAGAGAGCAGTAACGTGGGTTCTTTGTTGCAGTGCCTGCAGTGAGGAATCGAGCAGGTTTTTGTTCATGCCGAGTGAAGTGACCTGGTACTATGGGGCTTGGATTTCATGTTACTCCTATACAGACCTTTTGCTTCTGTTTGGAAGAATGTACTTTTCATATTTCTATTCAGTTTTCTTTGACACTTCTGTTGAAAATGTTGACAATGACACTGATGATATTATGTTAAGTGTTCAGGATCTGCACGTGTACTTTATACCCTACGGTCCAAGTCATCTTTGGGGCGCTATTGGTAAATGTTGCAGCAGTGTTTTGATGCAGTTTAGAGGTAAAAGACTATTCAAGGCAGCTTAGACCATTTTTCATTTCTCTGTTGAATCCATTATTTTTCAAAAACCTGTTACGTTATCTTTTACAAAAAGCATAGGCTTTTGCATTCATTTTGTAAAACTCATGTTCTCTAGAAGTTATGGGATGAGTGACCTCTCAATTTTACCACTGCTCTCTTTTTTTTTTTTTTCTTTTTTTCTTTCCTCTTGGAGGAAGTTTTAGCAAAACTGTGGCTACTGGTAGTTGAGTCTTACGCTGGTTTGAATTCTGGTCATAGCATATGATCTAACCACAGATTTTTTTATAAGGTAAGTTTAACTCTTTACCTCTTGATTGTATTTTGAAATACAAAATAAACATTTTATCTTGAAATGATTATATTCAGGTCACTTAAGAGCACAGTTGTGCTCAGAATGTACATTTGGGTCATTCACTGAAAATGAGAAGCTGACATACAGTCGGATCAAACAGGCATTTACTGATGAGAAGAGACACTTAGAATATTCAGGTCTTTATGTGCAACTGGAAAAATTACCCCCCTGAGCTTTTTTCATCAGACATTTAATATAGATAATAGTAAAGCATCTCTCTGTGTCCATCCATAACCGCTTAATTTTCAGGATGTGTGGCTATTCCATTTTATCTGGAACATGTGTTTTCATTCGGCGTTGAAATGCAGATCGGTAATGAGTTTAATTGTGTGATTATCTTGTAATATCAGTCGTCATGATTTTCCTGTTGAAATGCAGAAGTTTGTAAGCACCATCTTCCCTCCTTTTCTCACCTTCCCTCTGGCGAAATAGAAAGACATGAACTGAATGACATATTACAGCTATACAGAACAGGTTTTATATCAGTTTTTAAAAGGGAAGCTCTTGAGGGGCTATATCTGTTGTATTCACAATGCTTGCTACATTCACTTCTATGATTATTAAGACTTTAAAAAAGATTGTAAATTAATTTTGTTATATTTCTAGCATTGAAGACAAAACTGTACAACTGATAAGGAAGAAGAATGGTGTGATTTGCGGATAATGGCACAGATTGTGCTTAGTATTTGCTTCTGTGCTGAAATAGTATCCCTTAATGTGTGAATATTTGTCTGAACCTTGCCCGAGGGAAGCCTAAGGAGCTGATGGAGTCATGCAGGCCTGGAGCACGGTGATGCTTTCCAGTGTGATCATGTAGATCAGTTGTTCCATTCAATACTACTCATTTGTTAAATTTAATCACGTTTCAGTAATAGAGTATTTAGTATTTTGTTTAAAATGTAACTGATTTGTTGCTTTTTTAAACTGAAAAAAAAATGCATTCTCTTTTCTTACATTTGGGAATACGTCTTGCACTATTTGTGAGTGTGAATTCAGATGTAGTAGTAGCAACAGTGGACTGTGTCAAGGTATTGGGAAAAATATACTAAAAAATATTTATCTGATAGAGTTTTTAAAGAGTAGCTGCTTCATCTGTAATAAACAGCTAAACAATAGCCTGGAAGGGAAAGAGAACTTAAATACAGGCTTGAGAAGGTTCGTAAATAGATGCTTTAAGGAAGATAAATCACTATATATAAAGGACTGTCTTATCTGTTACTCTGGAAATTCATAGCAAGAATGTTCCTGAGAAGCAACGGAAACTAATTTTTTTCCTTGAGTCACACAGTTCATAATCAAATACTAGAGTGGCATTTGCATATTTTTACACACTGGCAATGTGTGAATTTTTCTCCCACAGACAGTGATCCAAACACATGGATCAGGAATGCAGTGAATCTTCCTGGTAGTGCAGGACTGGGAGGTACTGATCCAGCATGCTGTCCTGATTCACTGTGGGAATTATTTTAAGAACGAAACACACCAATCTGTGAGAAAAGATTTAGTTGCTCTCAGAAGGAAATATTTGTGTGAGGAAATGCAGCACGGTGTTGCTAACCCACGTGTCTGCTTTCTACCTCACGTGAAGAGAGAAGGCTGTTGCAGTGGTAACTGAAGCATCAGAGCATCTCCTGAGCTGTAGGTAGGAAGAGATGACTAGTTAAGCTATGTTCGTGGTACTGTCAGTGGCGGCTCTGTGAAACGTGAAACAGCAGGGCATGAGAACTGTGTACATTTCACACCACATTTAGGATTTTTAAACACTGAATTTATTTACAGGCCGCTGTAATCCTGTTCTGACTAGCACTATTCTGACTCGCACTTTTAATTAATTGCTTCACAGATTAAACTTTTAAAATGAATCTGAGTACATGTGTTAACTTAGAAATGCTGTCCCTGAGCTAGGATTAAGATACATGAGTTAAATGAAATTGCTGCTATCTAGCAGGTGTTAATTGTGTGGAGAAATGGAGATTTTCCCTCTCCACATTTGGCAAATCTAGTACAATTCACAGGAATCAATTTTGCATTTTCTAGAACTGAAGCAGAAAATACATGGATTTTTATAATATTTCTAGTTTCACTGGAGCTACCTGCAATATTAAATGCAGATAAGAGTCCAGCTCTATGTTACTTCTAAACAACGTGAGCCCATGGACACTTAAAAGGAGGGAAAGGTGGCAAAAGTAGAGAAAAATGATTGAATCAGACTCCTAGTTCTGCTTGGGGACTCCTGAAGAGATGGAAGGACAGGACATTTTGCATTAAAGATGGTATTGCCAGTACCATTATATATTTTCCTCCTGTATTTTAGTGTATGAGGTATGTCAGTCATAGTCCATTCCATGTTAAGTACCATAGAAAGAGGCTGTTGCTGTTCCAACTTGCCCAGATTTTCCTTTGGCTATCTTGGCATATCAGGCTTGTTCCTGATCATAGATGCCATCTTTTTATTTATTCTTGCATTTATAGTTTACATTTGAATTCCTTTTTATTGCCTGAACTTTTCTCCATGGCTTTTCTCATTAAACAGTGATCATCAAAGCAGCGTTGCGGAATTAGGGAGTATCTTCAGAGCTTTCTGTGTTTGGTCTTTTAGAAATGCAGAAATACCAACTGACATAAATTCAGAAGTTTTGGAATCCCTTTTGGAGAAGCTATCAACTTTTGACATTTCTAGTCACTTTTTTTTTTACATCTTAAAAAGAGATGGAACTCTTACTCTTGCAGCTCTCCTGTCAATGTTCTTGCAATGTTATCTTCATAGAATTCCAGGGAATGATAGTCTTGATTTGTTTGACTCTACTTTTTTGTTGTTGTTGTTGTTTACATAAAACTGTAGGAATTTTCTTTTTCTAGCTGACTCAGTGCATAGAAAGAGATGGCTACTATTCCTAGGCAAATGAATCCAAGAATTACCCATCCTGTCTTCACGGTAGAAAAATCTATCTGTTCTCAAAGCAACTTACATATGACCTATCATTTATATTTTTCCTAGTTAGCCACAGGTGCAAACCTCCCTTCCTGTTTTGTACACCTTTTTAAGAATATTAATTTCCCTACTCATATACTACTTCTCAGACAGATTTTGTTATGTGCCCTCCCAAACCTCCTCCCACCCTGCCTGAGTTTGTCTCTAGCTTTTAACAAAAAACTATAAAGCTGGAGATTCCCTGGAGGGTGGGGGGGAAATAATAAAATCAATCATTGCTTAATAGATGATGCACAGTGCAGAAGAATGTTTGAAAGTAAATCCTGTGTGGCATTTTTCTTACATTCTGGGAAGATGATTTAACAACTGAGCTGCTCTTCTTACACCTTCAACTCCAGTGTTTCAGTTGCCTGGTTTGTAAAGCGACTTCCCACACAATTACCTCAACACAGTGGAGGCAGGAGTGAGAGTGCGTCAGATTGATGCAGAGAGATAAGGAGAAATTTTTCAATGGTTAGGAGAAGCCACAGCCTTTGCCCTCACGGGTATACAGGACCAAAATTTCTCATTATACACAAGGAAGTACTTTTTTTGACAGAAGCTATATTAAAAGTGTGGAAAAAAAATTCCTCTGTTGTGCCAGTGTTCCACAGTCCCATTGTTCCATAATCGCAATGTTTCATTATTCCATTGGTCCATTATTCCATTGTTCCATAGTCCATTGTTTTATTGCTCGATTCCTCCATTGTTCCACTGTTCCACATTTCCATAGTCCCAATGTTTTATTGTTCCTTTCTTCCCTTATTACATAGTTCCATCATCGCATTGTTCTATTGGTCCATAGAGACATTGTTCCATTGCTTCATTGTTTTATTGTTCCATAATTCCAAACTTCCATTGTTCCATTCTTCCATTATTATATTGTCCCATTGTTCCATAATTCCATACTTCCATTATCCCATTATTAAGGTCTTCCATCGTTCCATTGTTCCATCCTTCCATTGCTCCATTGCTACATAGTTCCATAGTTCCCTTATCCCATTGTTCCATTGGTCCATAGTTCCATAATTCTGTTATTCCACTACTCCTCACTTTCATTTTTCCATAGCTTCGTTGTCATGTTCTTCTAGAGTTCCCTTACTCCATTATTCCATTGTTCCATTCTTGCATTGGCTCATTGTTTCATGAATTCATAGCTCCATTGGTCCACTGTTCCATTGGTCCATAGCTCCAGAATTCCATTATTCCATTTTTCCATTGTTTCATAACACCATTTCACCACTGTTCCATTGCTTCATTGTTGCATCGTTCCAGGCCTCCATTGTTCCATAGTTCCAGTGTTCCAGCATTCCATTGTTACTTAGCTCCATTTCTCCATTGCTCCATTCTTCCAATTTCCGAGTCCATTGTTTTACACTTCCATTGCTAGATGCTTCCATAGCTCCCTTAGTCCATTGTTCCAGAGCTCCATCATTCCATTATTCTGATATTCCCTTCTTCCAGTGTTCTATTCTTTCATCGTTCCATTTTCCATTGTTCCATTGGTACATAGTTCCATAGAACCATTTTTCCATTCCTCTGTTGTGCCAGTGTTCCACAGTCCCATTGTTCCATAATCACAATGTTTCATTATTCCATTGGTCCATTGTTCCATAGTCCCAATGTTTATTGTTCCTTTGTTCCCTTATTACATAGTTCTATTGTCACATTGTTCCATTGTTCCATAGATACATTGTTCCATTGCTTCATTGTTCCATTGTTCCATAGTCCCAATGTTTTATCGTTCCTTTGTTCCCGTATTACATAATTCCATTATCACATTGTTCCATTGTTCCATAGAGACATTGTTCCATTGCTTCATTGTTTCATTGTTACATAATTCTAAACTTACATTCTTCCATTATTATATTGTCCCATTGTTCCATAATTCCATGATTTTTTTCTGTGTCCTGCATTGTCATTCTCCTTCCCATAATAACATTTTATGCTTTATGTTTTTCTTGTTGAAAATTTCCTAAATATTTTTAATACCAACCTATCTAGCTTAAGAGAAAATGCCTGTGGTGAAATCTAGCTCTATCAGTGAAATGTTTATGAGACATTTCCACATGAATTTGTTTGATAGTGTGTGTGTGGAAATAATGCAGGATATTTTATCTGATTTCTACTAATAGGCAGCAGGAACATTTAGAAGTCTCTATAGTTCTGTGGTCCTAGTCTGTCACACTCTGGTTATAGAGTAACATTTGGCATGTCGAGAGGTAGACCCAGTGTCCTTGAGTGGGTTATTTGGATTATGATGCTGGCTTGCTGCATCAGAACATTGCAAAATGGGCAGAACCTACTAGGATCTATAAGGCTGCCTATGGATAGGGAGTAGGATGTACGCTCGTCTCCCTGCAGAAAAAGTGAGAAATGGCCTCCATTCACAAGGCAAAGCTCACGCTGGCTCTAATCAACATGTAAAATTGAAACTGTTAAAAATAATAATCAAACTCTGCAAAACGATGGGCCTCATTGTTGAAGTTGCATCGGTTTTTGCATGAATAGGAATGTTAAATAACCTAAAAGGTTTGAAGTGAGCTTCAAGAGAAACCTGCTGTCATGAAGATTTTGTGGATTTTTTTTGCACAGTGATGTGTGTCTGGATTACCACTAATGCCGTAAGAAGCAAATTGAGTCAATTTAAATTTTCCTAGTGCGTTGAACTGAGGGATGTTAGCCAAGCTTGCCTGCTGACAATAGCATTACAAGCTCAGTTTTCCAGTTAAGATTTAACAGGGTTTGCGTTTTCCTTGGCACTATATTAATTAAACAACTGTGATGCTGCTCAAGCTGCAGATCAAGTCCAGCAAACAGGAAAGAAAGTGAATCCTAACTAGGCTATTAACCCAAATGAGAATAATAAGACATTCTAAGCCTATTTCTTGTTTCATTTCTGGGCTTTGAAATTCTTATTGAATAAGAACAAGACTGAAGCGTAATCTTTGGTCTGTTTCAGGTAATTCTGATACCAGTGTAGAAGGTCCTAAATCAATTAACACAAGTAGGTAGAGCAGCTCACTTAGGTCATATTCTCCTTACATTTTCAGACGTCACTAAAGCTAAATCTAGGAACTGGAGAATTGCTTTGGCCATAGTGACTCAGAAATTGCAGATGCTCAAGAAACTGCTCATGACAGGAACTGACCTCCTTTGTCCCTAGTGATTTCAGAAGGGATTACAGGCAAGTGTAGAGGTAACTAGCTTCCACGTCACTGGAGTTTGATCAGGTTGAAGGACTGAGACCACCACCAGACAATCATGAAGACTTTCCTTAAACTTGTGAGATTCATGAACTTCAGTGCTGTTCCTAATGGTGCCGCTGACAGGCAGGACACTGCTCACATCACTTCATTTACCTTTATAAAAGATCCTTGTACAACTGCAAAGAGTTATTAGATGATCCCTGTCTCCTACTGAGTTGTAGTGTGCATAGGTAGAAAAAAATAATTAAGCTAAACTCTTATTTTTAAAGGATGATTTACATGGGACATCATCGTGCTACTTTACTGAATGTTATTGTGAACATAAATCCTAGAAGGATGTGCTCCCATATATTTCTATCTTGAAGAGTGCTGGGTATATCTGAAAGAATGAACCCAAAATTCAGTTGTTTTCTGATGCTTTTATACACATGAATTTAATTGTCAGTTTTTGTTCCGCTATCAAAGTTCTTTGCAGTGTCTCTAGTCCTGTTTTCTCCATGCTGGCTTTACTGGAGATTGAAGCATTTTTCATTTAATCAGGTGGTCTTGGTGTGACCGAGACATGAAGGAAATAGTATGGAATAGGGGAATGGGCCTAACACATTCATGGATATATTTTTAAGATAAAGATTTGAGTTTTTTTAATGTGGTAATTAAAACTAAATAACCTTTAGACCACACTTGAATCCATTGAGATTCAATTTCAAAGTTACTTTAAAGGAAGTTCTGTAACTTAAAAAATGTGTTCTGTTAATTTAATGGTTTAATACATTTAAATTAACTGAGTAATTTGAAGGAAAATTACTTTGCAATCTCTTTGAAACTTGCTTCCATTGGTTTCTAATGGGACTTGAATTCTTTTCCAGATTTAATCTGTTTCAAGAGGGTGGCTTTATGTTGCAATAATCCTTCTCATTAGATTTCAAGGACATAACTCCTTTTTTCCTTAATAACGTACTCTTGGCAAGTAGTACGTAGCAGTTTCCTGTTTCAGTAGTACATTGCTTTTTAAACATAACGCTGAAGCTCTGCAAATTTTGCCTAGGGGCACTTCTTGATGACTAAACTAAGGATTGTGGAATATATGCAAAGTTTTCAACATGCAAAAGGGATCTTGAAATCTCTGGGTTTGCATTTCGTGGACCTAAGAAAAAACGTCTAGGGGCATGGAGATCAGGAATGAGGAAAGAAAATGATTTTTATCTTTTTCTAAGCAGCAGTTGTTGCACAAAGCATTTAAGAACAGACTGAGTGAGGCTGCAGCACTGCTCACTTAGGTCAAGAAGTCTGTATGCAGTATTTTCAGATTGGTGGCTCAAAACCCTACAGTACAACTTGGGTTTCAGAAACCCTGGTTGTTTCTTGTTATGTGAGAAGATTGTTTCCAGTGCCTGATGCTGGTGCATAAATGTCCGTTTTATAGTGTATTTAAAATGACTCCTGCTCCTCCAGCACTGTGGAGATGTTATACCTTAGTGCTTTTCTATTTCAGTGCTATTTTAAAAACTGCATTTAAGTAGATGGAGCTGATTCTGCAGTGTCTGAAAGGACTAAGCCTGCAGGGTGTCTCCTGAGACTGTGTATGTGGTTTTGTTTGGCTTGGAAAAGTAGTACAGTGAAAGGGAGTGTGACAAACTTGCCTTTTGCAACTGGATAGGCAGTTGTCAGGCTTCCAGGAAAATGACCATTCCCCTTCAACTAAGCACTACTAGAGAACAGTCTTGTCCTGTCAAACATGAAATACTAAAGTTATTATGTTGCCTTTATTAATTTGGTCTGTGTTTTTATATATTGATTCATTTGGAGAGTAAAGACTGACAGCCATGTATGATAGGAAAAATGACTGGAGAAACTCTGAAGATAGTTACCATTCTTAGATGAATTTATAGAGAAACACTTTTTCAGTATACAATTTTTTGATTAGTTTCTCTGTATATACCTCCATTAATTTAGGAGTTTGGTTTAGCTATGTTTTCTTCCTTCCCAGGTGTTCCTTCTTCCTCATCCTCCTCCCTCCCAACATGGTTGGGCTGCCAGCCTTGAAGCTAAAGGATGATTCAATCTTTTTGTGTCTTCCTGATCAGTTCAGGTCCAGCTGATGAGGGAGTTATGACCAGAGGGTCCTTGGTAGAGGCTCTGCTTGGCTTGATAGCTGTGTGCGTTGATCAGAGAAGAAACAGCTGCTGTTTGTGCCCTTTGTTCTGGTGGTCCTTTGAAGACTGGCCCTGTGTCAGAGCCTGTTTGCTCGTCATTGCTTAAGTAGCCTGAATATTGGATGCACACAAGCTCCTGGCATCCTCAATAGTTTGTATTCTCCTTTATTTTTTTACAAAAAATAATAAAGTAAATCTCTTCAGGTAATCATATGTGTCCGCATTACAAATCTCTATTGCTTCTATCACAATATTGTGTGCGGTTTGTAAAGAGGCTGTTGGCCAATAGCAGTCTGCGCTGTGGCAAGTGAAGTGTGAGAATGGTATCTATCAACTCAAAAGATATTTTCCCTGTTAGTATCTAACACTTCTGAAAGAAGTTTTGAGTTGTAAATCTGTTTGGTGAATGCATTTGACTGTCCTCAGTGGTGGTGGTCTTGTGTCACTTTGGGTAATCAGCTAAGACCTCGGTTCATCTGATAACTCAGGCGCTGGATAATATTTTAACTGGTTTCTGTGTTGTAGATGGGTTTTTATAGATACTGTAGATGGATTCAGCAACATTGCAATAAATGCCACCGTAGTCTTTAGTTAACTGAGAGTGTCAGGACTCGTAAAATGCTCTGTAGTCTCTTAAAGAAATGATACTGTTCCGAGGTGTTTGGTAGCACTGTTGCTGGAAGGAGCCGCGTCACAGCGATACTAGCTTGCTTGTTTTCTCTATTGGGGTGTTCCCTTATTTGCCAGGGAAAGTACTCCTTTCACTCCATGTCTCCTAACCATGGGCATTGATTTGGGCTGTGTGGCATGGCCCGAAAAACGGATTTTGTTTTATTGTTGTGATTTAGGCTGAGATGATCGAACACAGTGCTTCCCAGCAAGTGCTGTAAGGCAGCTTGATTTTCATACTCTTGTTATCCCTTATCCTACTCCTGGCCCTCCTTTTTGCTGCCTGTGTACCTCACTTTCTCCAGCCCAGTCTTTTCCCTTCCCTACCTCCCCTTACTTTTTCCCTGTTGGTCCCAGTTTTGCTGCATCTATACCCAGATTTAGCATTTCTGATACCATTACCTGGATCATCTCAGTCTTTTGTGATGTTACTAATATGGTTACGTACAAGCTTCTGGCCTAGCATAACTGCTTTCCAGAAAGTCCCCAGCACTCTCCTTCAGCTACCAATGCCATTTGTGGTTTTCATGCAACTTAACCATTACCAGCTGTGAAGCTCAGTTATTCTTCTGTAACTCTTGCAGCTTCTCACCTCTGACATTTTTACCTGCCGCGTTCAGCTGCTCTTTGTGTCCTCTGCAGTTGCCTTAAGCTGCTGCCAGCACCTAGTCAGTGGCCTAGTCCTTTGCCTGCATCCCTCCTAGGTACGTAGGGCAAACTCTGTGCTTCAGGTGGCAGGGCTTCTCTGGGAAAATGCATAGATTTTGATCATGGAAGAGTCTAGAGAAGGCTTTCCATTTCCCCAACAACCTGGAGAAGTGAAATAAAACTGTCACAGCATGCTGCTGAAACTCCACACAGGCATCCAATTTGAGCTGTTCTACTGGTACTCAGTTGGAGTAGATATATCTGTCCATTCTTTTGAACCTGCTGGGCATTTCATGGGAAAATCAGCATGAGTATTTGTGTAATACTGCTTCACTTTTCTTTCTTCTCCTAAAAAGATTGTAGGATCTCTGAGCACCTTTGAAAATCACTTCTTTTAAGAATATGTAGGGTTTACATTACACATCTGAACAGGCTGCGTTTGATTACATAACCACATTCCCACCATGTTTGTCAGCACTGTCGGACTGCAGGATTGCACATGGATTAGCATCAATTCTTGTTGTGATGCTTTCAAGCAAGTCTCTTACTGCTGTAAGCTCTTCAACTAACATTGCAGTTCCTTGGTGTTATTATTCAGAATCAAAGACAACAGAGGAAGCTGGTAAATGAGGAAAAGTACTAAACTGCAGAGAAAATGGAAAGCAGCCATATTACCTCTGTAGATTGATTGTTTGCTTTCTAGACCTAAAAACTGCTTAAAGACTTCTTGAAAGGAATGATGGAATGGGCAACAAATAGTAACTAATAGAAAATTCACACTGCTTCAGTAGCCTAACTCCCGTTACCTGGCTTTGACAGGTTCTGCGAAACACTACTAGTTCCTTCTAGTGTCACAGGTGCCAAATACAGGGGTGGAGAGTTACTCTCAGATTTCCTTAAGCTGATGGGAAACATTTCTGAGAACTTCTCAGAAATAATTCTGATCATTCCTTATCTTTTAAATAACTCTGTTGGTTTTTCTCCTTCCTAGATTGATTTTGATATAAGTTAACATGTAAAATAAGAGATTGATTTATTACTTTGGTTTAGGGCGTTGTTTGGGGAGAAATACCGAGGTTTATCATCTGAATGCCACTGTTCCTGTCTTGGGAATATTGCCAAGCTCTTACTTAAATATCAGAGAGGTGACTTTCCAACCTGCAGAAATGGGCATCTTCAGATGCAATTCTTCCATAGACTAGATTACTGTTCTCAGCTGAGTGAACTTCTGAAGAGTTTTTTTGTGTTGTGTGTGTTCTGGGACAAATGGGAAAATATATCGTGTGGTGGTGTTTGGGTTAAAATGCTCCAATGCTTAAACAGGAAAACCATTAGAATTTCCTTTAAGATTAGAGCATACATTTTCTGCATGTTTTTTTTATGTTTTTACTACCTTTCCTTTGTCAGAGAATATGATGCAGAAGGAACATTCATAGAAAATCAGTTTTCTTTAAATTGCTTAGCTTCCATATTAGCAAGCAGAATGCATGCCTTTTGGCATATATTTCCTAATTAATTTTTAGTTATTAGAGGAAGCTCTAGAAGTGTGCTGCCTAAATATGTAGAGAATACATAACCTCTAATGGGTTCTGGTAGCACTCAAGTCCTCTAAGAGCCATGGTCTTCCTCTGTGTGCCACTATACAACTGGACTAATGGTTAGACCGTATCTGAAAGAACATGAAGTCTAACTAGGTGGAACAATTGAAAGAAAGATTCTTCTTGCACAGATGGAGAGAACAGGGTCACAGAGGAATTTGGTGGCAAAGCTGGATATTGGTTTAATATTTTTTTTTATCATGTCAATTTTGGTACTTTTTCCATCAGAAGACTCTTCTACCTTAGTGCATTTTAGACAAGCATGTCTTGTTTGAGTATAGAAGTAAGACAGAGTTCTGTGACTACTATTCTCTCCTTTTTTTTTTTTTAAATCATAGGAAGGTATAAAATATATTCTTTTAATTGACTGTAATTACTGAATGTGTTGCAATTACTAGGAATTAGAATTGGCTTTGGGCAAAATAGTCAATTAGGATTGATTGCATTGATATGTATTTAATTTAAAAAAAATTCCTCATTTCAAGCTGAATAATCAGCCTTAAACATGAACGTTCCAATATTTTCAAAGATTTTTATTCTTATGTGATTTCTTTTTTTTTTTTCTCTGAATTTACTGCAGTCACTAAAGTATTTCATTTGATTTTTAATGGGCTCTGTACTCAATTTCTAAGGCTAGATATGTAAAATGATTCAAGCCACAAATGTTTTCACAGTCATTAATAATGGATTTGTGCACTGCCCGATCACTTAACCACAAGTTTGATCTGGATCAGGTGTGAGGAGAGCATCACATTTATGTTTAATTATTCAGAGCAGAAGATAGGCCATCTATGCCCACACAAGTCTTTGGCATCTTATTTTGTCTCCTGTAATCGACATATGCTCCTGTTTGCTTTCTTGTAGTGGGACACTTTCCCTGTTTTCCTGGGAGGATGTTTGGAGGTTAGTCTTTGGGGAAAGGTCCTGGTGGAGCTGGTGAATGATTTCATGCTGGGGCTAAAATTCAGATGGTTAGGCAAAAACTCTGAAAAACATAAAAGCTGCATACTTATCCCTAGCAGATTACAAGATGAAGAGAAATCTATCAGCAGATAGAAATAGAATTGATAGATGCTGGAACAGAGGTAGAAAGGACTGGAAGATGTCTCCTCCATTGATCCTGGAAAGGTATGGAAAAGCCCATGTCTTCACACTTGCCACAGTCTTACCTATGTGAAACCTGATGCAATTGCTTTTTCTTTTTACCTCAAGCCTTGATGAATTTCAGATGTGTTTTTCAAGCTTCCAGGAAAGTCTCCTTGCCAGGTAGTGTGCTGTTCGTGGCTGGGCTTGGTATTCGGAGGCGAGGTGACTCACAGAAGCTGTTAGAGCTGTGTCTGTGCAGAGAAAGGGCAGGACTGCTTGGGCTGGAGAGGGAAGGGAGCCTGAGCCCCTATCCCATGGATGAAAGCACTTACTGCAAGAGAGCAGGCCTGCTTTGTAGTCCTTTCTCCAGAATGTCTTTAATGTATTCGACACTGAATATTCACTGGGTAAAATGCTTAGCTATAGATACCAGTTTGTGATCCTGATGGAGCACGAGGGATCGAAGAGATTTCACAGGAGAAGTTCGGAAAGTGAGGAGGAGAAGACTGCTCTTAAATTGGGACATCTGTACAGGATTGGGCAGTTTGGGTACTTTGCTGAAAAAAATCTGCCAACAAGCAAACAGTATTTTTAATAGCCACAAAGGATTTGAAAAGGCTTGTAATTGTGTTTCCAGTGAGGATTATTAAGGATGTTTTATTTCAGGTGGCTTCTCAGGTTGTATTCATCATTTACATTTTGCAATAGGAACAATTAACTGCCTATATATAATGACTTTGAAGGGAGATTTTCTTGTAATAGCTAAAGAGTCGTATTGAGGACATAACATTAACATCCCTTAGAATAAACAGACTCTTGCAACCGCAGAGCTCAAGGCTGCTTGAAGTGCAAAGCAGCTGCTATAGAAGGAGAAGTCGTGTACAACCCTGCTGGGCACTGATGAGCAGCAGTGAGAACTGGATTTCATTTGGAAGGATGTTCCTAGGAAGGCACTTCTTTTTCTCTCAGGCTACAAGGCTTATACAGACATTTCAACCCAGGAAGTCATTTTCAAAATCAAATCTGTGAGAGATACAGGAGGGAACCCAAATCTCTCTCTCATGATGCTACAAGAATTCCAATTAGATGCTAAATGCAGCAAAGGTCAGGTGATAGTTCTGCAGTTGATGTAGAGAATTACTTCAAGCTAGAGCGCACTGGGCACCTGACTGTGTGGCATCAAATTCTGACAGAAAAAAAATACAGAGTTCAGTGCACCTGTGGATGAGGAAAATCTTCCTAAAGAAGGACCCTTAAGCTATATTTTTTAAACTACTCTAGATTAGCTCAGGCCTTCAGTGTGATTAACACTAAAGGCATACTGGAGATAGCCATGCCCTTTTTTGAGGGAAATGGAAGTTTGTTGTGTTTTGCACTCAGTTTCAGATCACTTAAAGTCTGTCATGAAACTGGATTTATTATTGGAAGAGTTTTTCAGCAGGGGATTGTAGAAATCAAATACAAAATCAATGGACCGGTATTTCTAACAATTAGCACAGAGAAGGCTGGTGTTCTGTCAGCTTTTGTGGGCTGGGGGAAGAATTGAGAGTATGGTGATTGTCTGGACATTAGTTTGGTCAAAAATTAACCAGTATGTTCCTGTGCAGTTCTTCTCACTCTGGGGGCTAGTCTATTGCCATGCTCTAGTTTGAGTTTTGTAACCTGTGTGTAAACATTGGCTTGGCTGGAATTCTGCATGCAAGATCTTGGACTACCAGAATGCTTCTTGCTCTTAGAAACTGCAATTCTATCAGCTGACTACTTTTCAAGAGTTCCTGTTTTAGAAGGGAGAAATTGGGGGTTTAGGATTCCACTTGGAACCATCTTTTTGCCTATTACAATATTCTTGTACAAGAAGAAAGATAACAGAGCATGAAAGACCTTAACCTTGTCACTGACCTCCTTTAGAACTGACAGAAAAGTTAATGCCTGTGCCCAGATAGTTCCTGCACTCGTCGATGTTCTGTACCATTGAAGGCATTGAGTCGTGGAGAAAAGTTTGTACAAGAGGTCTGTATTTACATTCCTTTCTTAAAGCCTTGGTTTTCTTGGGGATAGATTCCATGGACAGCTGCATTGTCTTGGCCGTAGGAGGTTTGGTGCAGGCAGCAGTGTCAGACGATGATTCTGGTTAGGCTTTGACACAGCTTTGACACTAAGACAACTTTTAATGCAGACAAACTGTACATACAGATTAAAGAAAGTATTTGAACGGTGTCTTTTATTGGAATTCATGTATGTCTTGTGGGCTGGGCTTTTATTTTAGAATGCCAGCTTTTACTATAGATACTCTTCCTTGCAAGACACTGCAGTGCAGTAGTGCATACTTGCAGAAAGATAAATGAAGAAAAATGTTTCACGTTTTGAAGCCTGGCTTCAAGCTGTCAATGTCTTATGACTACCTGGCAAAGAGCAAACATACTGGTTTACTTTATGCTTCTCAAATAATTTTTAGAAAGTATGTTTTGGTTTGTCAAAATTTACACTGTATAGACAGGCAGTACTTTTAAAGCTAATTGTTCCACAACTTGAATTTTCAGAGGCGTATTGGGAAGAATGTGTTTATGCTGTGAAGAGAGAGGTGTGAGCCAGCCAGTTTGCTGAGAGAGTAGTGCAAAGAGGCTTGGAGATGCCTTACTTTGTGCTGGTGAGATATTCACTCAGCTGAAGCTTGACTCTCTTTTGGCTCTCTATATTCTTCCTTGTGTTCAGCTTACATTTTAATTTTGTAGTGATAGTCAGATATTGTGCTTTTGACCTGGCTTGCTTTTTGTTAGTGTAAACTGAAGCCATTAAAACAATAAAGTGCTGCAGCAGTTACAACACTAATTAGCTAGATGGAGTGAGAAAAGTTTTACTGTGTTGAGATTTAGGGTTGTTTAACTGTGAATGACTTCTGGATTCATTTTAAAGTAAACTACCTGATACTGAGATATGTTACCATCTGTGCCACGGAGATATGTGATTATTCAGTGCAGTCTTCATCTGCCAGCCCTGGCTACTGAAAAATGTATTTGCCTACTCCTCCAAAATAATAAGGCATTGTTAGTCTTAAAGTCATTCATGCTGGAGTTTTGGATTGCTGCTTCATGAAGCATTAGCAGTAAAGCTGTAAACCACAGGAAAATCACAGTTGGGATGCTCTTACTAATAGGAGTGTATTTCTTGAAAGGTGTTACTGAGAGTTACAAATGTTTGTGTTTTGATAGTTTATGTCAGAGCTTTGCAATGAAATAGTGCAAAAGAAAACCTGGTTGAATGATTTTAGCAGTCCATGTGATGAACCTAGTCTGTGTGAAAGGGAACATCCCAGCCCCATCAGATACATATGGGGGAAATCCAAAATGTAACAGTAAATATATTGTAGGTGGTATGACCTAATGAAATATAGCTCAATAATCTAGAGCTATCTGATGTAGGACTGTTGCTAACAGAGAGTAGTGGAGTGAGGGCAGAGGGTCATCTGCCATGGCCGACTGAGAAGGTGGCCTGGAGATTCAGGCAGCAGAGTCACGGGAGCAGAGCAGAAAATAACCCAAAAGTCCATTTAACTACTCTTCTTCCTTAGACCCATACTGGCTCATTTTGAAAGAGAAGATGGGGTGATGTGTCTTCCCTTGTGTCTCTTTTCAGGATGGCTGTCACTTCCTATAGCTATGGACTTTTTTTTTATCCTAAAGGTTAGAAAGTACAAAAATGGGAGTATTACTTTCTCTGTCTTGGTACAGATTTAATCTTAAATTGTCTCTGTTTTCTAAAAATCCCAATGCATCAGGTTCTGTGAAAAATTATATACTTTGTGGTGTAACAGTTTCAGATGTATGCTCAGATATATGTATATAGTAAATAGCATTACTCCTTTGTGTGCTGCAACGTTAGATCTACTGCCTCTTAGTTTGTAGTCAGTAGAATCCAAGTACTTGAACAAAATAATTGACAGGAACTGCCATGAACAATGAAAATATGTACATACAGCCTATTCCAAAACAATAAACAGATTTTAATTCCTTCTTTTAAGACATTACTTCATCTTTTATTGGGTTTTTAGTCGTGCTGTACTTTACATACACAACCTGTAAAGGAAAGAATAAGTGGCTGTAGCTCTTGGGCGGTGTACTAGGAGAGCAATTGAAAGTATGATACAATGCCATTCAGCACAAATGTTTTCACTTGATGTGTGGCTGGGCCCAAGTAAAATTTTTTTCTTCTGTTAATAAGTTGCATGTGTTTATCGTCCTCATCTAGAAAATATTTATCTTAAATTCATGTAATTTATTTTCCTTTTTTTTCAGCATATAGTGGGAATTGGGTTTGGTTGCTGATATTTCCTGTATAATTTTGAACCCATATAATTTCATGGAAAATCGCTTTTGTTTCTGTCTTGCAAGATCAATATGACCCTGTACCCCCTTTTAAAACTATCTAATACAGCAGGAAACCATTTCTTTGTGACTGTCAACATGGAGAAAGACAATAGTAGGTTCTGTGGCACACTGTACAATTAGCCATAGTATTAATCAAAGAACAGATCTGCTTCTTGGACATGTTTCACAGGACATTGCCATTAGTAAGGAATAAAATTTCCCTAGCCCACCTTGTGTTCTGCAGGGGTTATTACAGCAGTTGCCGTCTTACTCCTTAAGCTTAAACCAGTATAGAAAAATAACTTGAAAACTGTGATTAATAAAACAGCAAACTGAAGGGGAACATGTCTGCTCTCCTAATGTTTCAGTCTTCTGATTTGATTTCTGGTAGAACACTCTCCACTATTGACAGGTTAATCCCCAAAGTAATTTACTTACTTTGTCTTCAGCTACTTCATTGGAAACTAATCTTATTTGAGTTTCTTTTTTGGTATGTTTTTTTCCCTCTAAACATACTTGTGCACAAGTAAATATTACCCTGGTGGTTTCAATCTTGACCCCTTATGTGATGATGCAAGAGAACGGTTTCTTAACAAAAAATAATAATTACTTATGGGAATTTTACAAGCAAAATACCTTCCTTTTACACACTGACAATTCAGATGTAAAATAAAATGTGTTTAATTGTTCTTTGGCATTTTAACTAAACCAATATACAGTCTCCACTTGCATCCTACTGCAGAAAGGAGAAAAAAAAAAACACAACAAAATAATTCATGGAAGAATGTAATTCCTGAATTTATTCAGACTTCAGAGAAGGAGATAGGAGTCCAGTCCTGAATATTTTACGAAGTTTTCTTAACTGATGGATGTGTTGTGAACGTAAAGATGGTTCTTTCTCTTTTATTTCTTGCAGCTACTCTTGCAGCTCCTCTTCCACAAAGGAAGAAGTTAACTAATGTTCAGCGTGCTTTTATGGTAAGTCTTTGGCTTTTTTAGACAAAGAGACACTGGATAAAATTTGGCTCAGCATCTGAACTTACAGCTGCTTTGTTTGAACATACCTGATGACTTTTTAAAAATCCCACGCTAGTTCACAAATGCTTGTCTCTGAAGTCCCATATATCAGATTCCTACTCATAATCTTATATTTATTTATAAACTAGATCTATTTGTGCACAAAGAATCCTTGGGCATGAGATGTCTATAATCATATAGTTACACTGAGATATAATATATGTAGATGTTTCAAGTTAAATACATAAATACTGAGTACTAGTTAAAGAACGGAAAATTCCCTTCAAATCGAATGTCCATGTATAGGACTGTTTAGTATTCTATAAGCTCTTTTGAAGAAATGTAAGAATTTCTCCTTGAGCAGATTTTAGAATTAGTTTTTCTTTTATAGACTATAGATGCATAAATAAAAGGATGTGCTGGATGCAGAGGCAAAGCACTGATGGCATTTTAGGACTGTCATCAATTTGAGAACAACTATTAATTCTGCCCTCTCTTGTCTTCTGAAATTATTCCATGCATGTGTTATACAGAGCCTTCTATGTAGTCATCCATTTATCTCTGTTTCTGAATGTGATAACAGTTACTTAAACCCTGGAATTTTAATTATTTGTGGGAAAAGAAAAAAGCATTTGTGTATTAGTTGTTATCTCAGTTTCAGCAGTGCAATCTTACTGAGATGCATAATTTGCATCAGTGTCATCTGTGGCAGAATTCAGAAAGGATGGTAATATATCATAATGGCATACATGAAGAAACAGGTTATGGGAGAAAAGGCACTATTGTGTGTATGGGGACATTAAAAAAAATTAGATAATCACTTTTCCATGAAGCAATTTTTGAATGAAAAATAGCTCTCTCCGCTCTTGCTTCTATTATTGTCAAAGTTACTAAGTGATTTAACCTGCCTTTGGAGCACTTTCTATGTGACTTTTGCTCTTCCCTTGGCAGTAGCGTCCAGCTGTTTCTTGGCAAAACAGGTGACCTAAGCAGCAACTAGACTGCAACCCTCTGGCACCAGTTCAGAGAGTCTACCAGCTGAGCCCCAAGACCTAGGATCAGTACTAGATATTGAGGGGGTAATTATTCTGTACTCAAGGCATGTGTTTCAATATACATATTAGTACACCATATATTGTATTTTAAAATGCAAAGGCAAACTTTGGACAAAGATAAATTCTTTTAAACAGTATGTTTAAGATGGATGCTGGGAGGACATGGCTGAACAGGCAATAGAAAATAGAAATAAAAGCAATTTGGGCTGCTCCTAAGGTTCACCGAAACAAAACCTAAGATTGGAGCAGCCTGCCCAGAGAGGGAACTGGAATTTCTCAAGGCGTAACTGGATAAAGCCCTGAACAATCTGGTTTGATCTTACAGCTGACCCTACTGTGAGCTGAAGGCTGGGCTAGGAGACCTCTCAAGGTCCCTTCTGCCCTGAGCTATTCTGTAATCCTGTGCCCCGAAGTGCACATAGCCTGACTCAATGCATCAGCATGCTGTTCTTCATTTGGACATTCTGGAATGTTTTTGATGTGTATCTATTTTTACTTGGGATATATTCTCATCTTTAGTACTTGCCATGATTATCTATGCATATACTTATGGGAAACCAACCCAGTCTCTGGGGAACAGAGTTCCAATTTGAGCATGTGAATTTTAGATGGTTCATAGCTGAGTCTTTCGGGGCCTTCAGCCTGGCTATGAATTTCGCATCAAAGGCTGCAAAAGCTCTGGAACAGGCTTATCTCTAGTTTTCTCAGTCCATACCCATTGATTTAACAAAACCTGTAGACAGATTGCTGGAAGTCCTTAAGTGCTTCTTAGCCTCCAGGAGATGTTTTGCCAGAGAGAACTTGCCCATAAAAAAACTTGCTTGATTTATCTTCCAAAGTAAGTTCTACGTTTTGAATTGAAATCATTGGAGATTGTAAAATGTCATTAAGTCTTTTTTTTTTTTTCTTTTTCTCATGCTAGTAAAGTTTTTTACCTTTGAGACATTCTTCAGTCTTTTACAGATGGTATGTGCTTGTCTCTGATTATTTTACAGTTTCCCTCTTCAATACTGTTTTGATTATGTGCTATAACTTTTACTTTCTCAGTATTATTTTATCAGCACTAAGTGTCTATACCAGTGTATTTCAGATAAATGTATCACAGCCCATACAATTTCACAGAGTAAGTCAAAGGTAGGTACGAGCAAGATTTCAAATACCATATTCACTTAGAGCTTGATCTTTCAAAGTGCTTCTGAGCATATTTGTATTTCTACATGCACGCATACTTGAAACAAGGAGGCATGAAAATGCAATGAAAAGCCAGTGGGAATTACAAGACTGAGTAAAAATACTTAATGGGTGGTAAATTTTCCTTAAGATTGTCCCCTGAGTGATAGACCTAGGGAACTAAAACATCTCAGAAATTTGCAGACACAGCTTCCATTTCTGTACTCCCAATCCTTACCAAAACAGTCTGGTTTAAGAATGTTATGTGAAGAAAGTGCTTCTGTATTAGAAAATAGTATCAAAGTTACCATGTAGGGTGGAACTTCAAGTTATAAGGGACCTTATGAGATGTCAGATACCCTTCTTAGCCATTACAGGCAGCCATATCATTTGGTCATGTTCATGGGTGTTTTTGAAGTTGCTGCATGCAAAGGCAGTTTGTCTCCCTGGAAAAAAAAAAAAAAAAGTTGGGCAGTCATCTTTTATTTTATTGTTATTATTTTTTTAACAGTACCCTTTTTCATCTCCTTTCATTTAAGAAAGATCTTACTTCTACTTAGTGCTATAACACTTAATCAAACACTTTAAAACCACCGCTGATATAGTTAACTCCCTACCTCTGTTTAGTTCCTGTAGGCAAGAGAATTATTTTGTTTGCCTTTGTTAATCTGGAAACCTCGTATGTGCAGAGCTGTAACCCTTGAAACAACCCCTGACTGGATCATAATCTTGCATGTTGGAGGAAGTTACTATAACTGATAGGCTCTGTGCTTTTCTTTTGGAGGAAAGAAAAAGGATCAAAGCAATGGAAAATTCAGACAACAGATTAATTTGAAAGTTTCACAATTCTTAAATTTTTCAGTTTTCACTTCCTTTGATTATTTTTAATTATTTTTTTAAGTGAAATTCTGACTTCTTGGGAAAGTTAATGAAAAGATTTAGTGGGCCGTCAGTTCATTGCAAATTTAGTACCAGTTCTCCCTTTGACTCCGCAATGACTCTGAAAATTTACAGTTATTCCTTTTCAGCTTATTCTGATCTCGGTGGTAGTGCTGACAAAATTAGAAGGCCATGCATCAGGCAGAGAAAACCCTTTTATACATCTCATCGCAGTAGTTTCATTGGGGTAGTTTCATTGCAGTAAAGAGGTAATAACTGGAAATAAATCCCATTAGGGAAAGTGAGATCAATCCCTACACCGTTTATGCAAGTTCTGTCTGATACTCTTCTTCTTAGTGCAAAGGCTTCATAGTGTGCTGCTTTGTTACTTTCCTCTTTAGTATCTTATTTTATGGAATTGCTGTCCTGTCTCAAGAAAATTTTGTTATGTCAGCTACTAGCTGCTTCATTTTTGGTTGGGACCTTTATGAATTTATAGGTTGAAGCTAGATTCCCTTTGCTCCCATTTGTACATGACAGATTTTCATTGATATATTTTTCTGTTGTAGCCTCTTTTTTTTTTGCTTCAACATTCAGTGTGGTAAAAACTAAACAATAAAGGCCACCAAAACCAAGCAGTTGCACTTTGTTGCTGTAGGAATGTCTTACAGTCTCCAAAGAAACTTAAAAATTTCAGATAATAAGTGAACTCTACTTAAAGGTTACGTGTCTCCTTTTCAGGACTCTGAAAGGACATCAGTGCTTTCAGCTTGTGGAATGTATACAAAATCTGTTATTTATTTGTGTGACCATAGAAGTTACATAAAGGCCGTAACAGAAAAGTGTCCTTTGCAAATAGTTGACCACCTAGGTCCATACTGGAAATTACAGAATGCTAGGGGTTGGAAGGGACCTCTGGAGATCATCTAGCCCAACTCCCCTGCTAAATTGCAAAACGAATGTAATGAAGTAAATTAAATTTATGTTTGAAATTCTTGAAATTGAGAGACTTGATAAGAGACAGGTGCAGCTGTATTTTCAGAATCTTTATACAACTTTTGTAAACTTGAAAGTGAATGGGGGACTAATTTATTGCTGTAATGTGCTCATTCACATTTTACCTTAAAGGATTTGCTTCATGTTCATGGGACTGATGTAACTGAGTGTTATTGGGAATGTCTTTGTTTACAGCAGGCAAAACCAGGCATTCTATTCTGATCAGACACTACAAGAAAGGTTGTGCTTGATTTTAACATGCCTGCCTGCTCCTCATTTGAAAATTGCATAGTCAGTTTGAAAGTTTACTTCAAAGTTGAATGTTCTTGACTTGCTGTTCTTTTTTGAAGATCCTAGGAAAAGTAAGAGCCCTTCCTTGCCTTTGGTAAAGGTGTTAGATGCACTAGGAATGCTACCAGCACTCCCCACAAGCATGTGGAGATTTTGGCTGTAAGGTAAGAAGCGTGATCCTGTGTTCCTGAGAACTATGAGAAATCAATAGGCAAAATCAGAGGTAGTACCTTCCTCTTTTTGGCCCTTCTTCTTCCCTGGTGGGGTTGGTTTCACTGAATGTAATGCACATAGGTCCCCTGACTACATAATTTTTCCCTTACTAGCTGCCAAGCTTCACCTTAATTGTAACATATAGGAAGAACCTCATATCTGTAAAACCACAACTGTGTTATGCATCACTTGTTTTGTATATTCTATTATTTCCCTCCCTCCCCAGCCCCTCTTTCTGTCCTGTTAAACTGTCTTTATCTTAACTCATGGGTTTTACTCTCCCCCCTCCCCAATCCCAGTGGAGAGGGGAGTGAGCAAGTGGCTGCATGATGCTGATGGACACTAACAGATCTTTACAAGCTTGGAATCCTTCTGTACTACTTTCCAAAACTATGTAATTGCAGAGCTATAAAAAGCTGTTCAGGCAGATAGGAAATTGTGCATCACATATGCACTACTTGGAAATAAAAAATCCTTTTTGTTTTCAAATAATTGCACTTCCATCAGATTTTCCTATCCTGTGATCTCTGATGCCTCCTCAAGTAGTCAGGAAAGGAATGGACAGGGCAGGGAAAGGGCAGAACGTTGCTGACACCTCGCTGTCTAGCTACTTCCCACTGTAGTGAGCAGGTCAGACAGCACACACGAGGTGAAGAATTGTGATTGTTTTCTTCCCCAGAGGAGGAGGAAGATTCTCTTGGCTCATGATCTCCTTCCTAGTTACTCCATGGGCAACAATACAACAATTTTTCTTTGGACGAGTTTATATACAGGCTGTTTACCCCATACTAACTGTTGTTAATTCATCTGATGGCTTTGTAGATTTTGTAAATAAATGCTGGATATTACTGCAGGTTTTTGTGCAACTGTTGGTGCACTTAAGTGCCTTCAAATCCCCTTTAAGGTATGCAGTTATCAAACAAATAGAGCAGAAGCATGTAGGTTCTCCCTGTGACACATCAGGAGCTTATGGAACAGGTATGTCTTAAAGGGCTTTTCACTTCTCTTTAACATAATCATTTGTACAGTGGAGAAGGTATCCTAGAACCTGTGTGCTGCCTTAAAGATGGTATTTTGGGTAAGTTATATGGTGAAATAAATTCTTATAAATCCTCTGCATCCGAGGTTGTTGTAACTCTTATCTTCTGATTTCACTTGTACTTGCAATCTGGAGAGAGCCATATCATTTTCTTGTCCATCAGATGTAAAAAAGCAAAATTTCTGCTAAATAACATGCAGTAAAATACGTAGCAATTATGTAGTCAGGGAGCTGGGAATCTCAGCCATTGGTCTGCAGCAGATCTTCTCATAACCTGTTCCGCCTTGGTTTCATTTTGAAATGAATCTGTGTCATAGAAAACAGGATACATCAGGTTTCCTTTGGAAAAACAACTTTACTCATACAGCAGGATACTCCATTTTAATGTGAGAAATAAGACACTGACTTTTCCTCCACTGTTATGGATCAGCAGAGATCTCTAGTGGGTGAATTTTCTTGAGATTGCTGAAGGGCTATGAAAGAATGTCTTGTCTGTGATCATATTCTATAGCCTTTCCCAGCCATAGCTATAGAAGAAAGCTGTTCATTTTCTTTTCACTGAACTTTCTTGAGAGAGGAAAGTGTCTGTAACTCTAGCTGTGTGGCTTTGGGGGTGGCAGTTTAGAAATAAGTCAGGATGGACTTGGGGTAGCGTAACATGTTTTTCTCCCTATATGGATGACAGTGTCCAAAACTTAAATAAGATTTCAGAAAATCCGTGTCTGCTTATTTTCAAACTCTGTTAGAAGGTGACAGAGTGAGTGTAATGGCATGAAGCTGAGGAGGAAAGATTATATTAAATGTCAGAAATAAACCTCTGTACTATTTTGGAGTAGTTTCCCAAGGGAAGTGTGGGATGCTTCCTATCTTTGAAGTTGTGTTTAAAATGAGGCAGGACTAGAAAACATAGTACAGTACAGTAAGTGAGTAATGCATCCTGCCTGGGGCGGGAGAAGGAAAATGGGCTTGCTTGGTGCTTTCCAAATCTGATTTCTCAGACTTTATAAAATGAATTAAACTATTTTTTCAGGAATAAAAAATGTTTATCTGAAAACATATTCTGCATCCATTCACAGAATATATTTCAAAATTCTCTTCTTTGCACTTGTAGTTCGTCTAACCAGCCATTCCATAAAAGCTAAATGTCATTGAACGTTGTTATAATGTCACTTGGGAGTTTATCTGGGAAACAAGATTGTATCTGTGACAGATCTGATCTCTAGTTTTCAGAAGATATAGAAAAAAAATTTCATCAGACATTCCTCTTTTTTATATCCTCAGCTGAGTCAACAAGTGTTGGCAGTTGCTGCAGACAGGATGTTGGCTCACAGGAATAAAAGGTCTGGTTGGTTGTGGCAAATCTTCTTTATCTAGTTGAAAGCCCTGGATCCTGACTATGCTTTAGTCTTTCTGTAGCTGTGTTTCTGGGCTTGCATAAACTCTTGACTACTTCAGTGTATCTTTGTGACTACCCACCCAAATCTTACAGCTTAGGGTAGGAATGGAATTTTTTGAATTGTTGCATTGCTTGAGGAACTTGGAATTGCTGTTTAAAATATCAGGAGTATATCCCCTTAAATGGTATAAATTTTGCTTTCTGCATTAGACAGGGCAGGTTAGATTTGATTCGTGGGACTCCTTTCTATTCTGTCCAGACCTTGAAGATACCCTGCTACTTTGCAGCACTTCCTAGAACATTCCTTTTTTATGTCTTGAGATGTCTACTGGCTTCCTCTTTATTTATTGTGCTTTACCTCAAGGGCAGGGTATTTCAAAGTATATTCAATTTATTAAGGTCATTCACACGCAAATATAAAATGTTATTTGTACTTTATGCTCTTATTAGACTTTCTAATTACATGAGGCAATGAAAACAAATGGAAGCAGAGGCTTTGATCAATACTTATATTAGCAATAAAAATGTATTGCATCAAACCTATTAAAAACAAATAGTAAAGATTAGCTGGCTGAATTCAGTATCGATAAAATTAACTCCATTTAACCCAAGAATACAATCAGGAGATGAATAACACTTCACCAAAATACATGAGAATGGGCAGTAGAATTAAAAGCAAACGCAATTTGGCACCTGATTGAGCTGGACTTCCTGTGCTGCTCCTGGCTTTTACTTTAGCCTTATTTTCATGGTTTCTGTCCAGAATTTTTGTTGTTCGTTTTGCTAGGTGACTGCAAATGCAATTGTGACTTTGTGTTTTCTCAAAGATTCCATGAAATCAACTTTTTCAGTTTTTGTCTGCTTCCTAAATGTCCAATAGAACAATTTTGTGAATGTGCCGTGGTTTTGTGGTGGTACGTATTAGAAGCTTACAATGAATGGATTGCTGCACCTTGTTTGTTTATTTATTTATCTATCTATTTATTTATTTATTTATTGTGAGTTGTTTGTTTTGGGTTGGGTTGGGGTTTTTTGGCACCTCTCACCAGACATGAAACAACAGATGCCTTCAAGGTTGATAGAACTTATGTAGCAAGTACGGTGTGTTTCTGGACTAATAGAAAGCTCAGTTCCATTGGGAATAAACAACTGTGGATGTTCCACCTCACACTTGAGCGAAAATCCACCTTCTTTTCCAGATGTCTTCATCTTACACCCTCAATCTTGGAGTTTAACCTTCTGACTCACACTCGTACATGTCACACCCTGCTCTTCACACCACAGGGTGCTTGACACTGGTGATGCTGCAGAGAACAGCTGGAATGAACAAATAGAGAACAGAGGTGTCAGGCTGGCAAATGTGCGTCTGACTGTAAGTTGTTAGCTTGTCTATAGCTGTGATAGCCTGTGATATCAAAGACAGTAATTTTTCAGAGAGGAAATTTTTGTTTGAAAGGTAGTATCCTTTGTTAGATGAAATGACACACGTTAAAATGTTCATATTTCGTTCAGAAAAAACAGTTAGTTAATGCCAAGGACTGAAGGCATATAAATGTATTGGCCTTTGTTGTTATATGATATATAAATAGACTTTGTGTTATGTGCTAATGATACTTGTTTGTGTATCACTGAAGACAAAAAAAGGATGTCTTGGTATAACTGCTGTGCAAAATCCCCATTTCATAAATCACTGCACATGTTATGGCTCTTGCTTGGAGTGCAAATTTATATACACTGTACAAAATTTAGACATCAATAAGCATAGTTTAAACTTCTGTTGGAGTTAATTCAAGATTCAGAGGCATCTGTAGCTTCTACTTATGTAGGACCTGAAGATGCAGTGCATTATTTGAACCAAATAGCGATTTTCTTAATTGCTACAGTTAAAACATGCAGCTGGGAGGACTTGTGTATTCTCTGCAGTCAATATAATTTAATAGGTTTATTGTTCTAAATGATATAATACTATATACCGATCTTCATGAAATCAGTCACTTCGGTTTTGTATCTTTGCCTTGGGCCACAGAGGTTTGGAACATAGTATTTTCTAAATTAAAAAAAAAAGAAAAAGTATCTCTTTTATTATATTAGGAAATTTTCCCTGCATATCAGTAAACATGATTAAATGTCTTCAAAAAGAGAAATTTGATATTCTGGGCAGTGCAATTGTAAATTCTTGATGTTCTTTGAGTCAGCAAGTTCAGATACTTTTCCTGGATTGTGGGGTTTTTCAAGGTTTTTTTTTTTATTCTTTTTTTTTCCTTAATATAACTGTTCTTTTCTTTGTATGAGGACTGTATTATCGGACATTATTCAGGGAAAATATGAGCTAGGCAAAACCCTCTGAACTTAATAGCATTAGAATCAGATAGGTCTGTGGGATATTGACACTATTTTTTGAAGGCTCAGCTATTGTAATTTATCTTTCTGAATTCTGTCCTGTTTCCTTAGGAACCCATGCTGTGATACCGAGTAGATGGAAGACTCATTACTTTGTTTCCATAAAGAAAATAATTAAAGAAATTGGAATGAATGTAAACAAAAGAAGTTAAAATTGAAGAAAGTAATGAAGTGTCTTTAGTATGTTCAATTAAAGAAGACACTAAAATCCTCCTGTTTCTATGGAAGGAGTTAGTTTTGCAAACCCATAGTTTAATGTAGAATTTTCTATTTAATTTATTTGATGTTCTATTATAAGACAGTTTTCTGTGACATTCCAGGAAAAAAATTCTTTCTGGCAGCAATATTTGGACAAACCTTGAGCTGACCAAATATTACCATACTTATCCAACACTGCAACTAATTGAAAACCTCTTTTGAAAGATTTTGGTCAGCTAAACAATACATATAAGCAGTAGAATTTATCATGAGGAACAGAGGGCTTGACTGTTGCTTTATAATTACTGAATACACTGAAATATGTATGGTGTTCTAAATGAAAATAGATTCTATTGAGGTTTATGTTAAATTTACCCTGGCCTAGCAGGGGCCTCATCCATTGAATGAGAGAGCTCATCCATTAATCTTCATGAATACTTTTACCAAATGATGATGGTTGTGAATACCGGCTCTTTTTTACAATGCAAATCTTTAGAAGAAAATGCCAAAATAAAAAATCAAAGATAATCTGATGTTTTCCTTCTGAATGATATGAGGCTGATACAGGGCTTGTTACGAGGTACTGAGATCTTTATTCCCGATCCAGGGTTGGGATTTGGGATGCTTGGTCATGAATTTTGAGTAACATCTGTGAAATTAATTTTTTCCTCAGTCTCAGTTCTACTGTGATGCTATTTGCAACATGACTGTGATGAGAAATGGAAATCTGCACAGCTATCAATTGTGATGGAAGTGCCTTTAGAAATAGAGCTGGTAATATTCTAGGGAAGACCTTTGGTATCTTTTGATATCTTTTGAAAATATCCCTAATCTCTTATTTGCTTACTCAGAAATGAGTTCTACATCCTGCTTCGATTCTGTCGCTAAATCAGTGCTTTCAGAAACTGATCTCAGTAAAGTTGCTCTTTTTCACATCCCTGTGGCTCAGTATAGAATATGGAGCATTAAAACTGATGGGCAGAGCTTAGACTTTGGAGAACTCAATGTGATTGCACAAATTCTTGCATCTTTTCAGTCCTTGGCCTTGGTTCTGTGAACAGATCAGCACACTGAGAAAGAGGAAGGGAGTGCAGAGCTGGCTGTGAGATGGCTGCTGCTACTGTAGATCAAAACACAATAAATGCAAGTAGTGAGTGGGTAGAGCAAATACAAAATGGATGAGCCTTAGAAGTGATAGGATTATTTGGTTACATAAACTAGATAGCTTGGTGATGGTTTTAACAGATAAGATTGTATATTTGCATAAACAGAAGCATTAGATGGCAGTGCAAATGAAAAGACACTATAATGCAAAACAATAGGACAAAAGCACAACGTTAGACAGCTCAGTTGCAGTATTGTAACTGGTAAGAAGTGTTAGTAGTGACAAAAATCAAGATATCTTTCTGTACATTAATGTGCCAAATACTCGATGTTTCAATCCAGAGCAATTCTGACAGAAAGTACCTAGATGTGGGATTTAATTAGAAGCTATAACATAACATCAAGTCAGCAAGTGACACATTGATTTGGTTACAAATGTGATTTAGTTGTTGGTCAGGGAAACGGGACTGCATCAACCCACTTTGGATCAATCTAAGGGAGGACTATGAAAGACAACAGCAGTGATTTTACTTCCCCCATCCCCACTCTCAGGGAAAGGATTGTTTTGCCTTAATGGAGCAGTTCATTCCTATATGTAGAAAGTCGTCTTACTTCTTAAGTACACAAGTATCTAACTTGTGTGCAGTATTTTGATTGAGCTGTAAGATTCAAATCCCTGTCCAGAATCCTTATTTATGATCTTCAGTAATATGGTGTATGTGCAGCCCAACAAATGTTATACTTCCACCAGTGAACAAGTCTTGTTCTACTCACATGAAACAGCATGTTGTTATAGAGACAATTGTTTAACTTGACCCAAAATTGTTTAGCAGTTGTGACTCAAAATAATAGAAACTCGCCATTTGTTCTATTATCAGAAGCTGTGCCTGAGAAGCAATAGCTTCTGTTGTCTTTTGAACTGGAAATAATTGTCATGCTCTTGCACAGCTTACAGTCGTGATTTCATCTGTGTATTAAACATGCATAGGATGGGAGTGAGGCAAATGTACGTTATCGTTAAGCTCCTTGTCCTATTAACTTTACCCTGTCATCTTTAAAATAAAACTTCTATTAGGCATTTTGTTTCCTTGTGATCAGCATGGCTCTTTCTGTTCCTAAAAACAGTAACTCACAAAGAGAGGTCCAAGCTTTGTTGGTCTCATTTGTGTCTGAATTCCATAAGTCTTCCAAGTTTAAGGAAATTACAATTTTAGTTTTTTCAATTTAACTTGAACAAAAGTAGTCTCTCGATTTTTAAAATAATGGTGCAATCTGTAGCCTACATACCTGGTCCAAACTGAGAAGAAATAATTGTTCAATAGAGGAATATTTTGCTCTTGTATTATATTGAATCTTGAAGAGTTAGTTATATCAAGTGATGGTTACTAATGCTGTCAGAATAACCAAAATCACTGCATGATATCTCTTTAGGCTAAGAATTATGATAAAAAATGATTAGTAAATTTCACAACTGTATAGTTTTCTGAATTTGAGTAGGCTTCAAGCACAGAAGGAGCAAGCATTTGTAGTTTCTTTGACAGGTAAAATAGCATTGACGAAGTAATGAGATTTTTTTTTTTTTCCCTTTGCAATGGGAGATGATACTATGTGCTGAAGTTTAATAAATACATTGATGAAAACCAGCCTGGACATTTCAGTCCTTGTCCCTCTAGGTAACTATTATTGCATTTTTCATATTCCCAGCTTTAGTTACTGGAGTTTAAAATGCAGCACAAGTTTTTTGGCAAGAAAAAGGTACTGACAGCTTGCCCTTGCAAGAGATTAATTTATACATTTTTAATGCAGGGAGTTATTTTCCAATATAGCACATATAATATTAGTTGACCTGGAAAAATGGGTATTTGTGGATACACAAATAGGTAAAGTACAAAGGGATGACCATTTTAAATCAGAATATCTAAAGTGAAGGGAAAGCTGATGGGGAAGAGGGGAATGATTTTTTTTTTCTTTAAGATTTGGCTGTCGATGAAGTGATGAGGAGTTTATAGTACGAACTAATGTTGGGTCTGGAACGGGCCATATAGCATCTCATGGAGCCTCTTATGGACCAAGTTTCCTATTCCCTTCCCTACTGTGTAACTGAAAGGTGTCCCACAACTAAAATGCAGTTGTTCTTTATGACCTCTTCAGAACTGCAAACCACATGGGAGATACCTGCCCTTTGGACAGGTGAACTTGCTGTGCTGTGGTTGGTGAGAGACTGAGGAGACCTCAAGGAAAAAAAAAGCCAAAAAGAGGCTTAATCTGAAATTCAGTATTCCAAGAGAATTTTTGTAATTTTAAGAAGTCCTTAGAAATTGCTAGAAGTAGTTATGAAAAAGATGGAATCTAAGGACTTGAAGGCTTGTTATGATTCTTAATGATGGTATTATTGATGAGCTGAGCTTAGAATAGCATGTTACACAGGTACAGTGCTACTGTTGGCATCACAAAGTGAGTTCTGTCAGCAAATTTAATCTGTGATTTTCTGACACTAACAACCATTCATTTAGTAAGCTTGAAAAGTGAAAGCTAGCTCAAATCCTGTGTGGCTTACGTGTACATCTTTTCAGTGGCTTCTTCAGAGTAAGTTTCTCAACATGGTGACTTCAGATACAAATAGTCTGCATGACTACCCAAGAGTGACCTGGCTCAGTTTTCCAGAAAGGATTAATACTTGCTCAGTTGATTTCATTTGAATCACATACTAGTTCTTGGTATTTTTAACTTGTGCAGCCAAAATGCAATTGAAGCAGGAGGAATGAAGCCAGGTAGATTCTTACCTCTGACATGCTGTTGAGTCAGAATTAAAATCTCTCTCTTGCCTTCAGGAACAGCTGGGAATTCCTTGAGTAACATACAGATACCCGAGTAGTTTCACATTATGGGTTGATGACATGCTTCTATGTTGCTCTTGACAGCTATTTGAATGAAGAATGAGTAAGCTTCCAGCTTCAATAAACTTTGATCAGATACCACAGGGAGAGATGAGGTTTGATTTGTAATCTAAAGTATGGGGATTTTTTCTAAACGGGTACACCAAAGATTGTTATTAACCAATGTCATATTTGTCCTACAGCACAGCAAACAAAGACAAAGCTTGTGTTTTATTTATACACTGTGATCTTTAGTACCTCAGCACTTTATTACTTAATAAAAGAAATTGTAATGCCATCATCGACAGTACCACAAAAATAATCTTGTCATTTGTTAAAAATAATTGTATGTTTTTATAACTGCAAATTGCAGATTTTTTTTTTTTTCAATCCTTACTAATCTTCAAAAGACATGGTTTCTCCATTGATGAATTATTCCAAAAACTTCATCTATTTAAAGGAAATTTCATATGTGACAAAAGAAAATTTTACTGAGAAGGCTATTTTCTCTAATAAATAATGCTATTTTTATTTTTTTTTAATGGCTGAACTTGTCCTGCGTGGAAATAAAATTTAACAATTTATCGCAAGCTCGTACTGATCTATTAGAAACTTTGTAGACTTCTATGTACTGTTTCCTGAAAAGCCTGTCTTTAATTCCAGAAAACTAAATTACCATTTGAAACAACATGTCTGCTGAAGCGGGGCTGGCATGGTGAATCCGTTGTGCTGTGTTTGTGAGTTTAGTCATCCTGGTATAATATGACAAGCCAAGTATTCGGAGAAAATACTAGGCTGTTATGTTTTAAAAGCTAGGCTCTGAGATGGCCCTTCCATAATTGTTAATCTGAATCATGTTTCTCTTTCCACCTCTGCGCTTTACTAAATTTCCACCTTCCTCCCTATTGACAGTGTCAATGAAGTGATCTAAACAGTGCAGCCTGTTGTGTGTGCACTGCTCTCTACCTGACCAGGTGCCTTAACGATGCATGATCTGCGTGCTTAAATGAGAGACATTTTTCATCATTCCCAAGAACTCATTCTATTTTTCCTTGAATAATTCTCTTAATGAGGTTCAGGCCTTGTCTTACTTTAATGTGTTGTATGTTCCAAAAAGATTTTAGATATTGAAACAACGCTTGTAATAAAGTATTTGCAAGTCCCAAAGAAAAGAAAAGAGATGGAGAAAAGAAGTGGAGAAAAGAAATTCACTGCACTAAACCTGTTATGATTATACCATTAGAGGCTGGAAAAAACAACAGTGTCAGGACAGCAGCTAATCTTACAAGGCAAGTTCATTGCCATAAAATCAGCTGCATGCAGTTGTGGAATAGGGCAGGCAAAGGGACTAATTTAAAGATACAAGCCCTTCCATGCTTGTTAGATAAAGTTGGTATAGATGGTTCCCTGTGATCAATAACAGCAGAGTGTAGGGGTAACAAAGGGGATTGATACTAATCCAGAGATGCAAAGAGAATTGTTAATTAGATAAAAGTTTTCAGGGCTACTGAAGAGGAATGAATACTAAAGAAATTTTAAATGGATTTTCAAGTGATGTAGTGAGCAATAAAAGTCAACCAAAACTACTCTTTTTTTTTTTTTCTTTTTTTTTTTGTATGGAAACTAAAATCCAATTATTAGAAAGGTGAGAAGGTGCAAGACAATAGAAGGAAATATGTTGCAATACACTATGATGTACTACAGACACAGGCATTGCCTCAGGCTAATCTGGCTGTCAGACTAAATGCAAAAAAACCTCCCCACAAACCCCCAAACCTCCAAATGTCATCCCTCCACCAAGAATTCATGAAACGCTGCATGGTTTGTTCTCTGGTGCTGTTCACATAACAATGTTGGGGCTATACGTAGCCTTTAAGGCATGGTGAGACTACTCTGCCTTGGGCAATCATATCTATAATGATCACTGACATTGAAAATTATTAGTATCCATGGTAGGACTATTAAGAATATGGAGTTTTGAATCTTTTCAGACAGTGTTCCCAATAGGTCCTAGAGGTAAGCAAATAGTTTGATCTCCAGCAATACTTAGTTATTCAGTGGGGAGGTTTGCTTTGCTTGTAATAAAAGTATTAGTGTTTGTATTTAATGAGATTAAATTGCAACCTAGATTCACCCTATTCAGAACCTTCCAAAAATCTGATTCCTACCTTTACCGATGGTGGTTTAAGACTGTACTCACCATATTTCATAAATATGCACTGATCATTGAAAAGACTATGTAATCAAAATGAAGTTGTTTCATTCATATTTTGCAGACAAGTAAATAAAAGAGTCCTAATTTAAATTTGATAGAAAAGTATTGCAACACATAAAGTACGTTGTGCTAATGAAACTGCAGCAATAGCCCTGGAAGACTAGATTGGTCTTTAACTGGCTGTTTTATTCCGTGAATAATTCTTTGTCATATATTAGGAATGGATGCGAGTAGAGTGATTGAAGGATCATATGATATGGATTTTAACTTGTATGAATGAGTGGTTGTTGTATGTTCTGAAGACAACTTTAACAGTTATAAAAGAAGCTACTAGGGCAAACAGCCAACACTGAAGTGTATTTATATGTATCTGACAGATTTTTTTGTGTCCTGTTTTACATATGCATTTTTTGTCACTTGTGTTGGTGTTTCCAACATAATTAACTTCTGTTGTTGAGAGAGCTTAAGATCAGGGCCTGGCAGTTTGATCTTTGGTATTTGAAAATCTTGATGAGTAGCCTGCTCAATGGGCTGTCTCAGATAGCTTGTTGTAAATGATTTCTTGAAAAAGCAAGCAGTAACAAAGCAGAGAGAATCTTTCTTGACAGTAGCCAGGGATTAATAGGTCATCTTTGGAGAAGAAAATGTTGGAAAAACGTTTCTGTTTTGAGAGATATACACTTCATTGGGGTGCCTTCAGGTTCACAAAGCAAGACACTGAATCAGTGTACTTCTCTGCAGTTTCTTAGATGGCGATACTTGCTACTTCATAGAAAGCATATTCCTGAGATGAATAGTTTTATATTTTCTGCAATGAGAAAGGAACTAGATGAATAGGTATTGATTTTCATCCCCAGTGATAAAAAAGGTGGCAGGCAGACTCTGGTAGTATATTTTACTTCTGTTTTTGTTTGTGTGCTTGGTGTTACTTTTTTCTTTTTTCTTTTTTTTTTTTTTCATAGCCTTGTTAAGGGCCTAAAGATTTAGACGTGTATATGTATGTGTACTGGTATAACATTTCATCTTTTGTGAGCGAAAAGACCAAATCCTCTCCAAACATGTTTTGGGTCTTTACACATCAAATCATGTAACTGTGGCCAACATGCAAGCACCCAGTAGGGATTGCAGGGTAGATTCTAGACTGACTTGTTTCTGTGTATATGCAGGAACCACATGATTACACATTCCTTTCAAGGAGATCTTACGTGTTTATTTTGCATGGAAAAATCCTGACTTCTCTTCTAGAAAAGTTTTAAACAGACTTTAGGAAATCCTTGAAATATTCCAGAGCAGTATAAAACAGGCTTGAAAATGTTTTATATGTGATGTTCTTAGGAGTGAACTCTCTAAAGAATTAAATTATAGATAGGGGTTTTTTTACATACTGAAATCAAAAGCTTCAAAAAATTAGTTAATAGTAATTGAAACAAAATCAAAATTGTAAATTTTCTAACTTTCAGAAGAGACAAAACATTACTGCGTCTTATGAATTACAGAAACTGATAAGATTCTGCACTTTAAGAAAATACGTTCAGGTTTTTTTCCAATAATAACCTAATACAATTGTTTTGCACCGTTTGGAAGAGTTACTTTTGAAACAGTTGCTGACTTTGATCAATAATACATTGTTTTATACAAAAAAGCAACCTTCTAGAAACTTTTTGACATACAGGAACTGTCTATTAATTTTTGCAGAAGATATGAGAAACTTCATGATAACCACATACCACTGCTCAGCGCTATTGGGACTTAGTGTAAAAATACCATAAAACTTTTATTCTGTTCTAAAGTTCCCTATGTCTTCTGACTCCTACCCAGGAGACTACATTTCATTTGTGTTGTGGAAACAATAACATTGTCACGGAAACTGAGGTCTCAGTCATCAACTGAAAAGGTCTGAGTAGTGTTATTTTACATTAGTGTCAGAAAAATGAAACGGAAATGATTTGGCTATCCCATTGTTTTTTACAAATGGCTTGTGGATTTTGTTTTAATGAAGCCAAAATAAATTTAGCATATTCCCAAGTTGACTAGGAATCATTATTCAATATTGTGTATTTCCTACTTAAGGAAGGAGGAAATGAGGGAAAGATATTACACAACAGCAGAAATTTAAAATAAATTAAGCTAGAACAATCGCAAACTGATTTGCCTTGAGTCTTGTTTATATTGTGCAAGAGGACTGGCAGTTCGCTGGTGCACTCTCACTTATGTCTGAACAATTTAAGGCGATGATGTGTTAAAGTTCAGGCTATGTCCTATGTCTTCTGGACCTCTAGAACCTAGCAGTGCTGTCTCTGTGCATAGCAGAACACAGCCATGGTCTGCGCAGTTGGGCTCTGCGTTGAGTATCTCACCATGGGAAAGTTAATCTGAGTCTGTTCTGTCATTGCTGGCGTTGGCAGTTTGGAGCTTACACACCCGATCTTTATCTCATAAAGATAGCACTGAACCTCTGTGGATCTTGATGCTTCATCAGTTTGGATCCATCTAGGCCCTCTAATGTTTTTCTTCAGAGCTTTTGATCACATTTGACTAGTATGCTTGTAAATGTTAATGTAGTTTCTACAAACTTTTGTTTGAGGACTAGAGTGTTTATAATTTATCATAAAGTTCCAAGTGTTGTGCTGTGTGATTTTGGGTTAACTCCCCAAATCAGTTAGCTGAGTTAGTTGCTAAATAAATTAAAATGATACCTAATTAAAATACTTACTAAAATAAACATTTGCTGTGAAGATTACTTCAAGTAACTGCACGTAAGTTATTCAGTTTAAAAAAAAAAACCCAAACTCTGCTTGCTTTAAGGAGTCCAATCTTGAAATGTTTGTTCAAGACAAAACATTACATGATGACACAGTTTGAGACAATGACAAATTTCTGAAGTTGTCCTATATGTTTCTTTGAAAAGTTTTAGCCCATCATATGCTTTTACTACGGAAGGGCTTCTAAACGTACTGGTATGAATAAATCTTCCTTTTCTGTACCTCATAGTGCTGTGCTCATGCTTTAGCAGAAGGAGTTTAGGAGACTTTCATCCCTTCTGAAAATGAAACTCTCTGTGTTGCCAGCCTTGAAGCTGATAAATACTGTCAGTGTTGTTCCTGAGTTCCTCTAGGACTGGGGGCCACATGCTTATTAAGACACTAATATTGCTTGTACTGCTCTTGTCAATCAGACAGGTCACTTTTCTCATGACAGTCTGTTACAAGCCAGTCTTTTAACTGTATTAACCAGCAGAGGCAATATTATATAATTAATTTTCTGGGTAGATTTAGCGTAGTTCCCCAACCAGACCCTGTATTTCGACAGCAAAAATTTTATCAAAAAGGTGCATTTCCTTTGGGCTGTTTCTCTGTTTACAGACATTCCTAATATAATTAACTCAAATTCATAATGCCTGTCATAAATGACAAAAGTAATTAATTCTGAAATTTGGACTAGGGGGCTGTATGTGGAATGCTTACCTGCAGGGGATTATGTCTCAAAAACATTTTAGGTCATCATTTATTGTGTCTGAGTCTAATAGCATGCCAGGTTTTGTAAGGTTTCAGTAATGATGTTTAAATAACGTAGGAAGAAAAGAAAAAGTAATAGTTGCGTGTTTATTGTATTAATTTCAGTCAACAGAGAAGGAACACTTTGCACTGGGGGCTATAAACATGCTAACTGTAATATTCTGTGAAGCCTGCAAACAAAAGTAGGTTACATTTTCAAAACTGGGTGAAAATTGCTTATGCAAACAGGCAATTAAGGAAACTAATACGATTTGCATCTGAAATACAATAAATGCACACCTGTAAGTTAGGGGCTTTCCTTCTAATTCTGTCACAGTATTTCTAAGAGTGTTTGTGTAGGCAGTACATGTGTCATTCAGGTACTAAGTTTACAGTAATGCTTGAAATACGTGTCCAAAAAGATGAAGTCCTTCATAAGCAAAAATAGGAAGCTGTAAGTTAAACTCCTTGCTTTAGACACTGCTGTCTTTCTGTCAATTTAATTCTTGCTGATTAATGTAGAAGACTTCTTTGGTTTATTCTGCTTAAAGATGGTGTTTTCTGGTTTTAAAGTAAGGAATGGGCTTGTTCTTTCTTCACAGAGAGGATAGAGCCAGATCCAAAATGCTTCTATAGGAAGAAAACATTCTCTTTGTTGGTTTAAAGAAACCTTGGATGGCCCGTGTTACTGACAAAGCTCAGAAATGGAACACCTCAGCAAAGTACTTTATCCCAGTTCCACATTGTCAGCTGATCCCTGTGGTTTTCCTAGGTAAGTTTACTTGTTTTGCTCACAATGTATTGAAGGTCAAACATAATCTCTTTAATTGCTTTAAGATTATGTGCACACTTGTGATTTATTTGAATGTTTTAATACGTGCAGAGTCAGAATGGCTGCCAGTGGGTAAGACAAAGGGTAAATAATTGTACAATGTCATTACTAATTTTGTAAAGTTAAGTGAATTTTAATAATTCTTATAACATGCAAACCTAAATGTACCCAACAGGAATTTATGTTCGGTAAAAACCACCATTTAGGACATTAGTAGTGACAGGAATTAATGCTGAGGCTGCAAATAATGTACTCCTGAATACCCACTGAGCATAAGAAGTTTTGAAGATGGTAACCACACATCAATTTCTGTGATAAATTTGTAACCCAAAAGCTTAATTTTGTATTTTAAAGCAGCCAAAACTTTTTAAAGGCCAATTCTTTTATCTGGAGTTAACGTGACCTCATAACATCATGGGCTGGATCCTTTATAGCAGTGAACTGGCAAGGCTTGAAGTTGGTGCGAGTGTGCTAAAGCATACCGTCTGAGACTGCAAGACCTGAGCTTCTTAAGAATCACATTCCTGTGATGCTGTCATTATTCTCTTTAATCCCTTTGGAAAAAATAGTTTATTCATAAAGGAAATTCTGAAAATAAAAATAACAACCCACGTCTCTTGATTGCTATGGGTGGATAGTATTCATAGATAAATATCAATCTACTCGTTTAATGAAAGATGACAAGTGCATGATTCATTATTTAATAAGGAGCAATAGTCTTTATCAATAAGTTTTAAGGCTGTAGAACACGAAACTTGAATTCGTCCACTGATCATTCGTCTACTGATCATTAGATCAGTAGACTCCTATTTTCTCACAGAGAAATTAGCCTTTTAAGGAATCTGGCTGAATGAGCACTGCATTGCTTGCTTTCTGCCCATCGTAATTCTCACATCTTCCCATGTAGTGCATGCTTACATATGGCAGTTATCTAATTGTCTGGTTTAAAATGGAGTGTATTTGTTATGCTTCATATGTTAGTGGAAATGCTTCTTTCACTGGCATTTGGGAATGTTCTCCTTTTACTTTTTTTTTTATAAATAATTTAACAACTCCCTTATTGCTTGCATGGTCTTCACTACGTGTCCGAAAAGATTTTCCCAGAACCCTCTTTTGCTTTGGATCACAGGAAGAAGGTGAATGAAGCTGATATTTGACCAGGAATTTAAGTCTTTTAAGGAACATTTTGTAACCACTGCCACATCCTTAATAGTTCCAGAGGGAAAACAAAGAAGGTAGCTGATTTAAGTTGGATATGTATTTAATATCTTGAAATATGCACTGAAAAGTAGAGACTCAGGAGACCATCCAAATATATTTCCTAAGAAATCTTCAGAACATGTGACAACAGAGCTTAGGCTTGACAGTACCTCACTCAATTTTTTGACTCGCGTGACCCTCAGAAGCTTCTAACAATCACTGGCTTGTGTGTCTTTGGGTTCTAATTTGTTACAACTTCCAGTGTAACCCTACAGTTTATCTCATTTTAACTCATTCACAATTGCTGTACGTATGTTTTTGCCACTACAAGAAAGTACTATAAGCAGTGATTCCCGTGCATCCTTCTGTGACTTCTGAGTGTGTGAAATATTACAGAGCTACTCAGAAGAGAGCTGCTGTTTTCTCGAGATCTATTCTATTAAGTAATATAATCACTCTGACATGTGCTTCTTATTGGCCCATATTCCTTCTCGTGGGATAATTCCTCACTTCTTACCAGGAGAAAGCTGAAGAAGTTGTTAAACCTCATTGAAGGGATTGGCGTCAGAAGGGACGCTTAAAATTTTGGATGACTTGTCACTCAGATTGATAGGTACCACCTCTCCTCACAGAAATCTGGCTGGAAGTTGTACTGATCATGCTGTCAAAGTGGCACAGCCTCTGTCTTTGATGGTATTGTCTATGATGAGAGCTGGGATAAGAACTGCAGGTCACCAGCGATGAGTGATGTGAGCTAGCGGGGTTCTTCTGGGTGCAGATTCACATTGTATTTGCTGTATGCCCTGGAGTGCGTCGTGTTTTCCTTCCTGCTAGAACCAAGTTGGAAGTCGTGTACTGCGGTGCCATTCAGGCCCCTCTGCCAGTGGGGTAAGTGAAGGTGCTCCAACAAGCTCCAGCAATGAAAGTGCTCCAGCAAGCTCCCTCTGTCCACGCACCGTGTGCTCCCAGGATTGGCAAGTGGCATGAACTTCATTGTGGGTAAAGACACAGCGTGGACATGTGGTCCCAGAACCATAATGGAGTGCAGCACATCACACCCCCGTTCCTCCTTCTCTGCACCTCACTACTCTATACTGTAAATGCACCCAATATCCTGGGATTTCTAAAAGGTGTTCATTTCAGACTATGCGTATATGAACTAAAATATATTCTTAAAATGAATTGTAACTATTTGAAGAGTTCCTACATTCAACTCATATAGATAGTTAGCTTCATTTTTTTCATCTTGCAACTGAATTACTATAGGACTTTGAATGCTGTAAGTTCACCTGTTTTCTTCCAAGAATCTGAAGCAGAAAAAACTGAGACTGAAGTATCTTTGCTCAAATATGCAAGGTAATATGATTTGGAACAAATGGGGAAAAAATCCCTTAGCTTTTCAACACTGTGCTAACAGTAATCAATATGACGTAGTATTGAGACACTCCATAGGAAAAGCTTTGCTCTTCTACAGTAATATAAAGAGCTTTATTCCTCATGTATATTGAAGTATATACATCTAGTCGCAGACCACAGGTCACAAACAGGCATGTTTCCTCCATTCCTTTTGATTAGAATACCCTTTCTCTGTATTTTGGGCTGTTCCATGTGATATTTAATAGACAACAGAAAACTTAGAATAATACTTGAGATCTGATAGGGTGTGGGGAAGGCAACAGAATCCAATGGGATTGTTTCCCTGTATAGTAAGTAGGACTTGTGAGGGACAAGTGAGGAATGCCCTTAACTCTGTCCTGCTTACAGAGTACCAGTTAACCAAAAAATTATTGCTTATAACCAATCAGCAATGTGAGGAAGTATTTTTAACATTGTCTTCTGTTTCCACATTGCAATTTCTCTCTGCATTTGGTTTGTTTGGTCTGTTTGTTTGTTTTAAAACTGTCTTCAGCATTTTCCACAATCCTGCTGCACTCTGTTCCATTTTCGTGTCCTAAGCTCATCTCCATTCAGCTTATCATTGAATCTTGCACGCTCCCTCCTCCTTGGTACTCTTCCTCTGATTTCTTCTGTGGTCATTCTTCTTCTGTGTTCTGCATCTGCTTTTTGTCTGCTTTAAGAAGAAAGAAACTCATACTTCTGAAGGTGGCTCAGTATGAATTTTCAATTGGTAGCATGCTTTAGAACACCATTGCGGATCTAGGTGTGCCAGCTTTTTCTCCTCTGGTAGTGATTGTGAGCACTGGAGAAGCTTTAGAAGAAATTCCATACCCAAGCATTTGATAACAGTGTTATGATTAAAAATAACTTACCTAATGGCTCACCTCTTCGGGGAGGTGAGACTTAAAGTAATGCAGACAAGTAATCCATGCAAGAAAGGTAAAAGATCCAAGAGAATGAAATTAATAGCATCATTAAAAACACTCAAAATTCTGCTTCAGTGCCTTTAATTTGTAAAGAAAGCAGGTTAATGATAATGTAGACAAAGGGTGAGATAATACTGGTTTCTCTTTTAATTAAAATCCTTGCAGTGACTAGAGAGCCATAGAAGTACAATAGATCAGAAAACCTCAGAATCTTCATTCTTTATTTATTCACAGAACAAGAGCATCATGACAGAGCAGTTTTCTGTTTCTTATGTCCTTGATATTCCTTGACACAGGGCTTAAGAAGCCAGCTTGTTTCCCATGTTTGCCCTGAACAAGTTTTATCTGTGAGAGAAGAGGGTACAGAAAGGCTGTATATCCAATGGATCTGCTTAGACTGTGAAGAAGGTCACTGAATCCTAGGAGGGTGGGAATTCTAGACCTTCCCTTTGTCCTGGGCCTCAGGGCTGTGCTATAGTGGGCCGGGGTTATGGAGAAATGGGGTGTTTTTTGAGTGCCAAACATCCTAAGCATCATTTCTGAGATAGCTGCCTTTTCAAGGCATCCTATTCCGTGTACTTTAGGATGTTTCTAGTGGATTCACTGCTGCAAAATTCATCTTTAATCTTACTACCAGTCAGAGCAGGTTATCAAAAGTAAAGATAGGAGGACTTAGTGACGGTTCATCTCTAAACCTTTTCATATAAGTCTACATGATTTTGGAATTGCTATGTTAAAGGATGATTTATTTTATTTTTTTAGGATTTAAACTCTACCTTGAATTTTTACAGCACCCTTGAATAACAACAGCACATACTTTGACATGTCAGAGATCTGGTATCTACTCAAAGCAACAATTTGATAAGCTCTGGGCTCGAGCTTTTAAAAGGAAAAAAAATAAAATGTATTTGTGCACTAGGAGGCAGAACTTGTGTTTTAGGAGTTACCTTCTAGCATTTTAGAGTTCTTGTAGCTTTGCTTATCCTCTGAGCTACATCCAGGAAAGAAAAACAAATGCCAATTTCTAGATAGCCTATTGTTATGTGAACAGATATCAGAAGGAGAAGGCAAGATTAAGTCTGCTTCTAATCTTTTACATTGATTATGCTTTCTGTCGATGAAAGTTGTATGAGTATGTTCCTGATGATAGTGGTTTGGTTATCAGGTCTATAGCTGTGGTTATGTATGGTTCTCTGACAGGCATCTGCAGCTACAGCAACCTCGGTAGATGACCAGGACTTTACAAAATATAAATGTTTGTGCCTGTGTTCATGGATGGATGGATGGATGGAGGTAAAAAAATATTCGTTAAAGTAAACACATTTCAAGGCCATTCTGGCAGTGCTGTCTTTTCAAGTAATTTTTTTATCCACAAGACTGAAACAATAACTTTTTAATAATTCTGTAAATTTCTCCTTTTAGAAATGATCATTGAGACTATAGAGAAGAAGGTTAAATATGCACAGTGATACCTTATTAAGATCACAGCATCTGCTGTACTTCAAAAGCAATCTATTCTAAAATTAAATAACATTCTAAAAAAAATATCAAAATGTTTTCACCTAACTACATGTAAAAATTGCTGCAGGAGGGTTCATATTATTGTTTTCAGTATTTCAAAGGAACCTGTAGCCATTTAGATGTGTATTTTCTGCTTTTAGTTAAATTTAGGAATTGATGGAAATAAATGTATTTGTTTAGGTAGTTTGCTGTGGTACCAACGAGTCGGGATTCATGTGTGAGTACTTGATTGAATCAAATGTTTTGAAGTAGTTTATCTTTTCTACAATGCTAGCAAATGCTAGATTTGTGCTAATGAAAGCTAGACACTTGATTAACAGATTTTCAAGAAAGTAAAGTGTATTGTATATATACAACATTGTTGTATGTCTCTACTGAGGTATAATGATAGAGCTAACATGTTATAACTGCAGGACAAGAACAGAGATTGTTGTTTGTTTGTTTGTTTGTTTAGCTGCATATGTTTTTTAGGTACTCTGAAGACGATCTGTCTCTCTTCAATAAAACTGCCTGGTATTGTGGAGGAAAAATAAATACCCGTAAGTATTTAGGTATATATGAGTGAGATTAATTAGAGTTTGTAAATGCAGAGCAGCTGCTCTGAGTTTCCTCTTGCACTTCACCTGTTTTGAGAAATTACTTTTCCCTTATTGACACAGCATCAGCATCTCCAATATTCAGTTAGTGTTCTCCACCTTTTCTGCTTCTTTTTCTCCACGTTTGAGTAGCTTAAACTGCATTTTCTTCTGAGACTGCTAGGAGGCAGACCTGAGAAGCGGAACTTTTGTACAAATGCTTATTTTGTAACCTCTTGGGAGCTGAGTCTGTTATAAAAGCTTTTGTTATGAACATGGTTTAATGTTACTTTTGAATATTTTAAGAAGTATCTCTGCATTAGAAATACACTAGAGTAACATTGAAAAGATTTTTATATACTATCATTTATAGAATATATTCTAATTCTTATTAAATTCTCAAGTTTTATTGCAGAATAAAAATGGCTAAATGGTGTAGTTTGTCTATACCTACTGTATCTGTGACAAACCAAAAAATTCTTAAAAGATTGTTTAGATCAGCATACTCTTCTGAGATATAAAGGAACTGCCTATACTGAAAGCTGTGAAGATTCATATTGTTTGAAGTATCTATTATTTTCTACCCAGGAGAAATTTAAAGGTGTTTATACAGATAGAGCAGTTATTTTGGGACGTGCCTGTCTCCTGAAATTCCTGGTATCTTTCCCTGTCCTACAGAAATGGAAGTTTACTCCCCATTCACATTACACCTACCAGCCTGGAGGCATGTGGTCTCTACCTGAGTTGTTTCTCAAATAGTGTAGTTAATGTAGCGTGTCCCAAAGGCTGTGTGAGGAGAGCACAGTGAGGGCAGTCTAAAACTGGTGGAGAGGCAGGAAAACAGGTAACAGTTCTGACAGATCTATTGCCCTCCATTCTCCCTTCTCCCTGCCTCCACCGTGCACATTAGGACACTTCACCATTAAGAAATGTCCACTGCTTGAAATTGTGTTTCCTTGTACACTGGGGCTATTTTCTTTTTCCAAAAGCACAGTGCGATTTTAGGAACTTACTGTTTTTTTTCAGGAAGCAGTGAGGAACTGAAGTCTCAGTGGACAGTGGCATTCAGGCTTTTTAGCTCACTGTCCTGTAAAGGTACCAGAGTTAGCTCAAAGCTGCCTCTTGTGCTGGGAGCAGTCATGGTGTCAGCATTTGAACTAACTTCTGTAGATAGCCAACAACCATGACACTCCTTAGGATGTCATGGTTGTTGGCTCTTCTGCTTCCTCCGAAACCTGGATGAGTATTTTGGAGATATATCAGACAATTTGGGGACTTTGGCAGATGGACTTGGATAATTTAGTGGGACCAGTTAGGAGTTCTGCTGTTGCCCTTCTACACTCTAATCCTTGCCAGAAGTTCCTGCCCCAGGACAGTGAGCTGTGTTCCAGTGCTTCTGCCGCTCTGATTCACAGTTTAGCATTTCAGTTCCTCCTAAATTGGTACTAATACGCCAGGCAGTGAACTCGGGGAGCAGGGTTGTGTGCATGTACCCTGCTATGCTCAGGGGTGGGGCTGGTAATTGCCTGCAAAAGGGTGAGAAGGACCCCTGGGAACCTAATTTCTTTTGAAAGTGGTACTTACCCACTTCAAGCTCTCTGCAAAATATTTATCCAAATGATGATATATCACAGTGTTTCTTTTGTGTTTGCTACTGCTGTGTGTTGGGTTAATAAGGAATAAGAGTGAGAAGGGGCAGGGAGGGAAGGAGGTCGAGAAAGGATTGGAACAGGGCAGAAAATGGAACGTGCTGATAAGAACAACTGCTGATGTTGGCAACGAGGTGATGCAATTGCACTTTGATAAGTGACATTTATGGGTTATGAGATATCTGCAGAAAATCTCATAGAAATAATTGAACCAGACATGTTTCAGTTCTGGTGATTTGTGAGCAGAAGATCCAGTCCTCTATGGCTTATACAAAAGTAAATTTATGCTTTATTGTATAATACAAATCTAATGATGAGCTGACTTGCAAATTATACAACACACACTTTTGATGTATAGCTATACAGACTGAGTGATTTTTATTCTGAATTTCAAATTTGTAGTAGCTTTGGATTTCTTCCTATCCTTGTCCCTGTCTAATTCATGTTGTTTCTTTTCCCTATAGAGACTTATTCCTTATTAAAGAAGATACAAGACCCAGAAAGATTCACATATGCCTAGCTCCTCAGAGAGGATGAAACAAGAACATGATAAGAGGAAAGATTTCTTTATCACACTAAGTAACAGCCAGACTTAAATTAAGAATTGGAAATGATTTTCTAGAAACTTGCTTTTGTAAGCTGTCGACAGTCTGGACCCAGCAGCTCTCTGCGTATGGTCAGTGATGGCAGCAGAAATTTCAGAATAATTGACCTGAACGAAATGAGAAAAGTTCCCAACCAATTACCAGAGAAAAATAGAAAAGCACTTTTGCTTTTTCCATCTGTATTATTTGAGACTCATTAATTTTCTTGATATAACATTTCCATTTTATTTCATTATAACATGAATTCTTCTTCTTTCCTCTCCTTAAAATTTATAGTTAATCCTAAAGTTATAATTACACTTTTTATAAATTCCTCTAGATAAGTTTTACAGATTTGGATGAGAATCACATACAATTAAAGTTGAATTGTCTGTGGGAGCAGATAAGGTTTTATAATACATACTTTACTGATGACACAAACTTGATTTTTTTCAGTGCTAATTGTAGTTTACCATAGCTGGTTGGTCAAAAGGAGCACTGTTTCTCAACATTTTCAAGAATTGGAATCTATTCCTTATTTGCTAAGGGGTAAAGATTGTAACAAAGTGATACATCTGGAATACTTCCCTACGTCCTGTAAATTTGTACAAGGGAACTATAGGGCTATGGAAAAGCTTTATGAAAGCCCTAAATTTAGTTTCTGTGTTCTTAGCCATTCCTGTTTTCTGGGATATGTTTAAAAACAGGATATATCTTCACCCTTCTGTTGTTTTAAGAAATGCTTCTGTCCCCAAGTCTATATATGACACAGAAAGGATGTGTTTCCTTCACAGTCGTAACAGCAGGAAGTCATTTACATGGTTAGTTTTGCTAGGGTGATCACTGTTATTTTGGAAATGTAAAGGAGTCATTTGATTACGTGCAGTTTTGTTGATACTGATGGAACACGCGCTTTTCTGAGTCAGATTATTCCCTCTTGCTCGAACACCTGTTAATGTCCCCTTGGTGTAGTTTAATGGTATTACTCTAACAAGTAAGGAACCTTTCGTTTTGCTCCTGGCAGTGCTGAGAGGTGCAAATATTCACATTTGATGTGGCAGTTTAGGTACCTGCACATTGCTGCCATCTTGGGATATAGCCCATAGGCCTGTCTGAACACTGAGGATAATACAGGGAAGAAAATACCAGTGTGCGGAGTACACGTCTGGAGAGTTCTGCAGGAGTAAGTACTGTTCTTTGCCACTGCTTACTGTAACTCAGTATCATTCAAATAGGCTTTATTTATGTTTAAACCTTGCCAATGCTACAAATGGGTTTGCTGTTTTACCCAAGAAAGCAGTTTAGCCATGTACCGTTTTGACAATTTTCTTCTTCACAGACTGAAACTCCTAATAATTCTAGGATATTTTTTAGGCTTTTTCCTAAGCTCTTTAGAATTGATCCATTTCTACTCTGTGATCAGATCCATAGAATGGCATATAACTGAAACTGTAGCTGGGTGGTCAGAACTGAGCCAGTTTATACATTTTTAAAAGCTGTATACTTTTACCATCTTCTGTTGACTTGTGACTCATTGGTTCTGATGCGCTTCCAAGAAGCTGTACATAAGCTTCTTATTTCCTACACATATCACTGTAGATCAGTCTATGCTTATTTGTAGACAAAATCATGGGTTTTTTTGTTTAGTTCTCAGATTTTTTCAGTTATAATTTTGGAGGTATGTAAGGCTGAGCAAACAAGCTCTGTTTCCAATTATGTTAAAAGTTTACCAATGTGGAGAAAAATGAAGGATAAAAGCAGTATGTAGTCTGTGTGAGATGAATTGTCATAATGGAAAATATGATTTATTTGAATGTCACCAGATAGTAATATACAAAACAAAGTGAATGCAAGGGCTTGTAATTCATTATCTAATGATTGTACCAAGATCACAATGGTAGAGGAACATAAAGACTGAGGTAAATCACATCGTTTATTTATTTATATTCCTAGCACATAATGAAAAATATACCTCTTTTGCTACCCCAGTGATGATGTTGTGCACTGAAGCTTGTGCTCCTATTGAACAGAATGTCAGCTCATGCAGATGTTGCAGGGCAACAAAACAAAATAGCTTAGATACTGTTTCTGCTGGTGATTTGCTTAAAAATGATGCAGAAGAAAGTTACTGTCTAATAAAGCCAGTGGACAGCCATAAAATTTTAAAGAACTGTAAGTACAAATATTAAAAAGGCAATATTCTGTATTTTGAATGGCTATGCTGCATTTCTTTGGCTCACATGCCCTTGTGCTGATTACTGATACAGTGAATGGGAAGAGCAGGGAATGACCAGCAATTCAAATTAAGGAACACACAGAAGGTCGTAGTAACAAAGTTTACTGCTATCTTTTGGAGGTAAATGAGGCACTAAAATGCTAGCTCCTGTTTCTCAAGGCAAAGGTAGAAACAAATGTAGGATGTACCCTTACTAGTTCTTGGTTTTTTTTTGAAGTGAGCTTATTTCATTCTCACCTTCTGAACATGTACTTACCAGTGGCTCTTTCTAAAAGAAAAAAATAGTTTTAAAAAATTCAGCTATCTGTCCTTCAAACCACTAAAATGCTAAGCAAAGACAAGAAAGACAAGGGAAAGCTGCTTAGATTTGCATATATTAATGAAGGAAAAGCTAAAGAACTCTGAGATTAGGAAACAGACTAAAGGAGAATAATACTTAGTTAAATACTCATATGGTTCCTACAGATCATTAAAAAAGCGTATGGATTTGTGAGCTAACAGTCTGGGTACTGTGGGTTTGTGCTAGTAACCGGAGGTGTCCTGGGAATTGGAAAGGAAACTGAAGGCTCCGTTCCCCAGACTGCAGCTGCCTGCCACTGAGCTAAGCTTGGTTTTATTCCATCTGATTATTGGCTTGGATTGCTGAAAAGGAAATGTTGGAAGCCTGCCTTGTTCATCAAAAATAATGTAAGGTGCCACCACAGAAGCAAGAGGACTTCCCATTATTGTTTCCTGTATTTTATGATGTTGGCACTCTTCATGAAATAATTTGAGAATTGCAGATGTAGTAGTCTTGTGGATTGCAGAAAAAACATCTCAAGAATGAAATTCATGCTTTATTTTATCTGTGCATTTATGTGCAGATATAGAATCATAGAATCATTTAGGTCAGAAAAGACCCTTAATATCATTGAGTCCAATCATAAACCCAACACTGTCAAGTCCACCACTAAACCATGTCCCTAAGTGCCACGTTGACGTGTCTTTTAAATCCTTCCAGGGATGGTGACTCCACCACTTTCCAGGGCAGCTTCTTCCACAGCTTGACAACCCTTTTGGTGAAGAAATGTTTCCTAGTGCCCCGTTTAAACCTTTCCTGGTGCAACCTGAGGCCATTTTCTCTTGTCCTATTGCTTGTTACTTGGAAGAAGAGACGGACCCCACCTTGCTACAGCCTCCTTTCAGGTAGTTGTACAGAGTGATAAGGTCTCCCCAGAGCCTCCTTTTCTCCAGGCTAAACAACCCCAGTTCCCTCAGCTTACCCTTGTAAGACTTGTGCTCTAGACTCTTCGCTAGTTCTGTTGCCCCTCTCTGAACACGCTTCAGCACCTAAGTGTCCTTCTTGCAGTGAGGGGCCCAAAACTGAACACAATACTCAAGCTGCAGCCTCACCAGTGCTGAGTACAGGGGCACTATCACTTCTCTACTCCTGCTGGACACACTGATATTGACAGAGGCCTTCTTGGCCACCTGGGCACACTGCTGGCTCATGTTCAACCGGCTGTAAACCAGCACCCCCAGATCCTTTCCCTATATGTAGTTTCATCCCTAGAGACATAGCTGCTCTGGGGAGAGGAGGCCTGACAAATTCAGTCTTTTAAAGTGTTTATTTCCTGGTTCTATAAATGTGACTCATACTAAGAAAATTAAAAATAAAAAATCTGGCTTCATACTTTGCAACTGCCAGTAGTCTGAGAGCAAATCTATTTAAGTTAATCACAGCAGACCCAAGTGTTTTAATTGTGAGCAGTGACCAGCTGAAAATAAAGCATGGAAACAATGATAAGGCAAGCTTTAAGCTGAAATTATGTAGAATCTGAATATATTTATTATTTAGGTCTGGATGTATATCACAGACTTCAACTAGGAAGGACATGAAGTATCTGTTAGCATATTAACTAAATTGTGTGGAGTAAGAGAAGTCCAGTGATCTAACTTAAGCACACATGTAAGTGCTTGTAAAATACATAGGTTTTCCATTTCTTTGTTTCCCAGCTAATGTGATGATTGTTATCTGTTCTTAAAACTTAAAAATAATTTTTTTTATTTGCTTTAGCTTGCCCAGACCTGTGGTAAGAGTGATTTCAGCACAACTGACTGAATCTAAAGTGTTCCATTCTGTCGAGCAGTGATTCCAAATGTGGTATGACTGTATTTTTTGGAGATGACTGGCCTTCATATTTCACTTCCTCTGGACAACCAAAAGGTAGGAAAGGCTGTCTCCACATAGCTACTCAAGTGACTCAAGTTTAGGGGTTGCTGAAGAAGTAAATGTGTTTCACTCTTAGCCAGGAAAGCTTTTTGTGTGTCTTCAGCTCTATATGGAAATACATGGCCAGACTCAGGGTTGCAGAGTGGGGTTTAATACAGAGTGTTCACTGAAAGAAAGGAAAACTAGACAACATTCCTCCAGTGTGCTAGAAGACTTTTATATTTTTTTTGTATTTTCTGCTCCCTCTGAAGGGCTTTTCAAAGAAAACAAGTAATTTGACACAAAGGAAAACTGGGATGACAGAATTGCTAGAGGAAAAAGGATGTATTCACTGATGTTTCGATTTAAATCAGAACATTAATTCCTAATCTATTTTTCAGTACTTAATTTTAAATCCAGTTATGATTTTTCTGGCGGAACTGCAGTGCCTTGAAAAAAGTTGGTTTAACAGACACATATTTTGTGTCAATTCTTCAATAATTGAAGGGAAACTGGACAGGTGAGTCAGCTGGCATGAAACAAAGATGTCACACTAGTTGGCTGCGAGGCTTTGTGGTTCTCCAGTACTCCAAGCTCCCGAGCTAGCAGCTGTGCAGGCTGGCCAGTGCTGCAAGTTGTCCTGTGCGCCGGCTCCCTGGCTGGCAGGGACAGTGTGGCTGCCCAATTGCTTCTGAAAGCTTATCAGGCTTATCAAAGAGATAACATTTTGTACCTAACATTTTCCTTGTCTGAGGGATTCTTTTCAATGTGAACCCAGTAGATTCATGCTTAAAATGCAATATAATTAAATCTAATTTTAACAGCTGATAGATTAAAGCATAGTAAAAATATAGGAATAGCAGAAAAAGTAACTAGTTTCTCCAATTAGAAATACCTTCAGTAGGTACGATGAATTCTGCGTATTCTGGCAATGTGGTTTTTTCTGGTGTCATTACACATTTTGTGGCTGGTTGTAACTGGAGTTACTAGAAAAGCCATTACACAAACGTATGGCTAGTACTATTGCAATCAATACAATGGATCATCATCTCACAGTATGCATATATATTAGTGCTTCCTTGTGTTGAGTTCAGGGAATTCAAATTAAGTAACAGATGCGAGCACTAGAGGGAAAAAAGATCCTAAGCCTGGTTAGCTGAAAGCATATAGGATGCATAGGAAAGTCTTTGAGGAAGAAACACAGCATTTATACTCTTTTTTTTATTGTATTATTTTGTCACACTAAAAAAGTTCACATGACTTTTAGTGAACATTTGGAAAAGGTAAAAGTAGAATTCTTTCAATACTGGCTAACATTTCCTAATATTACATGAAAAAATATGTAGTTAAGATTGATTGGGCTTTTCTCCACTTTGTTAAATCTCTGAAATTGAACATATACGCTTGCGTTTTTGCATGAAAATGGATATATATATGTATGCTTTTGCTGCTGGAATAGGTTTCAAAGAAAATTGTACATGTTCTTGTTTAAATACACAAATTGGATTCTATTTTCTTTCAATTTGAAGAAATTAGAGCTGCTCCAGTAATCATAGAAACTGCAAATAAGAACAGACTGTTGAATATAACCATCGGCAGCAATTCTGAATATTGAATACAGTTTTGTAAAGTTCTAACCTACATAGGAAGCTAATAGAACATTTCAGAAGAAAAATTTGTTAGCAATCTATTAACTGTAGCAGCAGCAATTTGTTACTTAAGTCTTCATGGTGGCAATTGTTAGGACTTCAGTAAAAGGCTACTCTGCATTTATTGTCCACTGTCTCTCAAATTAATATTGAAATATGTAATCTGGAGCCCCCAACACAAAGACATGGATCTGTTGGAGAAGGTCCAGAGGAGGCCACAAAGATGATCAGAGGGCTGGAGCACCTCACCTATGAGGACAGGCTGAGGGAGTTGGGTCTGTTCAGCCTGGAGAAGAGAAAGCTCCATGGAGACCTTACAGTGGCCTTCCAGTACCTGAGAAGGGCTACAGGAAAGCTGGGGAGGAACTTTCTGTAGTGGGTGGGTAATAGGACAAGGGGCAATGGATTTAAACTAGAGCAGGGTAGATTTAGATTAGACATTAGGAAGAAATTATTTACTCTGAGGGTGGTGAGATACTGGAACGGGCTGCCCAGAGAAGTTGTGGATGTCTCTTGGCTGGAAGTATTTAAGACCCAGCTGGATGAGGCTCTGAACAACCTGATCTGGTGGGAGGTATCCCTGCCCATGACAGGGGCATTGGAACTAGATGATCTTTAAAGTCACTTCCAACTCAAGCTATTCTATAATTCTATGACATTAACAAAAATCCCTCTGATTTGTAACACACCAAAGCTTATGCCTTTTACACCAAAATAATATAGAAGTTGCAAGTATTTCTACAGTTAGATGAAAATTTTCATTATGAGCATATGACTTTATCCTAATATCTGAAATATAAAAATTAGGTATTAAGACTCTCTCTCTATAAAATACCTACATAGACTCTAAAGATGTATTAGCTGTCTGTAAAATATGTAAACAAGAATATATCAAATTTGCACTTCTAAATACTGCAACTGCAGACTTCGATGAAGTAATTGCATATAAAATTAGTAATCATGTGTGGAATTACCTGATCTGATTTGCATTCTTGACTGTGAAGAATTACGCACACGACTCGATCTTAGTAAATAATTCATACCTTATCCTATAGCAAACTAATTTAACATCATTTTTCTTTTTTTGCAATTTGTGTAGGAGTGCAGTATTCTCTTGAAATTAGCAGATTTTCAGTAATAATTACTAATATTTAGGAATAAGTTCTGGTTTGCAAACTTTGCGTTGCATAACTACTACCACTCTTTCAATATTAGAATAATTTGGTTAGTTCTAATTGGTAACACAAGCCTCCTTCTTTTTCTTCTTTTTCTCACCTGATCAAAATAAGGCTTGGGTGTAGTATACTGGTGTGAGTACAAAACAAGGTTTTTACAGATATTTAATATGCTCCCTTTGCCTCTAAATCACAGCCTTTGATGTCCTAAAGAGTCAAAATAATTGATAGTGGGGAGGGCAGCTAAAGATCAGCGGCCTCGTTATTGTGCACAGCAAATACCTACAGTGAAAATTAGGACTGGAAAAATGTTTTCATGGGTTTAACAGTAGAATTTGGCTTCGGGTAAATATTTAGATACCAGTAAGGTTTATAGTATTTTAGGGGACCTACTGCTATAAGTGGGACATTTATTGGCATGTAATGATGCTGCAGAAGCTGCAGCAAATTTATTAATATAGGGTTGACTACTGGGGCTTGTCAATAAAAGAGAAGTCTTAATGAGACGCTTCACTGTCAAAGTGAAGGAAAGTGGGTGGGATGCCCTTCCATGGCTGTATCTGCTACACCCTTCAGAACCTTGGAGTGAAATTAAAAGAGTACTAAGTGGTATAAAGGATTCCGTTTCTGTTCCAGAGGGCTTGTAATGAGAAACTCAGACAGCCTTTTTGGAAACTCCATGCAGTATGGTACAGAGCCCTTAAACTTTTCAAAGCAGTTGCATGAATTTGGATTACCGCCTGGATTATTTGCAAGGTTTTCATAACCAGGAAATAGGTCAAAACAGAATTTGTGGTAGGCAAGGAAGTAGCAGGATATTAATTTATCCCATACTGAGAATTGTATATTTTCATCTTAGAATTTTGTATTTATTTATTTCATAGGTTACCTAGCTAAAAGAAGTATGTTCCTGACAGTCTTTTTAACCTGATCCAGAACACAGTCATCTTTTCAGGCACTCACACTCTCCTCATGGATTTAAACTCTTAATATTACAAACTAGGACTAATTTTGTATCAAGAAGATAATGTGTCAAGCATACTTGAATTTCCCAGTGTTTAATGCAGCCAGGAGTCAGCTTCTTCTCATAGTCTGCAATTTGTTAACGTGTTAAATTAGGGTTTGACTCCTGTTTATGCTGGTCTGGGAGCAGAGTTCAATCTCTACAGCTGGAAGTATGAAAAATGCTGTATGCTTATTAATAAAAGTAGTTTCTAGTACTGATGTGTCTGATTTCCTGGCTGCAAAACGAGGTGCATAGACTCTTATCCTTAAGAGGGCTTGGATGAGATGACTTCGTACTACTTTGAGTCCAGAAATGGTGGGGATATGCCAGAAAGGGTACGCATCCCCACAGACTATAGACTTTTTTTTTTAATAAGATAGCTGATATAATTTCAATAATTTCCCTAATTAAAAATGAAAACAGTGGAATATTATTAGTATAGAATTTTTCTGACAAGAGAGGGATCTCTCTTTACTGGAAGAGATATTTCAAGTGAAGTCAACATTCAACCAAAAGCAATATTCTCTTAATGAAATGCATGTGAGCTTTATAGATTTATGAGGTTTTGAAAAAAAAACATCATAAGCAAATTTTGAAATAACGTTCTAAACTCAAAGAAGAGATGAGGGAATAATCCCAGCAAAATCTTCAGTTTTGCTGTTACACTTCAAATAGTGAAAAGACTAAAGAACTTTTTATTGTGTATCAAAGGATTGACAGCATGGAGTTCAGAAAGAGCACTACATTCTAATCTAAGATTAATAAACATGCAAATGCTCAATCTTAAACAGAAGCTTGTAAGAATTCAATCCTTGTTATATCTACTTGAATGTTTGTTTGAAAGCACTAGTGTATTCCAATTTCCTAAGTTGTTACCTTGTAAAAGTTGTCAGATTGAGACCACTCACAGGCTGTTGCAATTGGAAGACATTTCAGCAGACTACGTTACATGTGCATGCTCTTTTTGAGATAAAGAACTATTCTGAATGTCAGGTGAAGTAAAGCAGGCCATAAAAATGTAAAGTAGCAGTTATTTATGGTGTACAATATATGTGACACAGTGGGTGCCCGCAACTGTGGCCTCACATATTTCTGTTCTCTAGAACTGCAGGTCGCTCCTGCATACTCTATACAAGAACACATTTGCTAGTGCTCTAGAACTACAAATGGTTTTCCAAATTCTACACTAAATCACACCAGTTCTCTGTGATGCCTCGTTTTTGCAAGTAGGAAGATTCAGTCACTCTGAGAGAGAGAAAAAGGGAGAATGACTTGGTCAAAATGACAGTGAGAGCTGGGTTAGTGGACAGTAGTAGAGAGTGCCAATTTTCAATGCACTTCAATGCACCTCCTCTAGAGGTATATAAAATTGGGCTGTCTTTTACACTTTGAAAATGTTACGCATAATAACATAGAAATTTAATTTGCATTTTACCTTTTCTTCAAAATAATGTATCTGATGCAAAGTTATCCAGTACCAGATGATTTTTCTGCTTTTGAGTGCAAATAGATCTACTTGTGAAGAAAGATGTCATGTATATCGAAAATACCTCCAAGCATTTTGTTATCATAGCTCTTTAGATTGAAAATAGGCATTTTGTTAACAGATTTTATCAACTCCAGGCTGCAGTCAGGAAGGTCAGCAGAATGCAACTGACAGTTATAGACACTTTTTCTTGAGGGAATGTATTCTACCTGTGGGCTTCGTTTCAAGGTGTTATTTAAGAAATTTCTTCAAATGTATGAAATGTTTTAATAGTTTGAGTCCTGGTTTCCTCTGAGATTGCACTCTTTTCTATGGTATAGTGGCAGGGTGTAATGTTTTAGGTATGGAGCAGACATAGTGAAAGCAGATTTGTACAAATATTACAGTGTAAAGAGTATCATAGCAAAATGTTTTGTTGTTAGAAATTCCATAGAACAAGGATCTAACTCCTTCCTTCAGTTCAAGAGAGGAAATACTTTCAATCTTATCAGGTTTCCCAGTCTTAACTTTTCAAGGGTTCTTATCTGAAATGTTATGAAACTTCTCAATACTTCTGTGAGCTCTTCATGTAGGTTTTATTAGTGCAAGTCTAATACTTCATTTCTGTTCCCTTGTTATAAAGCCACTTGAGAAACAAGATGTAGATACATTCAGTGATGTTCTGACTTGTTTATTTTGAATTTGTATTTTGAAAGGGAGGGCAAGTGGTAAAAAATCGATTTGTGGACCTTTTCACTAAGAAAATATTGCAGAGAAAATATTCCACTGTAATCTGCTGCTCATGAGGGGAAGCAGCTTAAAGAATTTTTCCTAACCAAGAGAATCTTAAACCCAATGAAGCAGAAGGCTATGAAATCATCCCTAGGTCAGAAAAGGAGGCTTATCAGATTGAAATTTAGTTGAACAGGTATACTGTAAGTTAGAGTTGAATCATTTTTCTGAGTTTATGCATTTTGGACAAAGAATGTAAAAATTCTCTTTACCCAGTGAGATAACTGCTGATATTGTAGATTCAATTTTCTTTCTGTGCTCCCATTTTGGAATTTTGGAATTCCATTGGGATGTGCTGCTCTTGCTGATCAACACCCAAAACATCTGGGTAATATCAATTCTGCCCTAATTGATTGTTGGCCTAAAATATAGATATCTCTCTAGCATGTTTCATGATTAAAATGTGTGACATGACTGTAGCCCTTACAATCACAAGTGTGAAAATGATACTGCTGTAAAAAAGAATACTAAAAAGGTGATTGAGTAGATTGACACATTTCTAAGGACATCCATTGAATCTGCGCCAGACCAGCTCAAGCTGTTGAGGATAGAGAAGTGACGATTAGTTGAATTAGTTAACCTCCCTCTGTTTTATAGAAAGGCTTAGGGCTGGAGGGGAACTATAATACAACTGTGAGATGCAGAAATACTCTGACTATGAATTGTCCAGTTAAAATCTAGGTAGGTAACATTTCTAGTCAAAGCTTGAAGTTCACTCTTCTACTTTTTCTTCCCCTTCCACTACCATTAAAGCTATAAAGATCTCTCAGACTTTTTCCAAATACAAACCAGGTTATATTTAGTCTGGATCGTTTCAATCATCTTATTTACAACGTAGCTTCAGAAATAGCTGCATCACCGCAGCTCGGAGCGGGGAACTGAAATGCAATGGGAGGAATAAGTGCTCAGGCAGAGCAATATCAGGGGCTTCTTAACCCAGCCTCTAGACACTGGAGTCAATGTCGCAAGACACCCCAGCTTGTCATGTTCTGTAAGTCACTTGATTTGGCAGTACCTTTGTTTTCCTTAATATACATAAGTGGGGTGGGATGAGGATCCTAAGCAATATCCTCCCCTCTCTCCTACTGACTGTAATCTCCTTAGAGCAAATTGAGAACTCAATCTTCTCTGGAACCTCTGTGAATTCTAACAGATCAAGAAGGTTTATCTAGGATGATAGATATTTGGGAAATGTTAAACATCATTTTAATAAACCTGCCCATATAAATATCTTGTGGTAGCTTTATAAAGTTGACCTGTTTAGTTGTTTGTTTGTTTGTTTTCCATTAAAGGGAACCACTTTATCTAAATTCCAGTTTTACGGGAATATCTCGTTACTGCCTAATCACACTTCCCAGTTGACTTCTTTCACCATTTACCAACTTTTGTTTTTGTCACATATTCTTAGAAAATGACACAGTGATTGAACATAAGCTTGTTTTTACAGGTAGAGTTTCTGTTGATATCTTTACATCATTTTTCTTTGTTTTGCAAAAACATGCACCAATATTTTAGGAAATGTTAGAATCTTTGTTACAAAATCGTCTGTCTACTTCACTCCAGAAATGTTTATAAGGGAACCAACACAGCTACCTTTGTGCTCCATAGAGAGATCATTTGAGTTCTGTTAGTTTGGGCATAATTTATTAGAAACAAGGCTGTTTTTCTGCCTGTCTTTCCTTGATCTCTGAGGAGAAAATGATGTATACAAAGAAACATTTCCAATTATAAATTATTCCAAGTTTTCAACTGACTGATTTGAGGCTTGATATTCTGTCATGATTTGAAGATGAGAGGATTAGGTAAAACAAACCTTTCTTTCAACAGCAGGTAAGCAGATAAGCAGTACAGTAAAGCAAGGTGGTTACTGCATCTTAAGCGGAATTTTGCCTGTAGTGAAATAATTTCTTGACAGTTATTCTGAGTTTGAGATGCAGGCTAGAGAAATAGCGGGGGAAAATAGTAAGCTTTTTCTGTTTACTTTATTGTCAGTGGAGAAGCTATTCCTTAGTTGGAAAAAAAATATATTTCCTCCACAAACTTATGCATTTGAAATTGACCGTGAATTTTGAATAAAAAAAACATGCAAATGCTTAATCTTAAATAGAAGACCTATAAGAATACAACCCTTAGTTTACGTAATTAAATGTTTGTCTAAAATGACTAGTGTATTCCAAGATGTAAGATGCCTTTTGCTGTGTTAAATTGAGCAAGGAAGGAAATAAGTGAATGAAATAATGCAGGACCACTGGTAAATGAAAGTGGACAAAAATATTTATCATATGCTTTGAATATTATCAAGACGTCAAAATATTTCTTTTACTACATCAAGCTGAGATTTTCAAGATAAGAGAGAGGGGATGGCTGGAATGTGGTGCAATGGGGATTTGAACTCCATGGTTCAAGGGAGAACTCCATGCTCTAAGGTAGCCCAAGAGTTTCTAAATACACTTTTCCTGGCTATCCTGAGGGAAGCACAGGGACAAAGGGAAAGCTAGGGCCTGGCATACTCATGCTAGTGCAGAGGGATGGAATGGGAGGGTAACTTTTACTGATGGAAGAAATCTTTTCTTTCAATCCCAACTCCTTGATAGCTCCTGTTTTACTCATTGTAGTTTTTCCCTCCCTGGCAGCAAAGGCAGGAACTGGGAGGGAATCAGTTAGGGCTATGGGGGGTGGGCCTAGGCCCTCAGGACTTAGGCCCTGAGCCCTTATTGGTGTGTTGATCCCATTCCTCCATAGCACCAGACAAGCACCTGCTTTGTCCACCCCTAGAACCAGCCTTGCTTGTGCCAACCAAGTGCTTTTCTCCCAGCTCCTGCAGATAGGTATCTTTCTGTATGACCACACATGGATCATTCATTCACCTTTGCGTTTAGTAAATTGAAAGAAAAAATCCTTAAACGCTGGCAAATAAACCCAACCATCTCATTAAATGGTTCCTGAATGCCATAGATATGATATGTGAAAAATAGGACCACAGGGAACCCAAAGCTAAGGGGAGAAAAGGGACTGCTTGTAAGATCTCAGATGAGTAGTATTTGGCCCTAAGCTTATATGACTCTATGTTTAAAAAGGCAGGACAGATTAGGAATGTTAGATTTAAAGCCTTAAATATATGCTTAGCTATCTTCATGATATCAGCATAGCTTGCCTTCTGTTTTCTGATGACTTGCACGAGTGATCAATATAGCACCTATTTCTAATACTCTGCTGAAGTTTTATTTCACAGATTTGCTGTTGACCAGAGTTTGTCAGAGAAAGAAAGTTCAGTGTTTTAGCAACATCTTATTAAATCTTAATTTAAATCTACGTATTTGTGGCGTGGAGTCAGCATATTAGTTTTGTGAAATCTGGTGTAACAAAGTGACAGAGCTATTAACATCGGCCAGAGATCCTACCTTTTCTTTTATGTGGAGATTTTTATGTGGAAAGGCCTAGATTTTCATTCTGTTCTTTTCTCTAAAATGTAAGACAAATGACAGTAAGAAATACATTTGTTCATTTCAATTCAAAAGGATTCAGCAAGAGATCCTTACAATTTATTTTCTGAATCCCACAGTTTCATACTAACACTTAACCATCTAACAGAAATGTAACATTGCCTTAGAATTAAAGATATTCATATGCAAATGAAAAAGGGTGAAAAGAATTGTATGTTTTCTTGCCACATAGCCTCGTTTGAACTGTGGTGTCCAGTGGTACCACACCTAGTTTATCATGTACATTGCTATTAAGTAATCTGCAGCCAGGATCAACTTACTTGGTAATCAGCAGTGATTTGCAGAATGGCCTGAGAATGAAGTTTGTTACAAGTTTGCTTTAATTTGCATCAAGCAATTGCAACAACACTTGCATTAGGAAGGGGTATTTATCTCCCATCCTATTCTGGACAGATTATTGTCCAGTTTGACTAAAGCTGTAATTCATGTCTCTCATGCTCATCTCGTATGGAGATGAGCAAATGTTCCTTAGGAGTGACTCAGATGTGATAAGAGCCAACAAAGCTGAAAATAATAGACTGTGAAATACCAATGTGATAAGTATGCTTATTATACAACAATTGCTTATAATTTTGTGGCTTTCCATAAATACTAATATAAGTGATTACAAGTTTATCACTTACTGTTTTGGACTGTAATTAGTGGAAGCTAATACACTCAGTGTGCTAACCTAAAGGATAATATGAACGAAAATTGAAATAATTTCTGTAGCTGCAGGGATAAGAGACAGACATACACACACAGAGCCTTCTAGTAGTTTGCATAAATTGCAGAGGCTGTACAATAAAGCCAAACCTCCACAAATGTTTTTCACAGAGGCTGTCTATGAGAAGAGTAAATCGACTGAATTTAGACTATTTCTGATATGGTGATGGAAATGATAGATAAAGGAAGACTCTATGACCATGAAAAGATAAGGAAAGAAAACCAGACTGAATATATGGCAACTCTCACCCCTTGAAAAGTTGTTTTTGTAGAGCATGAGGGCAGTAGTGCACTTCCTGGAGAAAAAGTGCATTTCAGGCTGAAAATGAAAAATAATGTGGTCCTGAGTTGTAAAGAGAGTAATTCCTTGACGTGCTGTACAGGAGATCAGAATGCTTCCTGTGAATTTTTTTTTCTTTTTTACTAGTGACCTTTTCATGAAAAATGTTAATATTTAACATTTTAACCATTTTCTTTTTTTTTTTTTCATGTAATATTAGTTGAAAATTCACAGTTATTACCCGAACGGTGAGGGACATTCTAGGATTCAATAGCGGTCAAGGTTTTTTTGTAATGTAACTTCATGTTTTGAAGCATGTCTTTTTTTGAAAATTGTTTCTTTAGAATAGAAACATTTCTTGTTCAATCACATGCAGCAATTTCAATGAGACTTTCATTAAGGAATATTCCACTCCCTTAAGGGAAGACTCCTCTCCATTCTGATTCAAAAAGAAACATTTCTTTTTAAAAGACAGTGGATGACTGAGACCTGGCACAGGTTTCACGGAGAGGTTGTGGAATCTCTGTCTTTGGGAATATTAAAAAGCTGTCTGGACATGGTCCTGGGCAGCTTTTTCTAGGTGACCTAGCTTTAGCAAGTGGGTGACAAGATGACTTCCAGAGGTTACTCTCTACCTCAGCCATTCAGCGATTCTGTGAACAGTCAATTAATTGGTTAGCATTGTTTCAGAGCACTCAAAGCAACAATGCCTAAGTACATGTTGATCCTGTAATATAATGCTTTTCTATACTTTCCCCTTTTTTTAATTTTTTTCCCCTCCTTTCATTTGTCCATCTCTTTTTGTCTCCCATTTTTTCTGTGTACCCATAATTTTAGTTTCCTTTATATATCCTATTTTCTTTGTGGTTGTTTACATAGAAATGTATCTTCTATCTTGTTGTGAATGCATTTAAGTCTTGTGGCTCTCCTGTGATAAAGAATTTTAAAACTTCTCACTGTGAAAAACCTGTCCCACCCTTGCAAATTTTATTCTTGACTGTGAAGAGCTTTGGCTTTGCTGCTTTGGGAATTAAGGTTCTATCTCAAGCTCATTGAAAATTAGTGACAAAGTTTAATGACTTTAAATGCGGGATCAATCCATCACAAAAGACAGAGAAAGAGTGATACAGTATAGCTATCTTCCTTGAAAACATAAAATTGGACTCAGTGCAAATTTTTTTCTTTCTTTCTTTTTTTTTTTTTTTTTATTCCAGGACATCCTTAAAATTAGAAAAAAATAAATACACAATGGTCAACTTTCTGGAGAGCTTAATGAAGCTTGCTATTGAATAATTAATCAAAATGGCTGCTGTCAAAGCTTGTCAGAATTACAGGCTTGGTATACCTTGAAATAATTGAAAATAATATCAGACTTTGCAAGTATAGTTTAATTATGGTATTAATATTACCATAACTTTACTTCTTTATCAGTATAGACCTGCTTGTCATAGAAATAAAATTAATTTGTTTATACTTTCCTTCTGATTCTCTTTGTTTCAATAAATTGCAAAATGTGAGCCTAATCAACCATCAGGCATTCAGCTCAACTGCATTTAATTTCTTCAGTAGAGCAAGCACCCTGTGATATCTGATGGGCCAAAACAGACATTTTATTAGTTTACATTCTGAATGCACACAGGATAAATAATTATAAACTCAGTACAGTGTGCAATGTCTAATAAAAAGTGTTGTTTTTGAAAGAGTATTGGAAGAGACAGTATAATATCTTGCAAATTTATTCCAAGAATTGGATTTTTTGTGTACTGTAGAAGGATAAAGATTTGGAAAGAAAGCTGTAAGAATTGTTCCATATTTATTTCCCTTTTCCATCTACATAGCTAATATGACAACAGAACATATTCAGATATGAAGAATATGCCTTGAAAAATATATACTTGCAACCAAGGTATGGCAAAACATTTATGGAACAAGCTTCTGTTTATTTTCCTCAAAATGCTCTGCATACTGACACAACATGATGTTAGAGATTATTTTTCTAGAAAATTTCTGTAATAGCTTCTGCAATGAAATCTATGCAAAACACTTATTTTAAGGTAGATATGTAAAATAATTTAATCTGCTGGTCTTTATAACTTTTAATCATTTTATAGGCATCTACCTGTTACTACTTTTAGAATTTACTGTAGGCTGTTATGACATTTAGATGTCTGAAGATCACAATGCAATCTGGTGCTGCTTTAAATGAAAAATTCTTTCAGTATTCCAATTTCCTTAATTTATGCCAGTTTAGGATCTTTACTGACTCATTGATTTCTATAGAAAAGCACTGAATCACCTTTATCCAAAAATAGATGCACTAAGGTCATCCTAAGCACCCAATATGTTGATTCTAATGTTTTGAGATTTCCATTAAAAAAAACCAAAAAAGTGAATATTTAATTTTAGATATTCTATTTAAATACTCTTTGAGTTTTTAACTAAACATTTTGCTTTTGTTTTTGTGTAAGAGTGCCTATCAATTTGATACTCAAAATACTATGAACTTCTGGTCATTCATATTAAAAAGTAAATCCCTTTTTTATTTCTTATAATCTCTCACAATCTCGTATCTTCCTTCCCAAATAGGTGGAAGTGTAGTGTCTCCTTAGCCAGAGTATTTGGTATTAAAGATCGATTCAGTAGGTCTTCCCAATGCTTCAGAACCCATGTGCCTCCATTTAGCTTGCCTACTTGTTTCATAAAATCTTATTGTTGGAACCTATTTGTTTTTTTCCCAGACTTGAGCTTTGCAAGCAAGTATGTGAAGTAAATAATCATACACCAGAGGAGGTATACCCCATCCTTCCCCTCCAAATCTTTAAGAACTAACTACAGTCCAGCTCCTTACTCATTTCTTACGATGAAACAGTAAGAAAGAACTAAGATGCCTTTCACATTCATATACTTCAGTGTTGAGCCAACTTGGTCTACCAATTTTCAATAACCCAACTTAGGAAGCGATTGTATATGAGAAATTCTTCTGGAGATACAGAATACTGTACTCATGGAAGGAAGACTGGATTGGCACATTGTTTTATAAGCCATGCTTATGTAGAAGCTAGTTTTTACTTGTATGTAGCCTTATAGTACTGAATATTTAACTAACCATAATAATGTCAGAGAAAGCTGGCATTATACTTGCTCTGGAAGTGTCTTTTTTTCCCTCTCTACTGACTAGAGAGGGAGGTCTTCCTCCCCAAGCAGGACCATCTAGCTTAGGCTAGATGCCCAAATTCCCGATGTTAAAAGATTGGTCAAATTAATCCCTCACCTAGGCTTCATAGTTAAAGTATAAAGATATTAAGAATTATCTTCAGCTGAACTCATAAATTGAGTTTAAGTTTAATGAAGCAAAAATTGTCAAATCCTGAGATATTCTGTGATTGCTTCTATCTATGTACTCAGTCTGAAGCAAAATCTGAGTAAGCAGTCCAATGAGTTCTGATCTGTTAGGCTCACCTTTGAAACCACGAAGAATATAAACCTACCCAGGAAGCAGATACTCCTGTTTGCAAGCTCTCACTTTCAAGAGTAGTTTGTGTTTGGGTGGTTGGTTTTGCAGCTTTAGCCACAGACACATGGGGTTCCGAGGACAGTGGCCTTCTGTTATCCTGATAGTAAGTCTTGCTTATGAAATCAGTAGGAATGTATACATTTTGTAGGCTTAGTTCTTCATATATTTTTACGCCATGTCCTCTTGGAACTTCTCTTCAACCTATCACCCTTGCACCAAACATAAAAAATGCCTTGCATTACTTTCCATTTAGTAAGTACTCATGTCTTGCATCCTGTATATAAAAGAAAATAATTGGCCTTCTTGGTCTGAACCTTTGTCTTAGTTTCCTTTCCAAGGTGTCATGAGTAATTGTTCCTTTTTGGTGTTTCAACTCACATGCCAGTAACACCTGTCTAATAGCTCTTCATCATTCCAACAGCTACACGACTGAGCTTAAGTCATACTTCTCTTCCCCTTTCCTGGAGCCTGCATAGTATTTCCAGACTCTTAAAGCAGGCAGTTCATTAGCAAGTATTGTCTCACTCTACTTGAATTCACTCCATTCTGAAAACAGAATCATAGAATTGTTTAGATCAGAAAGGACCTTTATGATCGAGTCCAACTGTTAACTTATGTTCGCCAAGACCACCACTACACCATGTCACTAAACACCAAATCTAGACAAATATCCTAATTGCTCTCCCTTTTCTGAGGCTTGCTTGGACATTATTTAACAGTTATGCTTTTCATAACCAGTTTCAATTCCTAAGCTAGCAGAGAATGTAGATTTCTCCATAATCTTTCCTGTATTATTTCATCTACGAAAGAGGAAAATACCCATGGGCAGGCCTCTTTGTGTTAGGAGAGGAAGAAATCCCAGCATGTCCCATTTTTCAGGTCCATGCAGTTTCTTGAGAGATCTTCTGTAAAACACAAAGTGTATGGCCAGTTTTCATGCGTACAATATGAGGATTATACTCAAGGACAGAGTAAATATGTAATTTTAAGACTTCCAAAAGTTCATATACTGTGAATCAGGACCCATACAAAAATGTTGCAATTCAATTAGAAATACAGTCAGATAAGTAAAAGCCAAGACGAGGAAGTAAAGCCCCTTTTCTACCTTTATTTCTTCACACAGATACCCTTATTCCTGCACCAAGATGCATGGAGGTCATTGAGATTCTGGGTTTATTGGACAGCAACAGGCTTTTAGAGACTTCTTTGATTCAGAGGTTCAGAGAAAAATGATGTATGTGAGCATTTCTTGTTCATTTGAATTAGAAAGATTAACATAAAACCAATTCTTTCAAATTCCAAATCAAGTCAAGCGATGCAAACTCAGTTGAAAGAATTTTCCATGTAATTAGCTTCATCTGTGAGACCATAGCGTTAACACTTTTTTGTTACACTTAACACTAAAATATATCTACTTAATACACAGGAGTAGTTAATGTGATTTCAAAATGAATAGAGATAACCTAATTTTACAGAAATCATGCTGTATTAGTTCTGTTTTGTGCAAGAGGGCAAGTGGCAATGTTAATTAAAATGCAACAATATCAAGCAATATTTCTGTTAAATTTTACGGAAATAATTTCCTCAAATATATTTATAAACGAGATGTATGTAAGCTAGCAACTATGAGTTCCAAACTCTTTGCTTTTCTGAAAGTGTCATAAACCTTACTGACAGGTTGTAAGCCGTATTAAAGTCACTGGTACTAAGCACTGAATAGCGTTCAGCTCGAGTGTCTTTGAGAGATCCTGGCTTGGAACATTTGTATGTAGAAGACACAACAGCTGACTGGAAGTGCCGTTTTCTAACTGGCCGTAGTACACACTTGCATTGCTGAGTGGTGATTGTTGACTTCAATGGGACAATCTGCATGCTTCTGGTGGGGGACAAACTTGGTGCACTGAATTTCTAGTGTACCACTAGAACTAATAAGTGGTGGAGTAATTGAAGGTTAGAGAGTAATGCAACAGCCAAATAGGAACATCTCTAAGTTGTTCTATTTTAAGTAAGAGAAATATATACATGAAATACGTTGTTCCTCTTAAACCTCACTGGTGACTTTTTACTACCAGTGAATTATTTTAGAGGCTCAAATTTTTCACATTTGCTTTAGGCCCAAATATGCTATAGTGAAATAATCTTGTCTATCCTATCTCCTTTCTTGTTGCACGAGTATTGAGACTAATGGGCCTACACCCTGCTAGAAGCTTCCTCTGTTTTTCCAGGCACAGGTTTTTTTTCCAGGATGTCGTCTTTTTTATTGTTGTTGTTACTTTTTTCAAAATTTAATTTCTATGCCAGCTTCCTATATGGTTTTCTTCAGTGGGACACCTGGTTTGAGTCAATTATATATAAGCGTGCAGTAGGTTTCTGATGTCCTGGAATAGCTCAAAGATGATTATGCTAAACAATAAAGTCTTTAGATTGTGAATAATTTGAATTTTCTGCATTGGTTAGAGACAGTGATTACTTTAATCTAGGAACTGTAAGAAACATTTGACTGAATTTATCCCAAAATACATTTAAATATTTTCTGCAGGAATGTAGGGATATATCTCAAGATTCCTTTTGATAGATTTCTTTTTTAGATGCAAGTAATAAGTGGTCACAACTTTCATCAACATCTCAGTTATTTTCCTAGACATTAAAATAAAAATATGTAGATTAATAGTGTTCAGAGTGCAAAATAGCAAGAAAATGATAAAATATGGACAATTACACAAGTATATACACTAGATATAAAGTGAATGAACTGTTTACTATAAAAGGCACAGAGCGCTTGCTTCTATGTGGTGGTAAATGCTGTTACAGTATTGTTTGTGTAGACAGAAATCAACCTCTGGAGTCATAAATGTATACTGAACAAGGACTATCATTTGTGTTACCGAGCTCTCAAAATTCCACAGCAAAAAACAAGAGTCATAATATGCCAGAAATAAATACCAGTCCTGAAGCACTTCACCGCTGGATCCTGAGCTTTGCCTGTTAATGTATAGCAGAAGAATGGTATAGTGATTAAAGCACAAGCTCAAGACTAGAGATGTTTGAGGTTAAATTCCTAACAAGAGTAGAAATTTGTTACATGACCTCAGGCAAGTTTTTTAACCTGTGATCCTTCAGTGTCCTTCCACGAAAGGAGTACAATGATTCACTTAGAATTTGGCTGTTCCACACACATGTGCTATAAGTTTTTCAGTGTAGATCTCTCTCTTTCACGTGTACAGCATTTGGAATAATGATACTCTGTTTCGTGAGACAAACGGCTCCTGCATGCGCTTAAAGTCCAAAGACAATTCTCAATGTTTTAGGTGGAAAAATCTTCATTGAACTTAGCAATCAGACTTTACGGAGTCTCACTAAGGACTGGTCTTCCGTGCAGTTTTTCCCACATCTATGTATGCATGGAGAGCACATATTCTTTACATTCTTTGCATTGCTCACAGACTGGTTTGGTCAACAGGCTCTGAGCAAATAGGACACCTATGATGGTTTGACCTTGGCTGTAAGACAGGTGCCCACCAAGCTGCTCTATCACACCCCCTCTCTCCTCCCCTCAGCTGGACCACGGAGACAAAATAAGATGAAAATCGTAGGTTAAGACAAAGGCAGTTTAATGTAAAGTGAAGTGAGGCCGCATGTGGAAGCAAAACGAAGAGTTATTCTCTACTTCCCATCAGCAGGCGATGTCCGGCCCATACAGGGAAGCAGGGCTCCAATACACATGGTGGTTGCTCTCGAGGATAAGTGGATGCCCCTCATCCTCCTTCTTTTTCCAGCTTTTATTGTGGAGCTGATGTCATATGGTATGGAATATCCCTTTGGTCAGGTTGGATCAACTGTCCCGGTTATGTCCCCTCCCCAGATCTTGTCCACCCCATCCCACTGCGGGGCGAGAATGCTGAACAAGCAGCCTTGGTGCTGTGTGAGCCCTGCCATGCCTGTTTTTGATGATAGGCAGGAATTAATAGTGCTTTTCTAAGTGGCATGATGAAATGACAGATACTGAAGAAGCAAATCTGAAAAGGGGTATGTATCTGAAAATCTGATTGTTTTTTTCTAGCAGTTATCAATTGGTATAAGACAAGATACTGTCTCTTCCAATGATGCTTGCCTAACTATCAGTATTATAATCAACAAAAAATTGAAGACCAGCATTTTCAGCCACGTTGTCATAAAAGCAGAAATATTGCTTGCCCAACAATAGTTTGCAATGCCAGCAACAGGAATCATATTAAGAAAAGAATGATAGGTCAGCAAATTATCTCTTTCCCCCAAGATGATTCCGTGCTGATTTGCTGACAATGTTGTAACCATAGACTCACATTATTGAAGCACATTATGAGTTACAAGATGGATCAGAAATAAAAAACATCTATGACCTTGTTTCTCTGCTGTGATGGGAAAGAAAATCTTCTTTCATCGTATTGTTCCAGTGTAGTCAAACTCTCATAGAGTAGATGTTCACCAATCTGCAAAATGACAAGAAAGGCGTTTTCAGGTACAATTCTTGAAGCAAATCTGAAGAATCACTTTAACAATATAGGAATCCTCTTGTGACACAGGTTGCTCTTTGTTTTTATGGTGTAGGTCCCCTTCAGGTGATCGTATTTCACAGCATTACAAAGTTGAAGATTTGGAGTCCCTATTTCATTGGTTTACCCAGGACATTTCATCTAAAAGGATATTGACTTTTAAGAGGTGTCAGCTGTTCCTCAACAGTTAAACCTACCCAAAGGTATAACACTTTCAGAACGACAGCATAAAAATACACCATATGTTTTTTGAAATGCAGTTGACTGCACTGGCACTGTGTGCTGTTATTGTCAGTTCTTAGGTGCAGGACACCCTGAATCACTTCTGAATCATCATTGCCAGTGAGAAAGAATATCCCAACAGAGAATATACAGTTCCCATGATACATACAGCAAGAATTTAATCTAAATTGGGCCAAGTAAATTCCATTCCTTAATTTTGCTTATGTGTTTCATCAGGGTTTCTGCACTTTATGTACTTTAATGTCAGCTCCTTAGTGTTGTGACTGGGAAGAATGATGAACAGGAGAGCAAGAAAAGGTACCTGAGCCTTTACCCACCCTCTTTTGAGATCCACTTTTTCTGCTTTTTTTGCTTTTGTAGCTACTGGGCAGTCTCAGGAGAAGGCAATTGGCTGTTGAGGCAGGCAGTGGATACTTAGGCAGAGTAAAACTTCTGATGTAGCTGACATGCATATATATGTAGAATACTTTGGAAAGCCCTGCATTGCAGCAAACAATGTTATGGCCAAACAGTCAGATTTTCAAAGGCTAAATGTTAACCAGTCTATCTTTCACCATCTGCTGTTCTTACAAGCTACTCAGACTCTTGACAGTGATCTGCTTCCTTTTACTTTCTTTCTTCAAGGGGTGCTTAGCTCTACTGAAATTCTGGGTCCTGCATATAACTGTCTTTCTGAAGATCCTAGTTAAAGCCTTTTGACATACTAAGGATATCTCTTACTATTCTGGATTAAAAAAAAAAAAAAAAAACAACAAAAAAAGAAACAACAAAGTGAACTGGACAAGGAAATAATTGGAGACAACAGTAAATTAATTTTTATACCCAAATGGAAATAAATATAGCACTTAGAGAAATTATTTGTAGTACAAGAAGTTTTCGTAACACTATACACAAACCCTGGTCTTTAATTTTTTGTTGTTGTTGCTTATAGAAGGTAAAGAAAATCTGATAGACACTTGTGTGTTCACACAGGTATATCCTCAAAGTGCATCCTATTTTCTGAAAGTGATTCAGAATGTCAGCTGAATCAGCACGGACTGTAAGATTTTGATTAATATACATCAGTGATATGTACCCTATAGATAAGATAACGTTCCTAGAACTCCTTACTGAATCCTAAGTTTGTATGTGTTGATTAAAAGCTAGTCAGAAGGAGGGTGTCCCACCTCCCTTCCACAATGAACCTGTGATATTTTATTTACATAACTGAAACACATTTGTATTCTGTTTTAAAGAAACTAGACACTCCTGCAGAATTTTTGAGAGATAATTTGTGAGTAATCCTGCTTAGTACCTCTGTTTTAAATGTGGAGCTAACAAATAATGTAACGATTCTGTGTATCCCATAGCTTAGAAGAAGGGACACAGACTAAGTGTACACCTGAGAGTGCATACAGTCTACATTAGCAACTCAGGGTGAAAAAGGGTTACTTGATACAACTTTGGGTCGTGTCGGTACTGGGATATACACTCAGCTGTGTCAGTGGGGTGCTCAGAGTGGTTTGGTTCCTGACAGAACTGAGAGAAATTGTGTATCGAGTTACTACTTGGAGTACCCACTTGGCACGTGGATGCGGGGTTCTCCAGCAGTTAGCTCTCATGCATGGCGTGCACTCAGGCATGCGGCATCCAGCCTACACTTACTGCTAGTAAAGATGCAACCTGGAAACTTTGTCCTGCAATTGTGATAGATCACAGCAAAATGAACTCTGATCCTTTCCTCTTTGGATCCCTCACTTATGTGGATGTACCTTATGTGATACTTAAGTCCCTTGATGGCCACTACTGGCTACTCTAAAACACTCTATGGCTGATAAGCGAGGTGTTAATGTAGCAAAGTCCAACATCAGGGGAGGATAAAGAGCATAAACGAGTAGCCATTTTCTAAACATTATCCTGATAAGCTTTTGAATTTAGTCCAATAAGTCTGTTAATGAGTACGGTAAGTTACAGCACTTCAGAATTAAATGATATGAAAAATCAAAGCCTGTAGTAAACAAAATAAGCTGCTGTAGAGTTAATGTATTTTTGAGGAAACATGCCTAAAATGGTGAGGAAAGTTTCAGTTCTAAAGTTATTTTCAAAGTTTCAAGTATGATCAGAGCTAGTTGCTTAGATACTCAGTAGGAGATAGTAGAGATCTGTCCTCTGTTATTTTGAGTAATGTTTTGTGTAATGGATTTGTTAAAGTAAACATGAAATGGTAATTACAGGATGAGAGCAAAAGAGAGCAGGAGCAGGAGAACCAGCTGCCAACAGCTCAGTTTCAATTTCAATTTCAACATACATGAAAACCTGGTAAGAGTACAACATGGCTGTTGTGACTGTACGCTCTGTTAGTTCAGGGACAAAAATATATTGCGAATTCATATGCTTGTTCCTAGAAAACTGTATAAGGAGTATTTTTTTGTATCACTTGCTTATTTAAAACAAGGAATTCTGATGACGATAGATGAAAACACACAATAAAAGCTCACATCTAATGAAAATAATTCTACTAATTCCTTTTCACTTTTGGAAAAAGGACAGTTAGCTCTCCCTCCGAGGGGAGTGATTCCTTAGCTCTAATAGTACGAGATAAGTGACACGCAAAGTCTTGTACACCCTCCAAAGCTTTACCTCCTGGCACCTTCACTGTAGACAGTACAAAGGTTGCTTTTCCCAGTTTCCATCCAGGAAACAGAAGCAGCCCTCCTGTTCCCCTCCTTTTCCCCCCCACTTCCCTTTTTTCCTGCCTTTTTTTCTTTTTTTTTTTTCAATCAGTGAAGCTAGGTAAACGTTAGGGAGTTTACCTCCACCATTGATAAGGACTGTCTGTGTATGGCTACAGAACCCTCTCCGTAACATGCTCCATCTACAGACCAGCCCTTAAACCTCTGTTGACACCTGCCTCTTTCTCCAGTAATCTATCATAAACCCTCTTCTGTATTTGGCTTTTTATCTTCCTCTTGTCATTTCAAGATTTATTCCAGCTGCCATTTTCTCTCTGTTTTTTTCTTACTACTCTTCCTCTAATTTCTGTTTCACGTTATCCTTTTTTTTTTCTTTTTCCTTCTTACATACGGATTTGCTTATAAGGATTTTTCACTAGCTTTAAAATACCATAAAAACCTGCTGTGATTGCAGCTGGTACACAGTTGTAGCTGTCTCCCCATGTTATCTTAGAGACTGCTGTATGATAATCGAGGGTAGATGTTGAAATTTCAGAGATCATTGTACCTCATGGCAGGCTACAAAAGTGATGTTTCAGAAAGGGTTGACAGATGCTTCTGTTTCTATACGTGGTTGTCAAAGCTGCAGGACACTGGCAGGTATTCAGATAAGAATGACTCGGTGAATCAAGCCCTTGCCATTAAGTGCATTGAAATGGTTTCAGAGGGATCCTCCCAATTGTAAGAAAAGAAAACAAATGTACTGTAAAGTTGTTTTTTTTTAAAAAAAAAAACTTTACTCTTAAGCAAATTGTAGCAGTTTATCCATTCAGGGAGGTTCAATGTGTTCTTAGGATCCCAGTAGCATTCGGAGTAATTATACGGTAAAACTTTCAGCATCTCTACATTGTGGAATCCTGGGACAGATCCACAAACTTCACTGTGTATTTATCTATTAATTACATTGTGATCTATCACTCCTATCAAAAGAAACAGGACGAGGACATGTCTGTTAAGCAAAGAAAAGCACGACATCAAACAAAACAGTTCCCTGAGAAGAGGCAATCCAAAGGAGAGCATGGAATTCATAATAAACAGAGCACATATTTCTCAGCAATAAATTAGCCTAAACATACATAGGCAATTCACATTTCATTTTGTAAGTGTTATTGTAGCTGTGCAAACTATTATGCAGAAAAAGACAACACAATCTTGCTGCAGCCTGAACTAAATAAAATGTTTGCTTTGGCTGTTTGTAAATAAATGTTGCTAAAATTTCCCACTGCATTTTCACAGTTCATTTCTAAAAGGTGATTGGATTATTTTGTTTGGTTGTTTTTTTACTGATTAATGTTAGCGCTGGGATTGGAGCTGGTAGTTTATTGTCAGAAAAAAATATCTTGAGCACCTATTAGTCCAGGGGCTGAACTGAAGAATTAGATTTTAGGAGTCTTGGAATCTTTTTAGTCACTCATCTGCAGTTTGGCTTCAGTAAGTCTCTTCTGTTTTCTACATCATGCTAATGTTGTTGCTAATTAAGGAGAGTGAGGATTGTCTGCTGCAAGGTGTTAACATACCACACATCTTCTACAGGGCAGTGCTCATCTTGGTTGTGATCTTAGTGCAATAAAATTAACAACAGTCAATAAATCAGTCCATTTAGTTAACTAAGGTAGAGGATCACCAACTAATGCTGTTGGTGAAACTTGTCAGACCATCTGAGTAGTTTTCTGCCCAAGGCTGATAAGCACTGAAGTCTGAGTTATAACTGACTTGCAGATTGTTGGACCATCTTCCCTTCTGTTTTTTAGAAGTTTATCATTTTAATGGCCTATGACATCTATAATATAGGTACTTGAATGCATCTTCACCTTCAAATAAACATGCTGGGAAGTAGAATGGGGAGACCATATAGGAGAATTTTGGTTTACAATTTGTGACTCGAGATAGAAAGCCCACAGACCTCAGCTAGTATAGTAATTCAGTAAAAATATTGAGAAAATAGCCTAATATTGTGTCTTTTCATGTTGCATCTCTGTAAAAATATCATTATTATTATAGCAAATCATAAAAATAAATGCAGTGTTGCCACTGTTTAGTAGACTCTACTATCTGCAAGAACTAGGCAATACCACAAATGTCACATAAGGAAGAATTCTTTGCACAGTGAATACAAGCATTTTCATTAAGGCTGAAGATGAGCTACTGTGAACTCCATTTGAAAATATAGATTACAGTCTATGCTAAATTCTTCTGGTTTTACACTTTATTGTTTTCCATTTCTTAGAATCTGACAGATTGCCCTATGGAACTTCATGCTTCAAGAATTCTTGATGGAATTGTTCCAGTTCTGCCTGTGGAGTTTGAAATACATTTATTTTCTAGCTGATTTTAAGACCAGACCACAAAAAGCTAAGCCAAGTTTATTAGAAAGCAAATTTAGGACTATGTCCTACCTGGCTGGTGACTGGATACTGATGCACTTTGAATTGCTGAAATGCATTTTGAATTATCTCTGTGGAAAGTGAGAAGGAACAGGATAAAGTGCTTTACTGGAGGAAGAAGGAAGTTGGGGCATCTTTATGGATATAATTTTCAGAGGTAAGCATGGCCTATTTCTTCTTCTAGGTTTTATTCTTGAGCTGCAATGGATACACTGTGTTCCTAGAGAAGGCACAGCTTTCTCTTTGATGTTCAGCCAGGCAACCTTGATCTGTGAGTTTTAAAAGACAGCAAAAAAAAGAGCTGATGCTCCAAATGCAGCTCAGAGCCTTCTGTTTTATCTCCATACCTATTTATTACCATCAGCTCTATTGGGAAGAGAGGAAGAGTAAGAATCCCATCTGTGCTGGTTCTTAGCAAGGCAAAGGAAAAAAGCAGAACTTGAAATGAAGCAGAACGTTCTCTAGCTGAAGAATGCGTGGGTGATCTCACTCAGAACATCTGAACTGTGCTCTTTCAGCTTCTCTGTGTCTCTATTTCTGTAATGGTTTTAATTGGCAGATACTAATACTTTCCTGCCCAGAAGAGGAATATGAAGATTATGCAATGTTTCTAAAAAGCTTTGAAGATGAACAAAGTTGCCCCTGAAGAGCTGTCTGTGATTTCATTAGGAAAGTACAGCAGGACTGGTTTATTTTGCTGGCAGTTAGAATAATTTTTGCTGCTCACTGGAAAAAAAGTTGGGTGTTCCTCACTATTTGATGGGCTGGATTGTCCTGTGAGGCTTGAACCAAAGCAGGAGGTGTGTGATGTATGATCTGTGCTATGGGCTACACAGCAGGTCTGCCAGATAAACTGGGTGTTCTCCCTACATGACCCATTCATTCCTGGCCTGGAACATCAGAAAATTAGTGCCTTTCTGTGCTAGTCTGTGCAATAGGGAGATGAAGTTAAGGCTCTGGTCTTTCTCTTTCCTAACTACAGGTCTTTCCTTGTGGGAGAAGTAGCATGCACAAAGTCCATATGTTTGTCCAAAAAAAAATAAAAAAATTTTCTGCTTCTTTCCATTAAGAGATAGACCAATTTATAATCAGAGCCAAAGTGGTTTGCAAGTATCTATCACCTTTTAGTAATGAAGAAAATCACCATGCAAGTGAAATATCGTGTCCCTAGAAATCCTGCTGTTGGCTGCGCTAGACATGATCGTGCTTGGCAGCAGTGAAGCGCCAGTGTTAGAGAGTTAGAGACAGCATAATACATCTTCTTCAATGGCAGTGGTTCTGTTTGTCCAAGAAAGAGGCTTTGGTGAAGAATGAAGCTGCAGACCTGCCCAGGAAGTAAATAGAGCTGTGCATCTGGCAAAAATTTTGTATCGCTTATATCTACATGGACAATCTTGTATTTCTCATCCCCTCTCTTTTGAGCCTTTTTGTGTAAAACAAGTAAATTCTTGCAGCATGATTTTTCTCAGGTTTCTGCATTCAGTTACAGTACACATCTTAATTTAGAAACTCAGTATTCGAGAGACACAGCTATCTGCAGAACTGCCATGTTGCAATAAAACAATGCGGGGCATTTATTCTGCACTATAATTTTTACTCAACAAAATATCAGAACCTACTTGATAAAAGTAATATCATGTTTTGGAGTTTGAAAAATGTTACCACATAAAAACATGCGTTAACAGTCCTGTTAGCCTACAAGGGGGGAATAAAGTAGAGATCCATTAGTATATTAACTCGTTGGCAGTTATAACAAATAATTATTCATTACTGCAATCGCTGCTTATCATTGCTGCTGCTGAAATTTTTAGTGGAACTACAAAATGTTCTCAGATATATTAGAAATTTATTGATGGATGTTCAGTTGGTATCAAGCTCTTAGAGCAAGTTGCTCTTCTGGATTGCTGCCTAGTTAATCAGTGATTAATGAAAGGTAACATTTTGTATATGAATTTAGAAGCCTGTGTTCTTGGCATTGTTGAAGTATGTAAATGTCTTCCTCAGATAAAACATGACAGACAACACCTAAAATACAAGTGCTTTGTTCTGCTACCTGTCAGATATAGGAAAAGGTCTGGATTCTTAAAGCTTTGAATTTAATTGGAAGAGGAGATGAACTGGCAAATACTCTATACTCGGTTCTTTTTGTGACATCCTCTTGAGTAATTCTGCATAATGAGTGGCAAAACCAGCAGGTGAAATATCGATGTCATTGTCCAAAACTCTTGTGCATTTGTGCATAAAACCCGCAGGCTGTTTAAAGCAAAACTTTTTAAAAAGCAGCTACACTTTTTGTGAAAAAATAAACCCACAAACAACAGCAAAGCCACAAATGACCTTGTGAACCTTATCATGTGGTAGGTGCCCTACCACAGGAATGGCTAGATATCTGAAACTTCTGAAGAAAGTGTTGGTTTAAAAAATCCAATTACTATTACTGGTGAAATCCTGGGAGATGATATATGCTGGCAACGTCCTCTGAAATTAATGGGAATTGTGGGTACTTAACAATTGTTAGAAATTGACCCAGAGTCTGGAGGAATAGCTTCTTTTATCTTTTGGTAATTAAATGGTTATTCTTGCCATGGAACTGCAAGCTGTGCTAACCATAGTGCTGCAATCATTACCTTGCAATTAATTCTTCTTTTGGGCTTTTCGAAGTAGCTCTTGAAGCTGACAGCTGCAGCTTGCAACATATCAAATGCTTTATATAGCTACTTTAATGAAAACTCAGATGAGTGGAAGGTCAATCTCTTCACAGTATGTTCTAATTAGATTTCCCCTTTCCTTTAAAAAGCAGATCATATCTGGCCCAAAGACAGAACCCCATTGTGCCAGACGTGTAATAGAATAGGTGTTGTTTTGTACTACTCATCTCTGAAAGATAATGACATGGAAAATTCATTCTGTTCTACTCTTTAATAATCTTCCATCTGTTATTGTATTTCTGTGTGCAACTGGATACAAAAGCTAATGACAAACCTCTGCTTTAAAAGAGTTTTTTTGTTAGCTCCCATGTCAACATTAGCTTATGCAGACAAAGCTGTTGAAGCAGAAATGTTGCGAAGCAGCGTGGAGCATCACTCAACTGTATATGCAAGACTGGATTATTAATATCACAGCATCCATATAACATAGTTGCTACAAATTTCCAGGACATTTTCATAGCTTAATTGTCCAGTTTATTATGTTCTAGGTGAGTGTTCTAGTTCCTTGAAAAGCTGTCTTTACACTTTGGGGCCGAATGTCAGTATTGATATGATGTGTAATTTAATCTGAACTCAAGGAGGAATTTGGCCCAGTCGATTTCTAATATTTCTTTCTGAGATGAGCAATTTGGAGACAGTATTTTGGTCACATGTAGAATAGCATCTGTTCTAATCCACAAAAGAAAAAAATCTGCTTTTCTGATTTTGGAGGAGGGGGTGAAAGCATGGAGGTGATATCACAGTTCTATCAGTGGATCCTGGCGTGTAAGACCAAAAATCAGGTGTGTGCCAGACTTTTCACTTAGTAACGTATGCTTGGCCAGACATCAATATACGGAGTGGAGGGAACAAACCTGTGTAAAATTTTGCCTCCTTTAAAGTGCCCATAATTTCAGAAGGGCAGTTTCACTGTAATACTTGCAGAGAAATGAAAATTACTTGAAGGGGAAATGACAGCTCTGTGAAGTGTACCTGATGCTGTTACTCATTTACTTTTGCATTGCGTCTCAATAGGACTGAAGGTAGTAATTTCTGTCTTGAGCTGTTGCGCAGAAAGGCAAATCCAAGTGAACTTTCAAGAACTATCTTTAAATGAGCAATGTTACCATGAAGACGTAACAGACACACCGTGGCTGGACATTTGCTTATAAGGGACGCCGAACATAAGAAAACTACAAGAGCAGGCCGAAAGGCAGAGCTGAGCTGACTGACAAGCACACTGAGAGAACAAATCACAAACTGTTCTTCAGAAAAAGAACAATTAATGCTTCCAGATACTGACATTAGTGTACCCTTTTCTTGTCCATTCTGAACTGGACACCTTAAAGTACTCTATTCTAAGCAGTTAACAAATATTTTATTTTCTGAAAAGACTGTCCTGTGTCACTGTCTCCTACTGTTCTAAGTAAAAGAAGCCAAAGGGAAAAGTAGGGTTTGTGTAAGGAATTCAGTCACAATGGATCAACAAAGTTTTGGGGAAAAAAAAAAGTGATGATGATGATAGATTGCTTTAAGCTCACGGGGGTGAGATTGCTATATTGCTCTTTGAGGCCAGCCGATTGCAGAAGTTGTAACAGCAAATTACTAGTTTAATGATTTTTGTGAACAATTGATGCTCTGGAAGGCAGTGATATTTTTTCATTTTGCTTTTCCCTAGTATTTTGTGTAAACATACTTTCATTCAAGAAGCCTAATTCAAGCATGTGAATAGTTCCACTGAAAGTAATAAGGTTAATCAAGCTGGAAGCCAACCACATGGTTAAGTATCTTCATAAACAGTGACTACAGAATCTAGAACAACATTGGCTCAGGCTTCCTTGCGGCTCTTTTCTTTTGCTGTCGTACCTCCAGGGGAAAATATATGCACAGTAAATTACTAATTGGATAAATCTTGTTGTTTCCTGTTAATGCTGTCCATAAGTCCCCTAAACATCAAAGCTGTATTAGCCTTTTTGATTTTATTCTTCAGTGCAGCCATCTTCTTCATGATTTTATCCATATTTTTAAATAGATTCCAAAACTTATAAGACTGTTTATAGACAAAACATTAGCTATTTATAGGTAACAGTAAAAAAGGTATAAAATACCAGAATAGAGGCGATGCAAGTAAAATGAATATGTTCCTGTCTGTCAGTTGGGAAGGTAAGTAAGCCTTTTTATTCATCTCATACTAAGTTTTATTTTCCATATCTTTCATCCTAGAATATATGTCAATATAACTTAAGGTGTCAGCATGGATAGTTTCTATCCTGTGGTAGACGACTCTTCCTACCCTTTTTCATCTATTAGCTATGTGCATGATTGAGGAGATCGTTCGTTCTGCAAAGAACAGCCTCTTTGGAGAAACACCACAGAACCACCCGTGTTGATGTGAAACATGTATGTGTTCTAGATGCAAGTAACAGAGAAAGTCATCAGGCTTAAAAGGAGCTGGCTACTTTGATTGTAGACATACCCCTTCAAATCTTTGTGAGAGTATTCAGTGCATCTGTATTCTAACTTCGTGCCACATTTTCTTTCCCGATCTCAGATTTACGTTCATTTCATTTATACAGCACTCAGCATTTAAGCAAGAGAGCATTGTATTTGCATGTGAAGAATTCAGTGTTTAGGCCTGGGGTGAAAACTTCTTAAACACAGAACTCCTTGGAGTCTGTAGCCTCCTTTGTATGAACACCTTCCTATAAGCCATAATGGCAATGGTGTTCATCAATACTGTACATCCAGGATACATTAAGCAGATACAGGACAGCTTTCAGTCTTTGCATATCTGATAGATTTTCAAAAGAAAATGTATGCCTGCTAAAATGAAAGTTCCAAGTTGTAGTGGACCAGTGATATGCATCAACTTCATTCTGTCTTTGAAGCCAATGAGATGTACTTCTAGGCAGCATTTCTGACCTAAATGGCTTGTGAGGGCATAAGGTACTGAAAAATGAGACAACATCTGAAAAAATGCCCTTCTGTTTCTGACAAATTTTATACATAGGTATTTTCTGTCACAGAAGCAATAGATTGTTAAAACATTTGATTTGTAAACAGGTAGTTAAGCTGAAAACAGTGCAAACCATGCCTAAGCTGTGCGATATATATGCTTTTTAGATAAGTTAGGGTTTAAGTGAAAGGAAAGCTGGCTACCAGTTTGGAATTTGCATTTTTGGCAGCTTCAGACCAAAGTTACAGTTTGTGGTCTGGACTGAGCTCTCTAGAGGAGACGGACTGAAGATAAAGTCACAATTTGTGATGCATTTCATTTCATGACGTTCTTCTAGCCACATGAAAAATTTTCTGATGGTTGTTGTGCTTCAGTGTTTATGAATCTTATAGTGAGAACATACCCAAGGAACCTACTGCCCATATTAAGCACAGGATCTAAATGGCTCACAAGCAATCGATGTACACATACTTTTGAGTCATAAGTAGTTATGATGTAGGAGAGAAAGAATATCATTTGCAGCAAAGGTTTTGACGCAGTGTCCTGGTTTGAGTTAGAAAAGAACAATTCTGTTGAGTGATTTTGCTTTTCAGCTAAGTTCCTTTAACTAACTGCACTGTCTGAAATTAGCAGCGTGTTTTCACAGACGGTGCCTGCTTCTAGCAGTGGTAACGCCCGATGTTTAGAGTTAGTACCAGGGTCTGTTGTGCAGACCAAGGCCACTGCTAGATGCTGTGTACCACGTTGGGCGGTGCAGAAAGTAAAATCCGCACCTGCAGGGAGGAGCGGACAGATGGGTGCCCTTAAACTGACCAAGGGGGTGTTCCATCCCATAGATGCCATATTCAGCTGCTGGGGGCCCTGGCTCGGTTGCTCTCGGCTCAGGGACTCTTGCTCTGGGTCCTTGCTTGGATTCTTCCTTGTTTCTTCACTGGCTGGAATCCACGGAGGACTCTGTCTGTTCTGCTTTCGATCCTGATTGGAGTGTTCCTGAATCCAGTACCAGAATCCAGCTCCTGAACACAATTCTCATCTGCTGCTGGGCCCTGTCTGGGACTTTCCCGGTGCCTGCTCCACAACATCAGTGGTAATGGTGATGTAATTGTCATCAGGGGGGTTTGGGTTCGATACTGGTCTTGTATATATTTGTATATATTCCATTTTATTCTTATTATTGTTTTCCTTTTCATTAAAGCTGTTTAGGTTTCCTTTTCTAATCAGTAAGTCTCTCTCCCATATTCCTTTTCTCTTCCCCAATGGAGAGGGATGGGGGTTAACAGAGAGTGTCTGTTATAGGTAGTGGGCTGCCCTGACCCTAAACCATGACACGCAATCCTAAGAATATTAAGTAGTTTTGTTTTATTTGGCACTTTCAGAGGTCTCCCAGTGGAAGACTAATCTTCACAATTCAACAAGGTTGTTGATCACTGGTGAGAAGAGCTAGTGGAATAATTAAAGCATAGGAAAAAAAGTATTAAAGAGGAAGAGTTCCAGGAGCTCAATCTATGTAATCTATTTAAGGTGAAAGGGTGGCTGTAGTAGTCATTATATGAGAAATATAATTTATATGTTCTCATAATATACAAGAAATACAGTTTTCCTACAGAGGGGTTTCTGAAATCTAGCAGCTGAAAATAAAGCAAATTCTGATGTTTTAAATTGACAAGTTAAGAATCAGGAGATTAAATAATTTTTTTTAACAGTTGGATCTCTGTTTACCAGGAAAGCCATGGATTGTGCTTTCCTGGACACATCTTAAATCAAGAATAGATATTGCTTCATAAAATACGAATTGTTGGAATTAATTTTGCCTTTGTCTCTCAACTTTGTACCCCTGCTTTTTCACTTTTGAGATATTCTTGACAAGAAAGTGTTACAGGTTGATTACAGTGGTTTTGGATGTGGACTAATGGCCTTTAATGCATGCTTGCTTTTCCCTTAGGACCTTACTAGGATTTTAAAAAGTCTATTTACAGAAACAAATAGCTAAAACATTCATTTTTCCTACTTAGGAGCCAAAACACTATTGCACACAGTTATCTGTATTCACTGAAGGTTATGTTAGATGTTTGACAATTTTAATTTAAAGTGGGTTAAACTTTTGCATATTGTTTACAAATTAGGTTCTTTAAAACATCCTGACTACATGGAAATGACAGTGATTGATGTGAAGTAACATACACACAATCATTACTGACTGAATTGCTAATTACAGGATTGACATCTCATTTGCAATGAGATGATGCAGGTCTCTTGCAAAAAGAACTAGTAGCAGTGTTGTCATGTTATTTCTCCATTTCCCTCAGCTTGTAGTTTGATGCCCTGCAGTTAAAGTTTGACTAAAGATTCATTCTCATCTTGTAAAAATCTCTGGCAATGTAAGAAAAGCCTTAGGATGAAAAGCGAAATGGTCACCAGTCCCCAAGAACTCTCCCTCCTGACACTTTCTCCTATCAAAGGAGATAAATTGTGCTCCACTGTTGCTTTATTAGTTACACCAGCCTTCTTAACCCTTTCTGCTTTATTTCCCAGGCATGCAGAAGAAGCAAATAGTGCTGTTAACAGAGGTAAGTCATGCAGGAATCTGGCTTGCAAGGAAAGTACATTTGAAATACTACGTTTTATTAAGGAAACCCTCGTATCTGGAAAAAGTAAAATACTGAATTTCAGAAGCCATGTTGCAGAGAGGCCCTTAAAAAAGTAGTTACATAGAACAAATTCTGGAGTTCACAGAAATGGACTGGCCGGATACAGTCTCACAGTCACCTTGCCTGGCCGCATGTATGCAAAGAACACTGTAGTTACTCAGTGACCAGAGTGGGACTAAGGTTTGAAAGGCTTGGGTTGGAAGCAGATGATCTTTAAGGCCCCTCCCAACCCAAACCATTCTGTGATTCTATGATTTTAAAATAAATGCTGTGGTCTGGCATGTGCTGATTAGTGGTGGGGTAGAGAAGAGGAAACGGTAAGACAGCAGAAACACAGGATCACAGTGCTAACCCTGACAAGAGAACCAGAAGCCACAGGGTGAAAACAAGTGACTGTGTAGGGTGTTCCCAACGCTCCAGAGCTGCCACAATTTCTTGACTGGCTTAATGAATAGGGAAACCAATGGGATGTGTCCCCAGCAGTCGTGCAGGTTTTGCCTCAGGCTCTCTCAGAAACGGAGGCCCTATATGTGTAAGGAAGGTCTTTTGGCTTAGATGATTTCAGAAGTACGTGCACACTTTCTGATACAATTCCACCCTTCATCTATTAACATAATTAATTTACAAGAGTGATGTATGAACTGTGCTCCCAGTGGCCTATAGGGAGAATCAAAAAAGGGCTCAGTCAAACTGAGCAGAGTCCAGAAATGTCTTCTAGTCTGAAATATAAGGAGACTCAAATAGAAGCACAGGGGAGGCTGAGCTATGCATGGATATCCTAAGGCATACACAGTTCTTTTACCACTAGGGATAACACAGCGTGCAGAGAAGGCCTCTGCATTCCCCCAAGCATCCTACACGTCTGCTCAGCCTGAAAGGAAGAAGATTCAAGCATGACTTTTTATCACAAGACCTGCAAAATGAAAATAGAATTTCTTTTTTTCAACAGATAGAAAGAAGCAGCTGCATTATTATTTGCATGGCTTATCTGAGACACTTAGTTTCAATGAGAGCTGCAAGTGTACACTAACCAGTGGAACAAACTTAAAGATATGCTTTCTTTTGGAACTTTTTGGTGCTTGTAACATTACAGTCTTGCAGAAGGATAGTCTTAGCTTGGACTGCATCCTCAACACGGATGCTTCAGTTAAATGGCTAAAGTTAGGTGAGATGAAGGAGTAGCTTCACAAGTTGGTAAAACCCCTCAATTCTTGAAAGATCTTGAGCGAGGTTTTTATAATTGCGGGAATAGATTCAGTAGGTGTTCAAGTTACTCCATGCCTTATTGAGGATTGGTGGGAACACTGGTGGACAGAAATCACTGAATCATTTAGGTTGGAAAAGACCCTTAAAATCATTGAGTCCAGCTGTTAACCCAACACTGCCAAGTCCAGCACTAAACCACGTCCTGAAGTGCTACATCAGCACATTTTAAACACCCCCAGGGACGGAGATGCAACCACTTCCCTGGACACCCTGTTCCAACCCCTGATAACCTTTCCAGTGCAGAAATTTTTCTTAATGTACTATCTAAACCTTCCCTGGCACAACTTGTGGCTGTTTCCTCTCATCCTATCACTTGTTACTTGGGAGAAGAGACCAACCCCCACCTCGCTACAACGTCCTTTCAGGCAGTTATACAGAGTTATAAGGTCTCCCTTGAGCGTCCATTTCTGCAGGCTAAGCCCCAGTTCCCTCAGCTGCTTCTCATAAGACTTGTGCTCTAGACCCTTCACCAATTTTGTTGCTCTTCTTTGGACGTGCTCCAAATGTTGTCTTGTAAGTACTTATTCAAACAGATAAGCCTTATCACCCTGATTGTGCTATTTGCTTACAAAATCGATCCAAAATGGAACTGTGTTTTATATGGGAAGTGTCAGCCTCCCATGTCATAAAACCTTCTACCTTTCAGGTTCAGTGGTGACAAGAATGGAAAAGAAAAACTTTGGCTTTTCAGAAGCTATTTCATTATTCTCTCTGATGGAATCTTAGTAACTCCAAAGCTTTTTGAGATAGAAAAGTAACTTAAAATATTTTTAACAGTGTAAGGTTTGTAATAAGTACAGTGTCTAACAGTTGTTGTATTTTACTGGTCTTCCTAATAAGATATGATATGACAGGAATGCTAAGTGCCTTCAGCTTAGCAAACGGACCTCTAATTCCCTCTTCAAAAGTATCTGGTTTACTCACTCTGACAGCTAAAATGTGAAAATAGCTAGCAGGAGATATACCCATATCATTAGAAAATATCTTACTTTCCCTAATAGCCAGTATGTGCCAGAAGAAGAATGTGCCCTGTATACATCAGTTCTTTTACTATCCTTATTAATAGCATAAGGAATGGAAATACCATGGTGTTCAGTGAACTCTCTAGATTAAAATATGCTTACAGAGCTGAAAACAGACAAGAGGGATTTACTAATAGAGGCGGAATAACTACTACACACAGCGACTCAGAAGAATTTTTGAGTGATTTTATGCTTGCTCAACTCTCTGTCCAGTCTTTCCCAGGTGAAGTCCAGTGGAATACAGCTTTAAGAGCAGAGACAGGAGGAGAAAAAAGTTATGTTTGCTGACTAAAGCTGTGGATATTTTTAACTGATAGACTAACATGTACTAGCCAAATAGAGCATAGAAGCTCTGTTTTCCATACATTAATGGTGCTGAACTGACGAAAGCCATCCAGGGCTGTCAGATAAATCACTGCTTTTCTTGTTCATACTTTCACAACAGCAGCATGTTATTCTTTTAATCCTTGTAGAGGGATAAATATTTTATGGCAGATTAGCTAACAAGGCACATCTAATAATTTACTAGAAATCTAGGTCTGTGGTTGGCAATCTTTGTGCTAAGCATAGTATGGGTTTACGATAATGAAAGTGCCTGATGGGGTTGGCTCACTGCAAGGGAAGTTACTGTAAGGCCGGCAGTGATTGATGAAGGTGGAAGAGATGATGTTGAAGAGGTTGAGCTGATTGTCTGACCTGAAAACAAACATACCTCCATCCCATAGAAGTGAAATGTTTTTCTTCTAGGGCCAGCAAACACAGAATGATAAAAGTTTTCCCAGTAAAGACAGTTTATTATGGTAATAAAAGGAAGGTAAGACTCATAGTCATAACAAGAAAAAAAACCCTTCATATGGAAAAATATTGGGGACTTGCAAATAGCAGATGTGTGAGTGATCATTTTTCATGCTATTTTTGCAAAGTTCTTGTCTGCATTACATGTCTGCGTGATATTAGTAATGCATGCATTACATCTTGTCTTGATAGGCTTGCTTTTCCTACAGGTTGAGAAAATGCATGTGATTTTAACTAAAACTGAGTAAACTGCATGAAGCTGAATGTGAGTTTGTGTTTGGAAGATGAGATAAAGCAGTGAAGCAAGAGAATTAAAATTTTTCTCCGTTCCATTTGGAAAGGGCAAGAACCTGTTTTCTGCTGCATAGCTCATGTTTGAAGAGAATGGAGGACACAAGTCATTTTTATACCTGAAGTTGTGCTTGTACATGGGTTTGTATGTGAGTATGGGGCTGTGTGCAGGTGCAGACAGAAACCCCGTGTTCTCCTTCGGACTGACTTAATGAACTGCTGTCACTGATGTCACTTGGAGCAGTGGCAGTAATGACCTTGTCTCTAAATTAGGTTCATAACCCCAGAGAACTTGGTGGTACTTTTGTACGCTAATACTTGCAAATATGCAGTATATTGAATTTATATACACGGTTTTTATTCACTGAGGAGTAAAGACGGTATCCTAACAATATGTAAACTGGAGACTTAATAAATAAATAAAAATTAATAATTCAACTTGATCTTTAATCCTGACTCACTTGCTTGAGGAAGCAGGCATTCCAAGTCATCCAGCTCAGATCTTTCAGTGCTACCCCGTCTCTAAGTTGCCTCCTAATCAGTTGTCTTGTGAATTTGGAAGATCTGATTTGGAACTGTCTGTGCACCTAATTACTGGCAATATGCAGTTCTGGATGCAGAACCATGAAAGGCAACGAGGCCACCTTGTACACACATTTCACAGACTACATCATACATACATACAAAGAACCAGCATATGTACAGCAGATGTAATGTATGGGGGAATTGGGATGTGAGAGAACGTAGCTGTTTGTTTGGCATTAGGCTGAATCATAAAACTCCTTCAAAAGCACATTGTTCTTTGCTTATTTATTCAAAATAATTGTGTTTGAGGATCACACTCCTCCTTTCTTTGCTCATTTAAGTTCAAAATCTAATTGTGAAGAAAGACTATGGCCTGGGTCTTCGACTGGTAAATCAAATCTGTTCACATCCAGTAAGGATCCAATATATTTTATGGAAATAAAAAATATATTAATAAACAAAAAAATTACAACAAATAATGGAAATTAGCAAATCATTATTTAGTAGTAGCAGGATTGAAATAGCATTATAAAAATATTACAGTTATTTTATAGCATTTAGATTATGATGTAATGATGACATACAGCTTCTAAAGGGATATTTCTTACTAGACTCTGGAAAAAGGGCATTTCTAATAGCAGATTTTCCTGGGCAGCACACCTTCTCTCAGAGCACATACGGAAGTGTCCAAAGTGTGAAAAGTTAATGAAGAAAAAAGTGGAAGGATGACAAAAATGCTGCTGTCTACCATCACTGGTACACTCCTCTCTGGGAGGAGGGGGGCAGTACGCAAGAATGATGGGGAAACTCCTTCTTTGAGATGAGGGGTAAATTAAAGGGATATTAGGTTCCAGCTCCAAACTTCTGTGAATAAAACAAACTTCCTTCTACCAGAAGGATGGAGTGTTGAGGTACATATGCCAATGAAAACTGAACACAGTGGTGAACAGATTTATTCCTGAAAATAATTTCTTTATATATACTATATAACAGAAGAAAAATGAGAGACAGCAGACTTCAAGCAGCATTAGTATATATATTTATCTAGCTGAGAGTTTTAGGGATGCATTTTTTTAATAGTTATTTCAGTATGCTATCATTTTACCACTGGCTGGCTTGATTTGCCTAACAGGTTTATTCTTTATCTGGTTCTCTGTTAACAGGTTTTCACTGTACAGCTTTGATCTGGAATAACTGGGACAGAGGAGAGTTTTTAGCAGTTCTTTTCTTATATTGTAAATGTCATTTCTTTATAGATATTACATTCCTCGATATATTAAGACACCATTTTTATGAGGTCTAGCCGTATAACAGAACTGGAAGGGTAAGTACTCAAACTCTATAAATTATGTAGACAGAAGGACCAACTTTTCTTTCATTTCCCTGAGAATGACAATTGGATAGGAATGGCAAATGAGCCAGTGCAGCTAACAGGAAATTGTACTTAGCCATGTGCTATGAGTGCTTAAATGTACTCATACCTATAGTACTTCAGGTTTATGCTTGATTCCCATTGTCCTCAGTGAGCCAGTGTTTTGCTGAACCGGGCCCAGCTGCGTTGGCATGCTTTGGCTCCAAGTTTCTGTGTCGGTTATTAACTTGGTGTTGATAGCAAAAGGACTAAGAGGCTAAATATTGTGTTGAATCAGAACTGTAATGCATTTGATTATGAAAGCATTTCAGGGACCTTTTCTTAGTAAAGCTAAAGTTGAAACAAACACAAGATATTGCCAGTAAAATGAAAGTAAGTCTTAAAGAACCAAGTGCCGTTTCTTGTTTATAAACTGAAGACTGAGAACGTTTCAAAGGTTAAAAACTAATCCTAAGGGCAGAAAATATGTATTTCCATTTTCTCTTTCCTAAAATGCTAGTTCAGATATAGAGAAAAATTGCTGTGAGAGCAGAAAGAAACACTGGCTGCATATAAAAGCAAATACCTTTGCAACCCTGTAAATGGATTTTTGAGAAAAGGAGAAACAGTTTGTCAGAGCATACTTTCTCTAACAATCCCCAGTCTGATGCTTAGCTAGGCCATTTAACATTTTTTTTAGAGTCATGATTAAAATAATAACTAGAAAGGATTGAAAAGTAGAATCGTTCCTGAGGGAAAAGCTATTTCAACATTTTTTCAGCCTGAGCTAACAATAAAGTCCAAGTATCAAAACTTTTTACTGAACGAAAGGCTCCGAAAAATCTCAAATTGAACAGTTAAGAATAAAACTCTCTAAATGGAAATGTTTTAATCTCTAAATTGGTGTCTGCATGGAGCTGAACGGGACCGTCATTTTTGGACATTAAGCTTGATTGCTTCAAGAGTTTGACCTTGCCTGGTTGGTCATTCGGAGGCGGGTTAGGGAGCGAGCACGTGTGCAGCGTGCTGGCAGGCGTGAGGGGTTACCTGGGACACGGTGCTGAGGTGCAGGGGACAGGCTCTATGCTGCTACATCGTCAGCGGGCTCAGGAGAGCAGACATGCATGCCTACAGGGGGAGCAGGTAATCTTTGATAGGCCACGGTGAAATTAGTTCTTGGGGTCATTAAATGTTTTGGCCAGTTCATGACTGATGGATGGCTGAAAGCTCTCCAGCGAGCAGGAGGTAACAGCTCTGAATCTATCCCTCGGCGTGTGCACGTAAATCACAACGTTTCTCAACAAAACTGAAATAATAGAACCAACAGAAATTTTGCTGCATGACTTCTCACAAAAGGGATTACTACAGATTTAAATGTCTTTGCAAATAAGACTTCCCAGTTCTTATTCTGAAGAAAGCCATGTAATTCTTGAGGTGATTGCTAACATTGTACAAACCCAGTGATAACGGCTGCAACTCTTACCACAGGTCACTGGCAGTATCACTGGCTTTATAGTAATATTTTATAAACGAGCACTGTATGGATATAAAGGTCACCTTGACACTTTTTTTTTTATCATGGAGTTTAGACACACGAATGGGGACTTAAGCTGCAGCTGATGCGGGATGCACAGAAGTCCTCCTGCAAAGGACCCGGTGCCAGAGCTGATCTTTGCCGCTTCCGTGAGGAGACCCAAGCCCAGAAAGGCAGCTGCCCCTCGGGCTGGGTACGCGGCTCCCGCGGGCGCCTCGGCGGCCCGCCTTGCCCCGCAGGG
>VWZK01007869.1:219109-399905 GCA_013396935.1 Baryphthengus martii | reverse complement strand
CCAGCCCCTGCGCGCTGTCGCAAGAGGCGGACGGAAGCAGCTTTGTGTTGCGAGGCCCGCAGGGCTGACTGTGAGCCGCGCCGCCCTGGGCGAGCCGCCAGGCGGCGCTCTGCCGCCCACAGCCCCTCCCAGAAGGTTCCAGGCACGGGCGAGCCGCCAGGCGGCGCTCTGCCACCCACAGTCCCTTCCAGAAGGTTCCAGGCACGGGCGAGCCGCCAGGCGGCGCTCTGCAGCCCACAGTCCCTCCCAGAAGGTTCCAGGCACGGGCGAGCCCAGCCTAGCCCATCGCTCCCGCTGAGGATACAAAGGATTTCCAGGTAGCGAACGTCTCTGAAAGAACCCCGTGGTGCGCTACGGCCTCTCTTATGCTGCCTCCTACCTGCCCTCAGTTATTAAAAGCTGGAGGTAGGCTGCGGTACAAAATACATTTGTAGAAAATACCTGTATTCCTAAAAACTTGTTTAATAGGACTGGAAGTGAAGCCTGCAAGAGCCACTGCCCGAGGTGATGGCAGTGGTCTCTGACTGAGCCCTCAGGGCCCGTCGGCCCCGCTGCTGCCCTCGGTGCACTGCCTGCGGGACTTGGGCTTGGTCAGAAAAGGTGCTGGCTCCCCTCCCAGTCCCACCACATATTTTTATTTGAAGAGGCTACTTTCTTTTGTAATCATAACACTTTTTATTTTAGTCTTCTTTATATTGTGAAGACTATTAATTAGCCTGTATTCTTTTGCTGCATATAGGGTGGCTATAATTGCCTGTATGGGGTAGATAGGCTCCTTGTAGTGTTACCGTAAGTAATGTTATTGGAAGTGCTACATGGAAATGCTGCTTGGCGGCGCTCTGCCACCTATAGTAATGTTGGAGCTATAGTAATGTTTTGTGGGGTGATATAGTAGAGTCCTGAATGTACCCTCCTGCCGTGCGAGGATTCAAGTTCCAGGTGTGAGCACAGGATGGGCTGCAGTTGAATAGTCTCTGAACAGAAGGGGTGATACGAAGCCGAGCTGTCTCTAGAGATGTCTGTGATAGTGAGGGAGTGACTTTTAAAAAAATGTTATTTTACAAAGAACTGGAGCAGTAACCAATTTTCCTGTAACTCTTGTAGAGTTGTCCTCTATAGAGTTGCATTAAAACAGAATAAAGATAGCAGAATCACATGTTGTTATAGCCATCTAAGGAGACAGTCTCCCTGTAGACAGAGGTCTTACTCTTTAACATTGGTAGTTCCTTCTGACCTGCTTATCCAAAGATGATGAGAAGCTGCAGAAACAATTGTATTTACTGCTTCTTGAATGCATAGTGGTTTGTTGCAAACTGGGAGCTTTATGGACATTGAGGAAAAAGATTGATGATGAAAACAGGGGATGCTGGAGGCTTCTGCTTTTCTCTCTATACAAAGAAATATGTGTGGTTTGCAACATTTCATGTCGTATTGTTTTGTTTCTCTAGCCCGTTTGTTTTTGTAGGAGTGCAAAGTGTTCGTTCGTTACCTGCATAGTTGTAGAATTAGTTATTTTACATGGTTCTGCTGAACAAAGGAAACTCACAGGTTTATAGGTACAACCTCTAACAATTCACTGTCTACTGCAGTGGAAGTGAACTTATAGTTTAGTGTATTCATGCATTGCATCCCTTCTCCTAGCTTTTAAACTGGGAGTGGGTTAGTGCTGCCATTCTGCAGCACTTCTCTCAGTACATCAGGAATGGAGAAGTCCGTTCTCACAGAGAGTTTGCAAGCTGGAAGCTCTCACACAGGCAGTGTGGCTTCAGAAAGGAGGCAGGAGCACGTCATATAAGACATTCTGATCACAAGTTAGGCTCCTGTTTTTGCTGCGGCTTTAGCTTGCACATGTTTTGAAGTCGTAGCCCAAAGTAATGTCTAGAGATGCAACCTTAAGGCAAAGGCAGAAGTGAAGATGCAGCCCTCTTGAACTCAGCAGGAATTTTGTTATGGGTTTTGTGGAAGGCCCTCAGAGCAAGCTTCAGCCTTGCTTTATAGTCTCAGGGTCACTTCTTCTTCAGCAATGATACTGCTTTTGGAGCTTTATGTATATTTGTGTTTCAGGGCCTTGGTTTGATCTTTCTTTAATGCGCATCAAACAACATTTTGATGCAGTCACATATAACCATTCCTGCTCAAAGTCAATCTGTATCAGTTTTTTTCTGTGATTCTCAAGTTCAATGTTTCCTGCTGACAAATGACTTTTTTCCTGAATAACTTGATGTAAATGTGTGTTGATATGCTTTAAAAATACTGAGTCCCTGAATATGTCACCCTAAAATGTCGTGAATGGACCGGGTGTCTGTTTCTGGTTCCATATATGTATTGGGACACTTAGTTTAGTCACTGGGATTCAGTCTTCATTTCTCCTCTTTATGGTGCTGTAAAGTTTATTCTGAAATGTTTGATCTGTTCCCTTAAGCATTGAACTGCAGAAAGAGATCACTGCGGCGTTCACACGATTTGCTCGTACAGCACGTGCAAAGAACATGCTTTGTGTTTTGTCACTGGCTGTCTAATCTATTGTTTGTACATCTTTTTCCTCAGAGGAGGCAGAGATTTGTTAGGATAATGTCTTCATAAATCTAGAGCCACAAGTACTTTTGAGGAGAAATTGTCTTTAATTAGGAGCTTTGGTTTCCAAAATAGCAGTAAGTTATTAGCACATACAGCAGATCTCATGAGTAACGTGAGGGATGGATTTTTTAGTGTGCTGGTGTTCTCTGGTAACTACCTACATACTTGGCTTCACCTCGTGGTTAATGTGACATTTCTTACCACAGAATAGCAGCATGTCTGTAAATAACTAGCTGAGATGCTGCACATTCATACCTTTGCTTAGCTCAAGATAACTTTTTGAAGTGACCGTATCCTTACTGAATTATGCAATTGTTACCGTATTCAATCTAAACCTTTCAATTAGTTAAACTTTTATTTCGTCTTTATTCTAGTTCTTCTTAGTTTGTGCTTTATGCTATTGAATGCCTTTAAGAAAATGGACATTTATTTTGATAGATCAGGAGTTGACATTTTCTGTCCTAAAAGACACTTTAATTCCCCAGGCCAGTGAGACATTCGAGTTCTGGGTAATCTGTTTAGTTCCATGGAATTTTTTTTTTTTCTATATTGTAGCACTTTTGCAGATTCTGCTCAAATATTGTTTTATTCATATGATTGGTTTCAACAGAAATATTTGTGATGGGCAGAGACTGTACAATTTTCAGCTCAAATAACTAATGAAAAGCCAATGAAAAAGAAGCTGTTTATAAAAAGCAAAGCCCAAATACACATCTAACAGATTTTAACCTTGGCTACTTAATAGACTCAAAGTATGAGGAAGTGTCACATTAGCTGTTACAAATACGAGACTGATACCTCATTTGAATTTGTTTTAGGTTCAGTTAGATTGATATGTATTTATTTACTTGATTATATATATTTAAATTGAGAGCCAAAACATCTCCTCCTGAAGGCAGAGTAACAAATGAATTCAGAGCAGGTTGATCAGGGCTTTATCTAGTCTGGATCTGAAAACCTCAAAGGACAGATATTTCACAACCTCTTTCTTTTGTTCCAGTGTTTGACTATCCTCTAGCTGATTTATTTTCCATGTGTCAAGTTATGACCATTGTAGCTCATCTTCTTCCTTCTCAGTGAAACCTACTTCCATCTTCTTGATCACCTCCTCTTGGGTGTTGGAATAGGGCAAAACTACTTGAATAGGAAATACAGTAATCAGTAACAAGTTCAGTAGTGATGAAATCCGATTTTCCTCTTCCCATTTTGTTTCTCCCCTGGGCAGCTGAAGCAGGAATGTTTTGAAAGAAAATGTGGTGAAAAAAGCCAGGATACAGATTTCTGAACATTGACGGATCAAAACTACTATCATTTATCTGGTCTTATGTCCACAGTGAACTACGCTAGAGACACAGAGCAGAATCTCAGGCGAAGCTCCTGTAGACTGACTGTGCAGCAGTAGTTTAGAGAGACGTCAGATGATTTAAACCAGCTAGTTCAGTTATCATTAAGGATCATTCTGTAGCATTGTGGTAGTGCTGGCTACATTGTTCTGCTCAGAGCTCTACTAGGGTATAGTTAATTTGAGGGGTTTTGGGCCACTGTCCATCTAGGAAGGTGTTTTTGTGCAGATCTGAATCATAAAAAATTCTCAGGCATTCCACCTGTATGATGCTTGAGGATCACAAGATCCCAGTGAATTTCTAACACAGAATGTGAACCAATTTGCTGTCATGTAACAGATGCAGACAAGATTTGCTATGAAAAATGTGGAAGAGCTGAACCGACAAATAATGTTCAGTGTAATTTTCTCAAGACTGCTGCTGTCACAAAGGCAGAGATCCAAAAAGGGATTAAAAGTGAGCCTGCTTGTTTTTAATTTTGTGATCAATGTGTAATACATTGATTTGTTTATATTGATGATACTTACGGTTTCTTATACATTCTTACATAGATATTTTACACAATTGCTTGAAGGTCTAAATATATTCTACATACATAAACTATAGATGATATATTTCTGGGAGAAGTTCCAGACAATCTGAATGGAACTCTCTGTGGATAAAAATTTATCATTATCACTTGTATTTTGAAAAAGTGTACTATAAACGTGAGAAAATAAACATTGTAAACATAAATGAACCTTTATCATACAAATCATAAAGAAATTATAATGTCTAAGATGAACCAGTAACAAGAAGACATTATAAATAGGTTACCATGTGTGGTTTTTTAATAATAAAAACTGTTTATGATAATATCAAAATACAATTCAAGGATTGCAGATTTTTCTTAATAGAAAAACAGAGTTCTGAGAGCACTTTAGAAAGTGGCAAATGCATTTTCTTAAAAATAGACAAATTCTCACTTCCCAGATATCTTTGCAAGGTCCTTTCAAGTGTTTCAAGAGTACTTGAGTACTGCTCTGAGAAGTGGGAGCTTCATTATGGACAACGTTCAGCCTTTTATCTGAAAGGCACACAAGAATATTCTGGATCTTAAACAGAAGAATATAATAACCCCCATAGATTTTATGAGGATGGACAGCTGCTCTGTCAGCACAGGAAAAAAATTCTTCAGGCCACTCAATTTGCACTTGGCAGATCTCCAGTTTGTGCTTTGTGGCATGACTATAAGACTGTACTAGGGATAATTAAAAAAACCCGACAAGTTGCTGCCAGGTAGAATAATGAATGGATGTGCAGTAAAATAAGCACAACGTGCCTTTCATCTGATGATATATGATGGGAAGACTGCTGGATCTGTAGTGTTAGAAAAATTCTGTGCTACTTTGTCTAGTTTTATCTCAGCTGTGCAGAAGGAAAAAAAAATTAAAATGAAGCCGTGGCTTCACATTTAGTCACCCATCAGTCTTAGCTTCAGCTTGTGAATTACACACCCTCTGGATTTTTTTTCTAGATTTTTTATGGAACGTTTTTATTTCCACAAAATCTCTTTTGCAAAGTAGGTGTATTGGTGGTTCATTTTAATATAGCAGTACTTCCTGACCATGATTCTGTGAGTATTTTTGGAAGGCACAATCAATGGATGATAAGTAAGTATTGAAAATTGAACTATTTTGCTTTGACTCCTTCACTTTTAGTTTAGTTGCTTCCCACTTCTGCTGTGAAGGAGGCAGAAGCTGAAGGGAGCTACTGCTGTTGCATTGGGCATCTGATTCTTCCTTTCAAAAGGGAGCTGATGCTCTGCAGTCCTTGGCTCTTGGTAGGGCAGAATAGGTACTGATATTTTTTGGTGACATATGCACCTTGCAGATATCCATTAGTCAGACCCGGAAAGTTGATTCATGGATATTTCAAATGCTGTCACAATTACTGACTTGAATGAAAGTGGTGCTGGAATGGGGAGGTCATGTTAGTTGAAAAAGTAATGGTGCAGCGTGTCAGTATTAGTATGTACCTGCGCTGCTAACATGTTTAACAGTCAGTTAAAAACCTTAAGTTTGTGACATGACATCACGAAAGACTTTTGGAAATTTAGTTTTCTTAAAACATTTATGTCCTAGAAGATTGTACTGTAAAATAGTTGCCATAATAGTAACCTCCCCGTTTTTGGAGATTACCAACTGGAGACATTTGTGTGCACATACTCACCCATGCTGCAAGACCCCCCCTCTGCCTGGGGAAAGAAATGTAAGGTATAAAGCATATTTTATGCCTCAATAATTGTGGCTATTTTTGGATTTTGGAGTAGCACATCAGTGAAACATCAGTTTTGTGACTAGAGGAGTCATACGAGTCCCAGCTGGTACCTGCAGGCTGATTTGTTTACAAAAGAACTTTCCTTAGCACTTCTGCTGCAGTTTTCATTTAATGTTGCTCAGATAGAAAGTGCTTAATACCAGGATCTCAATGATGTTGTCCCTGGCATATGTCTTCTTTATGTGTTGAAAATATGAGATTAGCGTTTGTCTTCTGAGAATTACAGATCATTCCTTTAAGGGACAAAATGAGTTCTACTGTTCCACACCCTTACTTTATGTATTTATTTGTTGCTTCAGGTAGGTGAGACTGTATTATTGTATTGTTATATCAGCTTTTAACATTTGTAAAAAATATTTTTCAATATTTCATTATTCAGAAAAAGTTTAAAGCCTTGGCAGGTGTAAAACATGACACTTGCATTTTGTAGCATTGTGATATTAATGCTCTGAATGCTTTAATGTCAGTATTGTTGATAGGGTGCTGGCTTTGCTGCTTCTGTCATCCATTACCTTAAAATTGAGAATCACTGTTTCATTTTTATGGCAAACCTTTTATGAGCTTATATTATGTTATGTTTTTAATCAGCAGTGCTTCAGATGATACTCCAGCTCAGCGGTGAGAGCTTGCTTTGGCTCAGCCGATATTTTCCCAAAGCATATATTAATGTATCTACTTATTCAAAGTTGCTGTCACACTAAGAAGCATAATTACAGACCGCATGGAGACTCTTGATAAGAAAATGGGAAAAAAATGTATCAGCAAGATCAAAGAAGCACCTGAAGTTAATTATAAATTAGCACTGATGTGTAGCCATCAAAATCTTTAATTGCTACTGGAGGTTAAAAAAATCCAGTATGATGTTACATGTTGGTTGACTTTATGCCAGAGTCCTTCCTCTGTATTAATTTACACCCAAGATATCAGAAAGATGGATGACTTCCAGCCTAAAAGAAAGACACCAAAGATGTCATTTGTCACAGGTTTCTACTGCATAGGAAAGTGACACATTTTCCCATCATTGGTGCCTCCTACAACAAGGGTGATTAGAGAAACCCTGTTAAAATAGTATGTATGATTGATGAATACAACTGAATTACAGTCTTATATTGGTTTTTTCCATGCTGAGATCAAGAAGGTACCTAAGATCTTACCATCAAGTTTGTTTAAAAGCTGAAGCCTGTCAGAGAACGATGTTCTCAACTGGTCGTTGTTCACTGTGTCTTGTTCCTTGCAACCGAAGGTACACAGTCATGTGGTAGCCAGGCTGTAGGTCAAGGGTTAGCATTTGCTATCTGATGCAACAGTACTATCTCTAATGTAGTTTGGACAGCTCATAGATGATTAAGGATTGATTGTAATGGGGGAGAAAGCTATTACTTATAGTTTTGTTTCCTTTTCTTTTGTTTTTTTTTTCTTTTTTAATTCTTTGTCCGTAAGTGATGCTATTATTCACAAAAGTCCAATAGAAACTTGAATAAATCCAAGCACTCTGCGTTAGAATCTAACTTGTCAAGAAGTATAGATATTTATTTGATAATTTTTCATCACCTACATATTATAAATCATGTCTTCTTTCAATTTAAAAAGTATGGGTTTACACTCATGCTAAATTAATTATTCACAGGGAATAATTCATCTTGACCACTGTGACAGCTCATTGATCTGCAGCTGCAAGATGCACGTTACTGCTGGAGCGTTTGTAGATTTGTAAGTTTCTATGAAAACAATACATTTCAACTGGTTGTGTAATAAACAGTGCTCCTGTGGATCACTGGTTGTAAGCTACTTCCAAATGCATGTGTGCAGAGTACAGCTGGCAACACAGCATATTTTAGGAGCTGGCTAGATAGTCTAAAATACGGGGTTTTTTTGAGCTAATACTTCTGAGCTTCCAACTTCTCGCCGTCTCTTCAAGTCTTATTATATTTACAACTTAAGCAGTTCTGGATCATAGAATCATAGAATGGTTTGGGTTGGAAGGGACCTTAAAGCTCATCTAGCTCCAACTCTTCTGCTGTGGGCAGGGACACCGTCCACTAGACCAGGTTGCTCATAGGTCTCATCCAACCTGGCCTTGAACATTTCCAGGGAGGGGACATCCACAGCTTCCCTGGGCAACCTGTTCCAGTGTCTCACCACCCTCACTGTAAAGAATTTCCTTCTCATATCTAATCTAAATCTACCCTCTTCTAGCTTAAAGCCATTTCCCCTCATCCTGTCACTACAAACTCTTGTAAAAAGCCCTTCCTCAGCTTTGCTGTAGCCTCCTTCCGGTACTGAAGGCCGCTATGAGGTTTCCCTGGAGCCTTCTCCTCTCCAGGCTGAACAAATTCAACTCACTCAGCCTGTCCCCATAGCAGAGGTACTCCAGCCCTCTGATCATCTTTGTGGCCTCCTCTGGACCCACTCCAATATCCTTCTTGTGCTGGGGGCTCCAGAATTGTACACAGTACTCCAGGTGGGGGTCTCACAAGAGCAGAATAGAGGGGGAGGATCATCTCCCTCAAGCTGCTGGCCACACTTCTTTTGATGCAGCCCAGGATAAAGCTGGCCTTCTGGCCTCCAAGTGCACACTGCTGGCTCATGTTGAGTTTTTCATCAACCGACACTCCCAAGTCCTTCTCTGCAGGGCTGCTGTCGATCCACTCATAACCCAGCCTGTATCTGTGCTTGGGATTGCCCCGCCCCATGTGCAGGGCCTTGCACTTGGCCTGGTTGAACTTCATGAGGCTGGCATGGGCCCACCTCTCAATCCTGTCCAGGTCCCTCTGGATGGCATGTCTCCTCTCCAGCGTGTCAACCGCACCACACAGCTTGGTGTCACCTGTAAACCTGCTGAGAGTGCCTCAATTCCACTGTTCATGTTGCTGATGAAGATGTAAACAACACTGGTCACAGCACCAACCCCTGAGGGATGCAATTTGTCACTGGTGTCCACTGGGACATTGAGCCGTTGACCGCAGCTCTTCGGGTGAGACCATCAGCTTTTGTTTCATTCGACCAATATTGCTAATAAGCATTTTTTTTTTTTTCTGTGGGACTACTGATAGACATTTTTAAAGTGTCCTAACTCTATAACTCTATTCCTCACTCCTCTCTGTGATTTTTGTTTCTAGCTGTTGCTTGAAACAGCAGTGAGCGTAAATCTGCCAACTGCCCACCTGCTGGTTTCATGGATCATTTTCAAAGTTGTCACTAGCAGGTATCATACTAGTCAACTGCAAAAGTGGTACAGGTAGGAAAGAGCTAGCTACTGCAAAAGAAGCTGGTTTGATTACAGTCAATGTGAAAGCTGATAGCTCCTAAAGTACCTGAAACTGAGTAATCTCTAATTTACACTGGCACGAAACAGAGTAACTCCTGCAAAGTCAGCGGTAGTAGTCCAGTGTCAAATCAAAATGAATGCGATGAGAATCCCTCAGCAATACTTTTTTCCCCCATCTTAAATCCCTGGTGGCCATCCTCAACAAAACTCCCCATGGAAGCTAAGATCGTTACTATTTCAAGTCTGACTTTCCATCACACACTAGAGGGTGTCAACTGATTCACAATAAATGCTCAAATTTGTGGATTCTTGTATTTGAATACTAACTAAAAAATATCTTGAGGACTGTGTTTAATCTTCTGTTGTGGTTTAAGACCAGCCGGCAGCAAAGCATCGTGTGGCTGTTCGCTGACTCCTCCCCCAAGTGAGACGGGCAGGAGAAAATACAAGGAAAGGCTCAGGGGCATATTCAGTTATGCTTCTTTTGGGTAGTTTTATGTCCTGTGGTTTAACTTTTACTAGTATTATATATTATATTATGTTGTATTATATTATATTACTTTATATACATGTAAAAAGCATGTTAAAACTGTATGAAAAACTTAGAGACTCTTATTGATAGACCTACAGTTTGAACTTAAGCTACCAAATGCCATATATCTCCCATATCTCCTCTGAAAATGAGCTGCTGCTTTGTTTTCTGATAATGCAGTGCCTCCCTCATAATTAGAGAGCTAAATTTAATTCTCCTTTTGTTGTACTGTACATGTGCTGAAAGCTGATGAGCAACAATCAATAGCACTTCCTTTAGCATAAATGCTTTTAAGGTAATTGCTTGGAATCTTAAGGGGCTTGGAGTTTTTTTTATTTTTTAAAGCATGGGCTTTCATAAGATCTTTTAAAAGAAACTGGTGTGTGCAAGTAATGTTCTACTAGGCAGGTTTGATGATATTTGAGGCGTGGTCAGGATGTGGTGAGCTCTTCTCAGAAACAATTGACAGGTATAAATCACAAAGACAAATGCATTCATTCAGACCAGGTGACTTTTCTTTGACCATCCCTGCCCCATTACTTGCAGGACCAGAGCATCCAGGTTTCATTACAACAGTGCATCTTTGCCAGCTGGGAGAGAGAGGCACAAGAGCAACAGCAACTTCCATTCTTCTATTGAAAAGCAGAGGTCAACTTCCCTGTACTTTCCATGGTATAGTAGATGGAGAAATTCCCCTTTCTTTTGCTCCCTCTTCAGTCCGGCAGACACCCTCCCTCCTACTCCAGTACTACTATGATAAAAAGCACCAAGGAATTTTCAGACACTATCAATGAGACCAAGTGGTTATCGGTTTACATTAGAGAATTGTTTAGAGGTGAACAATGGAAACCCATTCTCACCTTTGGGTAGCCAAAGTGTTTGTTTCCATGGAGAAAAGCCAGGGCTGGAGTGTAACTGCAGAACTGAACAGTATTTATTACTTAAGTGTGGCTTCCTCATTGTACCTGGAGGCTCTTGGATCAATGCAGGCCCAGATTCAGATCACTTTTTTGAGTATTTTGAGGTGGTATGAGACCTGGGGGATAGTGACATTGGAGGTAGTCTGTGGTTGAAGAAGGCTGCAATCTGAAAATAGATTCTATTTATTTGTTTTGACAGCAGACAGAGTCAAAGAATTATAATGACTTGCGTGTGGCTGACTAGCAGATAAGCAGTAATGCAAAAAAAGGAATCACAGTCTCTTGGCACCATGACTGTTGCATAAGCTCCTTGACTAGGCATTTTCAAAGCAAATTTGTCAAATACTAATCAACCACATTTATAAGCAGGCAGTTGTATAAATAGTACATGGTAAAGTGCCAGCAGGACTCCAGATCGGACCCTTCTGTTTGCAGGAATTGGTTCAAACAACTTTTGGTTTGAAAGCAGAGAGAAAAGGCAGCAACTGGCTTCTACCACTTTCATACCAATTTAACAGACTCTGTCCTTTCCGTTTCTCTCTTTCATTTTTTCATTTCTCCAGCCTCCCACTCTGTAGTAGTCTCTCTCATTGTACAATAAAGTAAGGGATGATGAGTTTTGTAGGCTGATGTAGAATGACTGACTAATGTGACGGACAGATGGGATCACAGCTCTTGTGATGAGGAGCTCTAATCCCGAGACTGCAAAATCCTACAGTAGGTAACAACAAATGTTGTTAGAAATGAAAATTTAGAAAATGGCAAAAGCCTGCAATAATGTCTTTGCCTTGAAAAGTTGCGCATCAGATGTAGGGTGGATTAGTAGAGTGAGCACTTCACATGAGTCTTGCATCCCCTGGAGATTTCAAACTATAGTTGGAGGCAGCCTGAGTAACTATGAATCAGTAATAAGAAACATCGAACTAGAATCTATTTAGCCTAATCCACTTCCCAAATGCAAGTGGGAAGCGCTTTGCCAGAACAGCAGTGGGGGCTCTGGCTGCACCCTTGGTGACTGGTGGTGCCTTTTTCTCCCCTTCGCAAGATCCACGATTAGCAGAGCAGGCAATGAGAATACTCTTGGAGCTCAAGCTCCGACTCTGTCGTTGCTCTTAGAATAAAATTATTTTATTCATGGCCCTAATGTTTCATTTGTCTCACCCTGGGGGAGATAAGACCCAGTATAACAAAGTTTTGTGCTTTTCCTGGTACTCTCTCAGTATCTTGAAATCCAAATTCTAGCACAAACAGTGTTTTAAGTATTCGAGTGGTGCCCATTTTTTTAGGAGAGGCATGAAAATCACAGCATGTCTATTTGATTTTAGTTACTCTGCAGCTGCAGTGAACTGTATGAGGAACAACTTTTTAACCCTATTAACAGTCCATTATTTTAGGAATACCAGTCATGCATGTACATACTCCACTTCCCTTTAAAGCAATCCCTTTTAACACAGTAAACCGCTTTTTTATCCCAAAATCCTTTCTAAGGGGGAAAAAAGTTTTACTCTCAGGTTAATTTCTTAAATTCTTGAAAAACAGTCTGCAGTTTTCACTTGCACACCTGGCTTCAAGACAGGTTGCTGTTGAGCTTTTCTTATGGGAGCCTACTTTTTTTTTTTTTCTTTAATTCTTTTAAGTCCTTGTACTCTAGGTTTTATTGATTTGCCTTACAGTTTCCTGTAGAAATCATAGGTAGTGATGTCCAGATCAGTAGAATCCCAAAGACTTTCAAGACCTTTGAGACATTTGTTATGACTTTACCCAAACTAGTGAACACAGAGAAGCGCAGATTCATAATGGACTATATACTGGGCTGCTACCTGAGAAATATCAAGTTGATTTCAAACTATATAAACAAAAGTCAGAAATTTTAAAATTATTTCAACAGTATGCTTTATCTGTTGCTTCCGTGGATGTGTAAAACTGTTAACTTTCCATAGTCTGAATAGTTCATGAAGCACAAATAATAGAAGAAATGAACCTTGCCTGGTATTACAGTTGTTCAGTCAACCCTTAATGCTAAGTACAGTTACGTTGAAATTAGTTTTTGAGGAATAATATTTACAGCTGCTAGTGAGATATATTAGAGATTTCCAGAGTTTACCTGAAATTATTTCAATCTATCTATAACAGTCAGCATATAGAACGAAAAATTTTTTGGATTTTGAATTTTAAGTTATGATATGGTTGAGGTTAGTTCATAAACTGTGACTCATCGCAACCTACCTGATCCAATTATGACATCCAGTAGGCAGAAGTAGGTTCTACTTCAACTCTGAATACATAAGTGTTATTGCCATTAATGAGATTAAATCCCTGAATTGCTTTTAAATACTCTGGAAAGCAAAAGCTACTTACTGCAGTTGACTACTTTGTCCAATTAGTGCATCCTCATACTAAGCTAATGACACTTCCCTGGCAGTGCAAAGTCAATTAACCACCTCTTAAGGTGTCACAAAATAGCAGTAATTTCTGTCACCGCTGGAATATTAGTATACTTCAAAATTGGAAGGGACCTGAATGAATGTGCTTATTAGTAAATGCTTACATTTTTATGCATCCAAAATCAATTTTGCATGGATTTATGCCACTGCAATGTTGTAGCTGTATATTAGTAGCAAGTAGCATAGATTCTAGGATTCTTTGTCGGTGCAAATCCAGGAAGACTACGTTAAGGTGATGAATGAGTCCACTGTTGACTGAAGTTTATGTCGACTTGATCTTGAAGCATTTCAATGTAAGGGTGGTACTAGGATCACAGCCACCAGGCAACTGGAAAATACATTCATGCTAACATAGTGGGATTACCAAAGACAATAAGGAAGGAGGATAATCATCGTGCAGGGAGCTAGAGACAGGACTCAGCTTCTGTGTTTCCCCAGTACCTGAAAAAAATTGGTAACTTGTTACAAGAGAGCCAAGGAATATTATTTATAAGAGAGAATCTTGGTGTACTATGGAGAGTCAGTAGAAATAGGATAGTGATTCAGACTCTCAAGGTCAGGTAAAGAGATTGCTGATAATCATAATGTCTAGTTTAGGAGTGGGAAGTGGCATCTGACTGAAGTGTCAAATAGAGCTTATTGTATATATGTGTGTGTGAACAGAGAGAAGTGCAGGATATAACTAGTTCTTGCTTCAGATGGCATGCATGTTCACAGCAATTACAGAAAGCCACTCATCCTTTTATTTTTCTCAGGTGCCATCTTTGCTTTCATTGCTAAGGACATAACAAATGACTCCTAAATTGAAGCTTAATTAAACAGTCCAACAAGTAATCAATATTAAACCGAATGTTCTTAATTGTGATCTGTCAGTTTTCTGTTTCAGGAAGCTGCCAAAGTCATATCTTTAAATGTTTCTTTTAAATAGTTTTTTACAAAGATCTTTCAGATGGATTTATTTGAGCACCTACTGGAGTATCTGTGCCTTTCATCAGAAATTAGTACTCTTACTAGTAATCTGAACACCAAAATAGCTAGGGTAACATGTAGTAAGTAAGTGAAAACTGCAAGGTTGACACATATTATTAAAATATTTTAAAAAACCTAACCCTCTTATCTCAGCTAAATCCCAGGCTTTCTATGGGACCAGGTTTCAGCAGGTATATATCAGCTGATTTATGCCAGCTAAGATATCATGCTTACAGGATGAGACACAGTGTGAGTTTTCCTTTTCTGCTCTAAATAGTTTACACTATCATGTGAAGAAAAGATAATATGAAAAATACTGTAGTAATCTAGAACTGAGAAACAGATGCTGGTGAATCTCAACAGACACGTCAGCTAGCAAGCAGGATAAAAAAGCAGTGGATTGAAAGCTGTCCATTGCCAGAATAAACCTTTTCATTTTGAAGGAAATTAAATGGAAAAATCCATAGGACTCTTAAATTCTTCTATGACAATTTAAATTAAACCTTTTTAATCTTTTTTTAATTAGCATTTTTTCTGCATTTCTTTGAAGCCAAATGTATGGCAGATCCTCATATCTCTATTACAGATGGAAACAATGAACCAATGTGTTGTGAAGAAAAGAAACAAGAACTATGCTCCCCTTCCACCCTCCCAAACCAAAAAGCAAGTTTGAAACTTTGGAAAGGTTCATATTTGTAAGCAGTAACAGAATTACAATCAATACCTACAGAGTATGTTTGCTACAGCGATTCCAAGCAAATATTTTTGTAATTAGAAACGTCTTTAAAGCCAAAAAAAAGAGAACTATTCAATGGGCAATCAAATTATAAGATAAAAAAAAATTACGTTCTCTGTTACTTTCTTACACTGAACATTTTAAGAAGTGGTAGAGTGACAAATAGTGTTGAAATGCGAATGCCATCATGTACTATCTTTTCATGGAATTACAGCATTGTGCTTATTCAAAGCTGCCATTTTGAACTTGATGATAGAGCTGTGAGTCTTTCCTTGCTGCAGTCGTAGTTCAAGTCATTTTGAGTGGTTCTGGTTATTCAGAACTGACTTCTCTGTGTATGTGCATCATAAATTGTTGCAGTTTTAAATGTTGTACGAGGAGGTTTTTTCTTATACTGCCAAGATCTTGTTCCTGTCCTCTATTAAATGAATTAAGTAATCACATAAATCAAGTAAATATTTAATGAAGTAAATCGAAGTAATATTTGAAAGAACAAGTGTCTCTTTTATAAAAATTATGACAAAGTATTAATCTGACTTTTAATTATGTGGGACCCTGAACTTAGTAACTGTAACTTGTAAGACTAGATCCTTCTGCCAACTTCAAATCTGCAGTATAAACCAATTACCTTCACTAAGTTTCTCATGAAGGGATGAACAGAATGTTCATAACAGCCGCTGTTATTCCCAAAATGTACCAACTCTGATTTTGAGATGATCCGTAACATGCTACTCCCATCCAAAGCAGGCTTGAGGTAATGGTGACTCTTTCATTGAGATTTCTTTGCTCTAGTGTGGCATTTTACTAATGTGGTACTTCCATTCTTCAGTTGAAACCATGAAAGAGACCTGTTTCTTAATGTGTGTGTTTGTAGTATGATTTTACCTTGAGGATTGCCAGTGAAGAGTTAGACAGGTACGTTCTTTGGTACCTTAACAGATTAAATTGTTAAACTTCAAAAAAATGCAGTGAGTTTTATAAAGTGAATTATTAAATGTGAGATCCTAAGAACAAATCCAAAACCAAATAGGATTTTTTTTTTAATAAAGTCTTTTCTCAAGGGACAGTGAGGATGACAGTCTGCAAAAGCTTTCAGTATGTTTAGAGAAACTGAAGAATAAAGATGATTTAACTCACATACTGTGAAAGTAATGGAGATGTGGTAGACATATGGAAAGAAAGAATGGCACTTGCTCAAAATTCTGCTGCTGCAGCAAGCAAAACCTCTGTGGCAGGGAAATTAGAAGAGAATTGGTCTTCAAATGAAAAACATAGGTTGTGTACTAGAAGCGATTTTGGAAAATGCCTTTTAATTCACTCCATAGCCCTGTAGCTGATTTGCATAAACTGTGTACAGCAGTAATATTCAGGGAAACTATAGTTATTCACTTGTGTAACTTAAGTTTTGCTTGATTTTAATTTGTTACTGATACCCTGTAAAGTGTCCTGTGCACAGTATGTAAGTATTCAGATATAAATGTATTCGGTAAATTGTTGTGTGCTGGATTTATAGCCAGCTGAAACTTGGAAAGTGTAATAAGTTAGTCCTCCTTATCATTTTGACTTAGTTGAGGCAGCCGGGACAGGAAAAGGTAGAAGAGGTGGAGTCTTGCATCCAGTCAGAATGAGAAATCAGCGCAGAGGTCATGCATTTTGGTTGCAGTTCAGGAGGATGACAGGAACCAGGCATAAGGGACAAGGCCATTGTAAAAAAAAGTGGAAAATGAGTAGAGCAATGCCAGTAAAGGGCAAGAGAAACAGCAAAAGTGAAATGGTGAAGAAAACAGGAGAAACCAGGTCGTACAAATTTACGGTGAAATCCAGTCAGTCAGTTGCAGAGGAAAGCTGTGTGCAGCAGCTTTCTGAGCTTGGCCTCTGCAGTGAGATTCTAATGCACCATGATGGGAACACTTAATTGAATCAAGCATTTTATTTTTCATCAGAATGTGATCTGACAAACTTTCATCTGATTAGACTGTGACATCTGGCAAAAGGCTGTGTGTGGCATGATACCTTGCTCCAGTGCTGCTTCGTTAATCACAATGAACGTGGGGATGGGATGGCAGCAGAACCAATACTCTTGCTTCTTTTACTACAGAGTAAAAAATTGTGGATTTTTATGGTTGGGTAATTTTCTCAAATACAAGTAAAAACCAGAAGATTAGGATTTTCGAGGTGGTTACACGCTTCCTATTACTTCAGACTTGATGTCATACAGATGGCCTTATCAGGTGGCATAATAGCAGACTGCGACGGCTCTACAGCTTAGTGTGTTTCTGAATGTAATTAATTCTGAAATTCCTGACTTCTGAAACATTCCTACTTTTGGGCCTAGAAGACTGACATTCTAAGCCATTGTAAATAGGGGTTATGGAGGATGGAATCATGTATCAAAATGTAAAAATTTTGTTATATAAAAGGGTGTAGAAAGAAAGATATTTTTAAGAAATCTTGAACCTGTTCAGGGTTTGAGAATTAGGATGGGTTTATACTTCATTGGAGCATTTTAGCAACCTGACTGAAGTAGAACAAATGCATTATGAATCAGGGTTTTGGCCAGGCACATTCGTAATCTGTCAGAATGTGACCATAAAACATGAGCAGCATATGCTATAGGTGCCAGTCTTTTCCTCATCTTTCTGTCTTCTTCACTATGTATTTTTTCTTCTGAATATTGTGTTACACACTGTCAGAATCTGATCTTGTTTTCCGTTTTTGAAACTTGATGCCAGTCAGATTTTCTGTCAAGTGATGAAGGTGGCAAGACAAGGATGCTGGTCTGAGAAACAGGCGGTTCTCTTTTCTAGATTTAACTGCTTTTTTCCCCTTCTTCTGTATGCATTTCTGAGCGTGGAAAGGCATTTTAAAGCACAAGACTGCTGACTTGGCTGCTCAGTGTCAGTGAAGCAAAAGGTGATGTTAACTGTTTCACTTCTTAACCAAGGCGTGCAAGAACATCCTTTCACTTCAGTGTTAACCTTTTCCAAAGGGTGTGTAGCAGAAGACAGGAGGAAAGGGCTGAAAGACATGCAGGCCTTTAAAAATGCGTAGCATTACTGTGTACAATGCCTCTGGGAATCAAGATCTGGAGGCAAGATCTGGTTCAAGAAGTTTTCTCTGGTGACAGATGCATACTGCTCAGGCACCTGCCTGGGGTATTCACCTTCCCCAGCACTGGGGCTGTTGTTCAGCTGGCTCACTCCTTACCTCACAAATGCTGAGACACCTGTGCATCGTCTTCTGCAGGCATGCTGATCTGGAGAGCGGAACCTATGGTACAGATAAATGGCTTTGCTCTACTTTGTTGCCTCTTTGAAGGACAGGTGTCATTAGAGGCTCATGGGAATAGTAACTGGTGAAGTATCGATTAACACTGGTTTTCAGCATTTTGAGCAGCTGATTCTGCACCAAAGGGAGCACAGGAGAAAGGAATACTGAGCACTGTGCCCAGAGATAGCAAGCTACGTACACTGCTGAAATCTTGCCTGCAGGAGTAATTTATTTTTTGAGAGGCACACAAATTTCATAAACTTATGCCTTTGGTTAAGGCTGAAACCTTTAAATCATTTGTTATCAGCCAACTGTTCCCTTTCAGTCATACCCTATGTGTGCCTCTTATGATTTGTTTATTGCTTATTCTTATATGCTACTCTAACTGTAAATATACATCTTGATTTGTCAAGTGACTTGGCAGTCATATACTACTATACCTGTGAGAGATATTTTCATTAAAAGATATTTACAGCAAATCCCATATTCTGCTATATCATATTGATCAAATAATTTATTTGTTTAAATTCTGTTCAGAATACATTCACTGGGACAGCAATTGGGGATTAAGGAAATGTAGCTGGGAAAATAGAGATAAAATCTACGAAGCTCTAATACAGACCTAATAGCTCTAGTACATACCTAATAGCTATTGCAGTTTGGACAATGGACAATGAAGTCACTAAACAAGAGAAATAGTGTGTCCTTCACTATCCATTTATCCATTTGTCCTACTCCTGTGTGTGCAGCTATGAAACTAAGGGATTTTTGTTTTCACTTGAACTTTTAAGAGCCTTCCTAACACATGAAAGCAAATGGTATTTATGGTAGCAGTTACTGTAGCCTGTTATAATCCGGTAGAACTGTTATAAAGTACTCTTTCGTTATAATCTTTATGAAACCAATTGTTTTAGCATGTGTTTAGTCACATATGGAAAAAGAGAAGTGTCTTGTAGTGAAGCAGAAGCAGGTCACAGTGTCAATTAATGCCTGATCACCAATGCAAGGCTTGTTGGACTTTACTTTTTTTAAGACACAAACCTAAGCTTATCCATAGAATTTCAAAACTTTTACAGACCACACACGCTCCCTTGATGCTTGTTAAATATCTCCTCACCTCTGTTCCCTCTTCTGAGCCAAGAGAGATCCCAGTCACATGCTTGGTGTATCTTTAAGTGCTGCAGTTGTGTTGCTTTAGTGAAGATGCAAAATCCTAGGAATGCATTGTCAGGAAACATGATAAACTGAGCAGTAATTTAAGGATATATAAACGCAACTTACTTATTTGACAGTTCCCCTGCCTGCCCTTTTCCACATGCACCTCCCTCCCTTCTTCTCCCCTCCTATTTTTTCCAGTAGTTTGATATTCCAGTAGGTTGGTATTGAGTTTTTTTTGAATTTTATATTCTTGTGGCATTCACTCCACACTAAAGTCCTATTAGTAGTATTGTCTCGATGGTAGCCTGCTTATCAAGGTGGCTAAGGAGCTGTTAATGCCATCACAATGGAAAAAATAGTGTGGAGTGGGTCCATGCTGCACTTAGCAGTTCAGTTTGCTTGCTGTGAATTGATTTCCCTTCAAACTATTGCAGTTATTTTTGTGACTAAATAGCTATCTCAGGCAGTATTCATCAGACATCTTTACAGGAACTCTGAGACATGTACAATATATATCTACTCTTTCCAAATGACCTTTAAAAGGATGAATCTTATGCTAATGAATCATCTCGGGAATCAGTTCTTAGAGGAGCTCTTTTTGCTGTAGAAACTGGAGCTGCAAAATGGTGCGAGGCATGAACTGTGCAGAGCAGCAGGCTGAATTCAGGCCAGAGAGCGCAGTCGCTCCTCCATGTATTCCTGCCTAAAGCCATGAAGTCCCAGGAGGCAGCCAGTAGGAGGGCAGCCAGAGGAACTGTAGTACTGATTTTTTTCTGCTCGTCATGTATGCTGTAGACACCTTTTATGTTAAGGTATTTTTTGAGTTTATTTCTTCTTTGCGTTACCAGCAAAGTGAAGTAGGTAGATGTCTGTTCTTGTCTTGTTTTTTAAATATATTTCTTACACACATCTATGCCAGCTTCAAGAAGGTAATTTTGAAAAAGCTTTGTCTTACAAAGCAAATCTTTTCAAGCGTAAATTGATGCCGGATACACTCAGGTGAAACAGTCACAGATATTCATGAGATGGCACTTCCTTGAAGGGATCAAGGCACTTTTAAACGTCAGCAAAGGAAGTGGAATTTTTAAATGAATCTTCAGTAGTGAAAGCTAATACATCCTTTGAAAACTAAATGACTGAAATAGATGATGCTACTATGAGGTGATTTATGATTTTTCAGGACTTTTATACTGAAAAAACCCAAACAACTAAACAACAAAAAAACCTACTAAACAAAAAAACACTCAACCCCCCAACCCCCTACATTTTCTCTAATTCTTGTTAATCAATGGTATTCAAATAAGGAAGGATTGCTTGGATTATATTTGAATGAGATCTGACCACCAAATAAATACATTGGATATGTTAATTATTGATCTTCATCCTACTTTAGTCTATGGTACTTTTACTTACTTATGATGAAGTTGATTATTTACTTAATGTAAAGGATTTGTGTGCCTGAAATCTTTTTTTCTAGGTCTATTAGTTGCCTTAATGAAAGATACTTTGTTTTTCCCCATCCATCATATTTATCTAGTTCAGTAAACTGAGAGATGCCTAGAGAGAATAACCTGTCCTATCCTAAGAAAACTTGGACTCTGTGGGATGGATTGCCCTCTCAATTTACCTAGCACTGCTCACCGACGGTAGAAGAATCATAGAATCATCTAGGTTAGAAAAGACCTTCAAGATCATTGAGTCCAATAATCAGCCTAGCTCTATAAAGTCCACTGCTAAACTGTGTCCCTGAGCACCATATCTACACAACTTTTTAACATGTCCAGGGATGATGATGGAAATACTGATGAATGACTGTGATTCCTGAAGTTAGGGGATGGGAATCTCATAGGTGTTATGTAAATGAAGGTTCTCTACAGAGTGGTTGGTTGCTAGGAAGAACAGCAACCAATTTTAAACAGCATGTTTTTGAGGCCTGCATCTTTACAGTTTAGTTAAGACTTCAGTTTTCAGAAATGACTGTTTTTCCAATGTGAGGTTGTTCATACTAAAAATATTAAGGAAAAGCTTTAAGCACCTTCCTTTGGAAATCAAACCCTCTTCGGGGTATTTCAAATTAGTCATCCAAAATCACGAATCTTTGCTGGTAAGGACACACTGTGTTAGTGTGTTTTATTTCAGTATTCAGCACTTATATATTTAAATTCCAGATATCCCACCCAGCATGTACCCACCTCCCGGGTGTTTCTATTTCTGCATAGCAGGAAGTGAGGACAGAGGTTCATCTTAACTAGAAATACCCAAAAGTCACATACATAAAGATAACATTGTGAATACTAGATTGGAGTAAAAGGTATTTCATGGACTGTAGATTTTCAGAGCAGACATCCAGTTACTTGCTATATAGTTCTAAGAGCTGCTGCATTGTCAGCAGTTTCAATTTTGGCACGTTTCTTTCTATATCGCATCACTGTCTTCATGTGCTACAGCATTTTCAGACTGACTTGCTGATCCTATGTACAGAATTGTATTAAACTACAATGTGTTTGAAGTACAGTTGACATCAAATGATAACACTGGTCAAGAGTTCTGTCAGATGTTTGTTAGCATATTTCATAGGTCACATTTAACTTCGAGCAGTATTTAACTAGGTTAAATGTTACAGGGCCTGAAAAAAAAGCTTAAAATATTGATTCGTTCTTAACATTTTTCCCAAACCCTGGGTTTTCTGTAAATGAATATGACTCTTGAAGGGACCAGATTTAATATCTGAGAAGTATCCTAGCAATCACTCAGAGCTTAATATCACTGCAGAAACAGGCTTACTTTTCATAATTCAGAGGAACCCTAGTAAAATATGTTATCAAAGAGAATCTCATTCCGGTCTAAGCTTTTAAATACATCCATGTGCAGAGCAGAAGGTAATGTATACCACAGGAACGATTTCTTCAAACAGTTCTGTGTCAGCATTATGCAAACCTCTCTACATATTCATGAGGTCTGAATGCTGCAGTATTCTTACTTTACGTTACCAATTTAGTAACAGTACTCACTGCAAAAGTTGATTTTACTTTTTTTTTTTTCATTAAATATAGTTTATTTTAATTTGGCCTGCAGGAACAATAATGTGCATGTATTTCTGGCATATCTTATTTGCATAGTAATAAAAGATGAGACAGAATTAACTACTAATCTTCAGTATGGTGGTTGGCACTACAGCTAGAGAGGAAATTGCCGTTCTGTTGTATCGCTACATGCTTCATTCCAAGAGTGTTGATCTTCTATCTTGAAATATATCCAAATAGGTAGGAAAATGATTAGAACAGGAGAAATTGTAAATGCAATTACACAGATAATCAGCAAAGGATAGACAATTCCTTATCAGAGAGAATGTTTTTTCACATATATGGAATCTCAGGCCTCTCATTTCTCAAATCTAAACCTCAGTCTTCTAGGGATGTCTACAAAGTTCTTTTATATTCTCAGAAGTAAAATCTGTAACTACTGCTTACAAAAAAACCAGGGCAGCAACAGAAGCATTTGTGTTATGGCCTATTATAATCTACAAATTCCTCTCTGTTGCAAAGATGCTATTAATTATTTTCTGCTTTTGTTTCATTGGGCTATCAGATCTTCCCTTTCTAACCCCAAGTACTGCTTTGAGCGCTACCTATGTTCTTGCTTTCCTAGTCTTTTTGATTAACTCTAAGCTATCAGCATAATTCCACCTGTTAGTAACACCGGTTCCACTTGTGTAACATCTCCTTGACATGAAAATAGGGGCTTTTTTATCCTTGCTATATTTCTCATCTTCCTCCCGACCATTCCTTACTTCATGCACCTAGCATCTACCTCGTGTCAGCTTTGGATATAAGGGACCCATTCCTGGACAAATACAACCACAAAAACTAAGTGACAGTTTTCCACCATTTTGGTAAATTTATTTAGTGCACTAATTGGAAACTTGAAGAAGTTTGACACAGGATCATCAGCAGAAGGAGAACTTTTATCAAGGTCTTCATCTTTTGTTGTTGCAGATACACCTTCTGCCAGGAATACCATGAGGCTATGTTTTTAAGCAGTTTATTTTCCTGGGTGTATGTTTTTAAGGTTCTTATTATGGCACATAAAAATATAAAAATAACAAAAAAGAGTCACTTGGGTTGAACTTCCAATTAAAATACAAATAGTATCATAAAGTCATGACAATATCATAAGCTGGATTGCTTTTTTCGTAGGAAGAGAGACTTCAGGCTCACTGGCCTCATAACGATCTCCTGAAGAAATTTTCCTTGAATTTTCTCCGACTATCAACCCTCCAGGATGTATCTATCTCCCATATGCAGGTTTTTTTACTCACTGAAGCTGTGTTCCATAGTTACGTATGCTGGACAAAAGGCCTTAATAATGTGTTCGTTTGTGGTATCATACTCCATCGAGACAAACATCCGGTGCATTAATAATGTTGTGGACAAAGCTAGACCTCAGTTTATGTGGAGGCTTCCTTTTTGGTGTTTGTTGAGATGAGTGACTTTATTGAGCAGACTGTGATTTCAAAGATAGGCAGATATCCTCAAATGTGCACAGTTGCTTCACAGTGAGTCTCCATTATAGCTGCACTTAAGGGGCTTTTCCCAGAGGAAATCGGTTTCTACAAAGCAGCTCCTAGCTTCAAGGAGGATTTTTCAAAATCTGAAGCCTGTGTATGTATAAGGAGAGAGGTTATCAGGACTGTGATGTAGCAGCAAGCTGATGAAAGATTAAAGGGAACAGATGTGATATGCTAACATTTTAAAGGATGGGCTATCTCACATATAAACTATGGAAGTGAATTGTGGTTTGAATGCAAGATCATTTTTGAAATAAAATCGCCCTGTTTCCCAAGGCTAATTGCCAAGCATTTCACTCATTTCTCAGATATTGACTAAAATAATTATCTGAGTTGTAGTAGCTTTTCACTTTGAAATTTCAACTATGTCCAAACAGACTGCCAGAAAAGAGGTGGACGCTTCCAGAGGAATAAGAAATTAAGTTTATTCCAAATATAGAAAAATGGGGAAAAAGAAAACTAACACATTTCCTGTTCTACTCTATGACTTTATGATCATTTTAATATCTTTTCTGTTCACACGTGTGTTTATAAAATGTATTAATACTTAGAGAGAAAAGGTAATACGTCACCAAAACTAGTGATATATATTCAGACACTTTTGATTACCGCTTGTTTTATCCCCACATAAACGAAACAAAAAAAAAACCAAAATCCTGGGTTTATAGAGATTTCAAGTGCTAGCAAAATCCCAAAACTACATGGAAATCTATGGAACTTGGTAGCCAGTGAAGCTGCAGTCAGCTTTTGTTTCTGATTCCTACTGCTTCCCTCTCCGCCCCCAACCCAAACACCACCAATTCAGTGGGTTTGTGATGCATAAAGGATTGGTATTTCTTTAAATATTTTAATGATACCAAAGAGAATAATGTGATAAATGGAGTCAATCTATTCACCTAGATGAATAGTCAAGGAAAACCAGGGTGAGTACTGCATGAAATGCCATCAGAACAGGCGCTGAATGTGGGATCTGAGCTGACAGTTTCAACTCAAGACACAGTTCTGTGCCACACCCCTCTCAGAATCATTGGTGCAGTGTTTACATGATTTTAACTTGCAGGAAGGAGATTGCTCATACTGATGAAGTGATGGTTAGTTTGTTTGTGCCCAGAGACACCATGCAGGTAGCAGAATGATACCTGTGCTGTCTTCCAAGGGCACAAGAGAACATAATCTTTTAGAAAAATAACCTTTCAGCTCTGCACAGTTCTCCCTCCAGCTGTGAGCTAAATGTTTTATTATTGTCTACACATCCTGACTCTATAGCTCAAAAATGACAAGCTACTACTGTCTTCTGTTAAGTTTCTAAGTATGAGACTGGCATTGTCCACTGGAAGATTCTTGATTTGTTGTCATTAATTGTTATATTGCTGTTAACCTTATCTGCTGAGCTGAGGTAGAAGTCCAGAGCTAAGACTTTTGGGGAACTATCAGAGTGAACAAAGTATCTAAGGAAATATAGAGTTAAGGGCTAAAGATGGTTGAGAGGGAAGAAGCACAAAGGACACAAGAACAGGGAAAACTGAGGCAGGAACAGAGCAGAACCTCATGGAAGAATGCAAGTGTATACACTTGCTGCCCTTACAGTCCCAATATTTAAACTTGTGAAAAAGAAGAGCATAAGCAATAGCTGCAAACCATCAAATCAAATTCTTGACAAGTTCAGATCCACATTTGAGTTTGTATCTGTCAGATGTATTTCTCTCTATCAAAAGTTCAAAGCAAAGCCTAGAATCGAATGTCCAAAATGTCTCTAAGGTTTCGTCCAGATCAAATTTTTTTTTTCCTCCTCAGGATTTTCAAGATTCCTTAACTATTAATTTTCACCTAGAATCTCCCCATGAGTAAGAGAATTTTTTATTTCTAATAGTCAACTTTCTGCTTTAAAACATTTATTCTGGAGATCATCTAGTCCAACTCCCCTGCCAAGGTAGGTTCACAGGAATGCGTCCAGACGAGTTTTGAATGTCTCCAGAGACGGAAACTCTGGGCAGCCTGTTCCAGTGCTCCATGACCTTCGCAGGAAAGACATTCCTCTCATGTTTAGATGGAGCTTCTGATGTCCAAGTTTGTGTCTGTTACCTCTTGTCCTGTCACTGGACATCACTGGAAAAAAGACTGATCCCATCCTTTTGATACCCATGCTAAAAGTATAAATATCAATAAGATTCCCCTTCAGTCTTCTCTTCTCCATATTAAAAAGACCCAACTCCCTCCCATGTCTGTGACAGAACACAAACAAAGAACACATTCCTTTTTTGAGAATGACGTACTTTTACCTAGTAAATGACTATGGCAGATATGTAGCTCCTATTTGACATTATATTTTGCTAGTATTTTCTTAAACTACGGAATATAGAGCAGAACTTTATTCCTACAGACGTGAAGAATCTTTCCAGTGCTGTTTCAGTTTTTTAGCATTTTTAATATTTAGTATTTTACAATATACATTCAGACTATGAAGACTATTACAAAATGTTAGTAGAAAAGCAAGATTCACAAAGGCAGGCAGTGTGCTTTAAAAGGTAATTGTGAAGCAGGAATACAAGGTTCCATTCTAGATGCTGTGAGGTTTGGTTTTATATGACCTGATTATTTAATACATCAAAGGAAGTCTTCTGTGTGGGTTTTTCTTGCTCTGAGTTTGAAGAAGTCAGCTATGTCAACTGTTTGACCTGTAGAAACTTGCAGGTTGTTAGAAAGCTACAACAAAGAGGGTATTTGTCTGGGATGAATGTACTTTTTCTTCACAAATATTGTGCAGGCTTTGACAGAATTTGAATCTAGTTACTGCAGTATGCTACTGTCAAGCTATTTTGTCTGTATTTGTGGTTTTTTGTATTTTTTTGGTGACAATGAGAGTCTGTCATAATACAACAGAAGTGCATTTTGTGTAGTTTTGTAAGTACACGGTAACAGTTGAGACCAATTGGATTATTACTATATCAAATTATGAATATTACCATATAGAAACAGGAGAATTGGAGTAGTTATGCAAGTTATACTATGACCTCTTTGTAAGCTAACTACTGACAGTTTTGTATAAAATTTGTTTGTGATAATTCGGCAGAATATCGTGCTATTATAAGTGTACAGGCGAGACAGACTTAGGGCTCTGAATGCAGCTTTCAAATAATAGTGTCTTCATTTCAGACTTGTATCATGTGACTATAACGTTCACTGAAGATGTTTTGTATGGTATACGTGCTCTTGTATACAACAGGTAGAGTAGGACCTTCCACTGTGTTCCAAGCTGGATTTTAAATGTCCATTCGCTTGTTCATTTGTATTTCTTTCACTACTATATAAATTACATGAGGAGTTACATGATTCCACTACTGCATCGACTGCTGTTCCTGATATTCTCCTCTTTATCTCTATGGAGTTATCTGAATCTTCAATACTTTTTTAAAAAAATGCAATTATTTTCCACTTCTTTACATAAAAAGGTCTTGTGTTATAAGTTGATAACTGTTTCTAAAAGGGATACAGGAAGCATGCAAAGTTTTTTAAAAATTGTGAACTCCTCTATTTTTGTCAAAAGTGACTTCAGAAGTAGATCGGAAGAAAACTGTAAGTAGATGAAGTATAAGGACAGCTGCTAGAATTAAAGATGGATTTAAGATTGACACCTAAATTACTAAAATATACCTTTAAAATTTTTCTTATTTGAGATTAATATGATAATAATCTCCTTTGCAGAGTTGTAATGTGGTGCAGCGTACATGTGAATTGCTGAAATTAATGACATTTGCAGTCTCGGGGACCTATCAGAAAACATTAGATGTTTAATTTTTCCATAACCAAGAATACTCTTTTGTCAGATTATTTCACCTGAAAGGAGGAAAAAACAACCCTAAAGCCTACAAATCTCTTCAAGCTGTCTTTGAACTATTCCCAAAGTGGCCTTTTAATTAAAGTTTTCAGTGGAAATGATAGCCAGATAGAAATATCCTTGGAAACAGAATGCATTGTAAAATGATTCTGTTTGCCACTACCCAGAACAGTAGGGGATCAAACCTTACTTATTAGCATTACCATTTTAACGATGAGTTTCAACAAGTACTCAGATATTTTATTTGCTGAGTGACTAACACACCTTGTTGCATATGACGACTAAAGTCCCATTTGGACCTGTTTGTAACAGATAATTGTGACTTCTGTAAATTCTACATCCGAACAGAGCATTTTGACCATGTTTGATCAACGTCTTACCAGAACTTAGCAGTAAATCTTCAGTAATTTTTAAGTTGGAAAAAAATAATGAAAGAATATACTTTTCAGTCACTTAAGTTATTGAGGTCAGTATTCCCACAGATGGTTCTGAATGTCTCAATGGTTGGATACAGAAGTTGGCAACTCTGTGTTCTGATTTTCTTAGAGTGATACCCATTACTTTTGTTGGAGTAGCTGGCAGTTGCAGTATTGATCAATTTACTTCAAGAGGAGTAAACAAGTAAACAAACAGGATGAGCATGAGAATTAGTTTAGACTCTGAAGAACACACAAAAAACCCTTGAGGCTGAAAAGTCAGTGTTTAACCAATTAACAGTGTTATAAATTAAACACTTTACTATTAAATCTACAGCAAGTGTTTGTATTGAAAGAATCGAATAGCAGACATTTATAATAGCTGAAGCTATCTCTCTGCAAGATCTGTGAACAGGTGTTTGGAATGTCTAAATATAGTTTTGTGTGTGTGTGTGTGAAAAACTGATAGTTCTCTTTATGTTACTTATTTGCTTTACTCATACTTGAAAACAATAGAATGAAAGCCAATTCGTACCAGTGACTGCACGCGCATTTGATACATGTAGTCTTTACACAGATGTTATCATCTGAATATATAAGACAAATTGAAGTTGAAAAAAAGTGAGAATTAGTATTTCTATTGCAGAAAAGAAACAAAAATGGAAAAATAATTAGCACTTGGATTATTACTTTTCAGTTATGTCCCTGGAACTATCTAGGTGAGTTGCTTGCAGTGAGTATTAAGAATTAGCTGTCTTGTCCGGGAGACTTCTCAGAGTTACCCTGGACACCTGAGATCTGTTCCCTAGATGAGTGCTTCTCTGCACTGAAAAATCATCCAGCTGTGAAACATACCTGCTATCTATAGAGCGATGCACAGGATGCCATTGTTCAGGGCTCTGCTAGCACGGAAACTCCGTAAAGAATTACTGTGAGAAAAGGAATAGCTGATGAACTTGAGGAGGAAAGTCTCTAGCTTCTATGAATTTACAATCAAATGTTCACAGAAAGGTGAAGAGGGAGTGTAAGTCTGTTGTTTCAGAAGGAGAAAAGAAACCCTTGACTGTGTGATTCCCCGCCCCCCCCCAGCGATATGTTCAAATTTGGGTTTTAAATTGGAGGAAATTAGAAGAATGTAATGAAGGATGTAGTTTTATACTTAAGAGCTTTTTTGAGAACTTTTTACGTTTGATATTTTTAATCAATTTTCCAAGGAACAATAAACCTGAACTATATTAAAAAATAGGCGGAACAAAATGTTTAATTTGACTAACCAACCTAACTGTGTGATTAGCTCTTGTCCCTTTTTCTCATGCTCACCATCGATCTCCCTTAGGTACCCTCAGGTACTTTCTGTTTTGCATTCTGCATTCTATGATATTGCAAAATACGTTGTCTGCTTCAAAGGCATCGTAGTGTGTGGGGCCCATGATTTTGAACTTGCTGCTAATGCAATAGGAATACTAATATTTTCTGTGATCTGTCATTTGATCTTCTCATTTATTGCTCTGTATTTAAGTCACAAGCTCACACGAGAGTGCGAGAAAATATTCAGCCCTTTTTTAGTACGAAACAAGTGAAATATCAACAATAATTCACAAATACTTGCAAACCTTTCAAGGAATTCCAACAGGAAAAAACTGAAGTGCAGCTTACAAGATCCAGTGCTAATAAATAGCTGGTTCTCCAAAGCTGGTACATGTATAATGAGCGTTGGCAATCGGCATTGCAGGCTTTTGAGAAGATTACGGTAACCTGACAGTGATAGTTACATACTGCAATTTGCATTTCAATATATGAATAATTGATTTTAAATATTGGTAAAGTATCTTCTTTTCTAAAAATTCCAGCAGTGCCTTTTCTGGTGGTGAGGAACAGCAGCATTTTAACTAGCTTAATCTCACTAGCTCGAAGATTTGTTAATTTCTATGGCATTCTACTGATGGTGAATTTGTATTACTACCTTTCTTAGAATTTAGATGTTGCCGTATTCAAACGACAAGCTATGTTATTAAATTCTTCTGTCAATTTAAAAACATGGACAAACTATTTTTTTAAATTGTTTTTATGTTTTTTATGAAGCAGTATGTTGGCTTGAGCTACCAGCATCTATATAGTAAAATAATACAGACTTATTAGTAGAAAAAAAAAATCTTAGACAAACACCTTTGAAAATTACAGAGATACTCTGAAGAGATTTAAACTGAAAATTGTACTATTTCTTAGCACACCTTGGACATCTTCCTGAAAGTCTTTAGTGACCAGTCCCATCAAGCAGAGTGGTCATATAAGGAATGACAGTGTGAAAAACTAGTTACAGATCAGCAAACTGTAGTCTTCTTTGTTTTCCATTAAACCGCCTGGGGCCCTCCAGTGAATCTCTCACGGACAGACTGTATTTCTATTTGAGAAGGAGCAATGAATTGCAATAAGATCAGTTTATATCAGTTACTCAAACCAGTCTGATTTTTACTACCAATTCACTTGCCTATAGTTGTAATATTAAATATATAATTAAATCTCTGTAAAAGCTTTAGAGAGAGCTTGCAGTCCTATTTCTTTTGCAATCCCTCATCAGGCAGTACTGTTTCTAGTATGACTCGGAGACTTACTTCCTGGGCCTCATAGTGTCTCACTATTCCAGACTGCTCAAAGGAGGAAAGGAGATCTTTAGCATTGGCAGAAAGGGGTCCTGCAAACTCAGTAGCTGTAGGAGACTGATATGGTGCAGGAGCTTCCATTTTGTAAACGTGAATTTTATTTTTTAACCTTAGTGCAATGGGATTTACCCCAGCCAGCAGCTAGGTACCACACTTCACCCCCCTGCAGTGAGAAAAATTGTGTCTTGAGACAGTCAGAGGAGGAAAAAACCCACACCCCAAGCTAATAATACTAACCACCTCTCACAAGCAGACTTACAGGCCTAGCCAGTCTCTGAGCGTCTACCTCCCCAGAATCCTCTCCTTTTGTTTTTGATTGCTGAGGGTGATGTTGTATGGCATGGAATATCCCTTTGGTCAATTTGGGTCAGCTGTCCAGGTTGTGTCCACTCTCAACTTGTTGTCTGCCTTCACCCTGCTCACCGAGGGGAAGGGAGGGGGTGGGAAAAACAAAAAGCCCTGACACCCTGTAAGTACTGCTCAACAGTACAGCCATCCCAACCAGACCCAGTACATTTAGCTTCATGATTTAGCACACACTCAAATGACATTCAGAGTCACTTATAAACAGTGGAGTGATAGGTCAGTGTAACTGGGTCCAAAATGGAATGAAGCAGGTGTTCTGCAAGTCAAGGCATTTTCAGGACTTGCACCACATCTGTTCTTCCTGGTGTTCTTGTCAAGCAGCTAATGTAGTATTGATATTTTCTCTATTAAGCTGGTTGTTTTCTAGTAGAAAACAATGAGAAGAAAAATTCTTCGTCCCTTTTTTGTAATTTCGTATTATTGAGCAAGACTGTTTAAGGGAAAAAAGTCATGAGCTGTGGCTCATAGTCTAAGATCACTGGTGCCAGCAGTTTCCAAATGATTGCTCTGGTTGTTGTCTAGTTAAATATTTAGGTTATTTGATTGTATGTGGAATGAAGCATTGTAGGGCAAGGTAGTGAGCTATTTTGTTGTTATAATTAAACCATTGGAGCATATTATTGGGAACGTGTTGTTAGTACACCAGCAGTGCATATATCCTTTGTTATTTAAAGAATATACACATTTTTTTGGAAATCATACAGAACACATTCATGGGAGAGCACAAACACCTTCCACCATGTTGGACTTCCAACAGCAATGGAACAGACTCATGATGTTGTAGGAGGGAAGTCTATAGCGACCAGAGACTGTATGCAGGTGCAATGTGAATAGCTGAAGATGGGTAAATTAGTAATGTTTCGCTTAGTTACGTTTGCTGTAACTAGGTAACTCTATTCCATAAAGCTCACAGCTTGTGTTTCTCAAGGGCCTGAGTTGTGGCGCTCACAGGCGATAAAACCTTTTAGACAGGTCATTCAGTCACCAAGTGGATGTTAGGATTCTCTGTCAGAATAGAGAACTTTATTGCTGGTGTTGGCTCTTTTCGTGTTTGGGGGTTGATTGAAGGAGTGGTTTCTCTGGCATGTGTGCTTAGTCGCTTGCATGTTCGGGATCCATATATAAGATTTTCTGCAAAGCTCCTTTGCCTCTCTCTGAGATTTTGCAGTTTATTTTAGTGAACTCTGGGTTAAACCCATTTAGCATCTGGGACAAATAATGCAAATACAATTAAAGAGGGTGCAGGCTTAATTCTGACCCGTTCCTTTGACCTGCTGTAACAATTCTCACTACTGTGAAACTAGCTGAGAAATAAAACATGAACAGTACCTGTCTTGTAAAGTGTTCTGAGATTTACCGTTGTGTTACTGTTATTTATTGCTATCTCTGAATTGTCTCTGGTGAATTTTACCCAAAGTTTTCATTAGGTCTTTCACAGATTCTGGCCACTGCAGAGTGCTGGTGGGAATGTTCTGGAGGATTTTCCTTCTGTTCATACAGTCCTGACATCAGATAGTCCAGTGCTGTTGGTGCAGCCAAATACCCATTGCCTTTCCTCAGAAGTGGAATGCTGGATCTTGGATCAGAGACATCAGTATCATTGATGCATTCAGTTGAGTTGTTACAGTGCAGCAAGTTCACTGAACTACTATCAGTTTTATATTCATTTCTGAGACATGAAATCTGACATAGGTTAGATTGAAAAGTTTCTATTGCAAAGATCCACGGATGTTCATTTACTTGTTCCGAATAATGGGAAGCTTTTGTAATTCTAAGCAGGGATAAAACAATAGGTCTTGAAATACAGCTACTGTTACTGTTTTTAATTTACATTATTGTACTATTTAGTCTTAGTTTATCCTCAGAAAAAGATTGAAGCTGAATTAACCTTCTCTATCAACATTAACTCAAGCAATATGAGTAATTGTATACATAGTTTTCGCAATCATCCTCACTGAGATGACAAGGTTCAGCCCTCTATGTATGATTCCTGTATCAGCCACCTGTAAGAGAAATGAGCCTTTCTGAGGCACACAGTGTCAATCTGAGTTTGCTGCCCTTGAAGCGAACGGGAGTGTTGAAGCAAATGGGAGTTTTTCAGTCAGGGCAGACACACTCTACAAAACCGAGAAAAAACAAACTCCACGTGTGCTGAACCAGCAGAGTAGAAAGAGTAGATGTTCAGTGATAAGTACTGCTGAGGCAAAGCTTCGCTTCCTTCCTACTACAGATCTTTTGTGTAGGACCTTCTTTGTAGAAGCTAATTTTGTCAATTAGCCAGTTGAACTAACAATCTGAACAGCAGTTTATGAACTTCATTTTGTCTCTGATGAGATACTCCTGCCAGCCAGGAGAGTAGAAACCTATGTTTGTTCTCACTTTGTACTTTTCTCTCCTCAAGATGCCTTTTATCTGGTATTATTAGGACAGCACGTGCTATCCTGCCAACTGTAATGTGAAGAGAGAAAAGATGCTAATCTTTTCAAACTAAAACTCTTTCTCTCTTCCTTTAAAACAGCCAGCATAGTAGACAGGAGTAACTTTCATGGCTGACTCCGATGAGTATTGCATGAGCTGCCGAGCCCTGTATGTCGCTGAAGATTCGTCTTTGGTAGAGTGTTGGCTGGCAAACTAATGCTATTGCATTATTAGCCTAAAAGGTATATGACTTGTTGTTTCGGTAAGCTATGGTATGGTAAAAGTTCTGGAATGTCGTCAGAAAAGGCATGAATATTGTATTTGAGCTCATGTAGTATGTTCATGGATTTGATTTGGAATCAAATCCAAATTGCTTGACTGACCTGTGTGTAAAGGATTAGTCCCAGAGAACTTTGAGAAAAATGCAGCTAAAGACTTATTTTGCATTTACTTTGGAAATTTTCTTTTTTATTTTTGCCTGCTTATGCTGGCAGTGGTTTTGTGTTCTGTTTAGACGCTTACAGAGGCAGCAGAGCCCTCTACATGATTTGTTTTGCAAGCTGTTCTTACTGCAGCCTTCTTTTGTTCATTCTCTTAGGCTCATCTGAGTCATTAGGCTTATCTTTATGTGTCAAATGATATACATAGTGATGATGAGGGGGAGTAATTCAACTCCTATACTTGACATTTGTCATGTCAGGCAGTTCTCAGCATTTTATGTGTAAAGTTCAATGAGATTTTGCAAAAGCAGTCTGTATTTGCCTGAGTCTGTTCTCTTTAAAACCAATTACACTTTAAATTCTTCCCACGCTGCAGAGGCCTTTATGTTGTATATATTTCTTTATAAATATTTTAGATCTTGAAATTACGCACAAGAAACGTAACAAGTTTTTGTGTACAGAATAGTATATATATGAAAGATTATGAAGGGATAAAATCTATTTCTTTACCATATTCTAAAACATTTTTTTTTGTTGTTAAATGAAAAGCTATTTTGAAAAAAAACCCCTACTTCCTGAATTTTTTTTTTTCTTCTTTTTGCCATGCTTATCCTGCAGAAATCTTATGCTGTGAAAGATAGCTTTTAATTATGTTGCTATGTGGAAATTGCTTCTTGGAACTGGATTTTGCAATAAGTGCTAATATTAATTTATTGTCATCTGAATTGAAATCTTAACTTAGGTAATAACTAAAGGGAAGTTTGTTGAATGTACAGTAAAGGAAAGGAACTAATTGGTTTAAGGGGAGAACAAACTCTTTGAAGAGGCTATTAAAATGTTAATAGATAGATGATAATTTAGCGGACTAGATATATGCATTTATTCTGATTGAAGTAGAGAGAATCGCTCACTGACAGATGTTTTCCACTTACGCGTTTGTTTCTTCACTGTGAACCCAAAATTTACTTCCAGCGTAAACCATATTTGTGAACAAGGAAAGATAGGGATGCTGTTCAGACATGAGGCTGGAGTATATGGCTACCTTTTCCAGGTGTGAAAGATTTTCTGTAAGAAGACAAGCCCTGTGTTCTCTCTCTCTGATTATTCCATTTGTAAGGGAATATAGCAACACGCAGTTTGTTGATGTGGCAAAATTTTAATAGAAGGAGTGATCGATTACAGTGTGTTTCTATGTTTTTTTACTGAGGCTGAACTTCCACTACTTGGAAGAAGACAGGATAGGATGATGGGTGCCCCTATTCAGGCAGTACTCTGTGTCCAGAGAAGTGAATTCTGCCTGTGAGTCACTAAAATAACAAAAGAAGAAAAGGAAGCACTCTGCTTAAAGGCAACAGAATGACAGTGAGTACTCTCAGAGTTAACTGACTCGTAATCAGAATGTTGTCTGCAAGAATTGGAATTTTTCAAATCTGCTAAATAACATGAATCAGAATTTCCCTGTTGGGGAAATTCACGTTTACATCCCTCAAACCTGAACTGTCTCAATGATCCTTTGTGAATTTCTTTGTCTCTGCTTTCAGCAGTCTGTCATAGCATGTTTTAATTGTAAGATAGGGAAGTTGTTCATGGAGCCTGGCCTATGTAGACAGAAGAAATTTCCTAAGTATTTATCCAGCTGTGATGTATTACATCTATGAATGCAGTTAACTGGATTGAAATCTAATAAGTGGGTCCCTTGCTGAAAATGTAATTTTCATTGAAAAGGTTGAAATTAAACAAATTACTGTTTCCAAAGCAAAATTTTTCAAACTGTCGTTCATTAATAGCTTTGAATTTTCTAGATGATTGGTGATGGAACAAAAAAAAAGAGCCAATCATAGATGGTGGTCCTTTTGGGAGAGATCCCATAAATAAGTAGGTGTGCTGTTTCTCCTGATTGTTTTTTTCCCCCAATACTAGCAAGTACCTCTGACTCACAAGAAGTACTGTTCGTCATTCATTTCTGTAACATGAAATTGTGTTAATATGTGTCTTGACTTCATGTGATTTGCACCTTTCTCCAAAGTAAACTTTTAGTACTCTTACTGGAGGGGCTTTGAGCTTCTAACTATTGTTATTCTACACAGTTCCCTATGGTATAGCTGTACTCTCTTTTCTTTTTCATCATAGCCTTGTGTCACAGTCTCTATGTCACAATATTTGAAATAAGTGAAACAGTGTGTGAGGGCGAAAACCTAAGTTTAAGCATGCTTGAGATGGAGCAGCATGAATGTGTCTACAAAACTACTTTCCTCTATTAGAAGGAAATTGTGTTTATAAGAGTAAATCAGTAATTCTATACAGACCGCGGCAATTTCTTGACCTATGTAGGACATTGTTCAGACATTGGAGGTATTGCTGTTGGGAGAGAAGTGCTGTGGCAAAATGCCAGGCTATGAACTGTGCAAGTATCTAACCAGAAGTAGACCTGAGGGAGACAGTGTTAGGGCAGGCTTAGATTGAATCTTATCTCATCCCCTTGAGCCACCAATGCAATAGTTACATAAAAGACTTTCTTTGAGGCCTTTTCTTCCTCAGAAACACTTTGTGAGATGTGACTAGCATCTGTCATTTGGTAGGTTCTTCCTTTACCTTGTTTTTGATGATAAAACTAGTTTTCCCTGGTTGATTACAGACTTCATCTATTTAATTGTCTTGCGTGTAATCCCGAGGCTGTCACACATCTCTGCTCTGTAGGACCACATGATGGTGAAGGGCCACAAAAAAAGGCTGCAGTCCAGGGGCTAGGGAGTGACATCTCTCTTACTGCTGAACTCCAAGCTCCAGGCACAGCTGAATGCCAGAAATGTGTGAACTGATGGTGTCGTGCAACAAAAAGTAGGAAAAGGACAAGTGAATGATTCGTATTTTTTTTGTTTGCAAAGGTGATTAAAATCCAAGTATGTTGCATGTCTGAACAGATTATCTTACAAGACTACATTGCAAAAGATTCACATTGGTCAGCAACAGTTTTCTGCTAGATGTGATTCATGGTGCAAAGAGTTTGTTGAAAAAGAGATTTTTTTAAGCTGTACATTTAATCTGCGTTCTCGTGGCTGCCTATTTATTGAGGCAAAATAATGTCTAAGTATTTCCGTTTGTTAATTTTTAACATTCTTCTGGTGATTCATCCCTTACTTCACTGATTGTCCAATGAATGGGACTAAAATGTTTTTTATTCCATTTGCACATGTGCAAATGTACCAGCAGTCAGTCTCTGATGAGTAGATTTGAGGTATTTTTCCGTTTAGTGTTTAGATCAAACCTCAATGTCTGCAGACTTAAAAATTAAATTTCTGCCTTGGTCATCACCTGATTATCATCACTTGGAGTAACTTCTTCCTGTAGTGAGGAGGTAGGAAACAGGTAAGAAAGCTGCTTGACTCTAAAGATCCATTTCATGCCAGGGCTAGATTCTTTGCTTGTATTTCTGTAATGCATAACTTCATGAGTGAATTAAAATACAGATTAAGGTGTAGATCTGTATGTATCTGGCAGCCTCTGGCATTTAAGGTTTTTGAGGCAGAATTGTCCGTAACCATAAAATGCTAGCCCTTCTTGAAAAAATCTTAGATGAGATGACTCAGTGGAGTTACAATTCAGTGTCTTGAGGTTTCACACCGATAGTTGTTCAGTTACATTTTGGTCTTTGTGCTGCCTAAGAAGCTAACCATTATATTGCCTTAAACATTTTTACTTGCTTTCTACATCCTCACGTTGTACACATATGAAAAGAACATAGCTGGTCTTTCCAGGTTTAGAACAAGAATCATAGAATCATAGAATAATTAAGGTTGGAAAAGACCTCTAGGATCACCAAGTCCAACCTACTACTCAATGGCTCCATGATCACTAGACCATGCCCTGAAGTGCCCTATCCAATCGCCCTTTGAACACCTCCAGGGATGGCAACTCCATCACTTCCCTGGGCAGGCTGTTCCAATGCCACTCTTTCAGTAAAGAAATTCTTCCTAATGTCCAATCTAAACCTCCCCTGGCACAGTTTGAGGCCATTACCTCTTGTCCTATCCTTAGTTCCTAGGGAGAAGAGGCCAACACCCACCTCACTACAGCCTCCCTTCAGAGAGCTGTAGAGAGGAAGAAGGTCTCCTCTCAGCCTCCTCTTCTGCAGACTAAACAATCCCAGCTCCCTCAGCCTCTCCTCATAAGGTATATTTTCCAAATCCTTCACCAGCTTCATCGCCCTTCTTTGTACCCTCTCCAGCACCTCAGTGTCCTTCTTATGCTGTGGTGCCCAAAACTGGACACAGTTCTCGAGGTGCAGTCTCACCATTGCTGAGTACAAGGGCACAATCACTTCCTTTCTCCTGTTGGCCACCCAATTTCTGATACAGGCCAGGATGCTGTTGGCTCTCTTGGCCACCTGGACACACTGCTGGCTCATGTTCAGCCGGCTGTCAAGCCAAACCCCCAGGTAAAACCAGCTATGACTGTAACGCTGCAGCCCCAGGTATAGTTCCCTAAACATGCAATTCACAGTGCATTTTCTTGTCTACCCTGGTGAGAAATATAAATATGAATCCTCTTCAACTGCTTTCTCTGTTGATTTTGCTATGCAGAAGGCAAACCTGGCAGCTGTATGACCCAGATACCAAGCTCTGGATGATTTTCCAGTTGTAGAATCTGCATCTTGGTTGTTCATTGAAAAACAGTAACATTTTAATTGCCTAAATTTTAATTGAACTGTTCTTTGCAGACTTGTAATTATCATGATCATTCAATGTTTTTCTTCAGTAGTAAGTGCAGCCATAAATTATTATATCAAGTGTAGAATTTCATAATTACTCAAAAAAACTTCTCAGTAAACAGGCTATATTATAGACTGCTAGTATGCAAAGAGTTCTGCAGGATGCTTTTCTGGCTTCAATCAAAATATGTAAAAGAATATGACATTGTGACACTAGCTGTTTTAAATGACACCTTGAATAGTCTTTGGCATCATTGAGCAAGGTTCTAGTACTGTGCCAAGTGCCAGAACTGGGTAGAGTCCTTGGATGATCTGCAGTACTCATAAACCAGATCTGGTGGCACTCTTGAATCCCTAAATTTGAAGTTATGCATAGATAGTGAACTGAATCTTGTTTTTTGCTTATATCTACATCTTATGTCAAGCACCTTTCTTGCTGTCTTCTTTCATGCCAGTAAAAATTTCCCCCTCTATATAACCAAGTTATAGGAAGATTACAGTTTACATGAATTATTTGCTGTGGCTAACCTAGTGATTTAAAGATGTGTAATATTTTTGCCATGAGGTTTCTTCCATTGTTAAGCAAAAGAGAAGAGAGAGGGTAAAAAGTGATCGAGGAAGTATAAATCAGTGGCTCAGGGATCCATGCTGCTGACAGTTCTGATGGTACAAGGCAGTAAGCATGTTACTTTTCATGTAGATGGAGCAGGTTATTACATGGTGAAAAGTTTATGCATCTCTTTTATTCAAGATGCTTTGCTGAAGATTTAGTGTTTTATCTTAAAAATGCCTAATTCTTTTTTTAAAATGCCAAATGTTACTTAATGGTTGCTGATAGGAAACGAGAGATCTAGCTGTTCATAGACTTGCACAGATTCTCATTCAGCACAAGTACTCTATATTTAAGTGAAGAAAATATGGCACCTTCTCATTAAGGTTGTACCTCTGTTGTATCTGTATAGCATTACTGAGATAATTTCATTTGGTATAAAAGCTCCCTTATTTATTAGTGATTCTGTTGATGTAACAGTTCTTGCTGTTCTGGTGAATCCCATGAGGTGACAAAAAGTGCACAATCCGTAAGAAGCAAAGTAAATCTTGACGTGAAGTAGGTCAGACAAAAGCAACATGGAATCATTGCATAGTAAAAGGAGATTGGAGAACAATGTCCATTTCAAAATAAAGCAGGATTCTTTACCTATACCTATTCTATATTCTATATTCAGATTCTATACCTATTTGACATGGCTAGACCTAGAGCATACTTAGATTCAAATCTGGTAAATAAAGAAAATGTTGCTTATGGGTACACTGTGGCCAATACTTTGTCTTTTTGTGTACTTCTGTAGTAAAAAAGTTCTCTATTCTTAGACTAAAAGTAAGAGATATTCTAGGTCAGACCTGTAATTTAAAAAAGGCAGAGAAAGCAGCTATTATTCATGTGGACTTCATTAATAAATGACAACAGCGGTGTCTAAACTGTAACAAACACTGAAATAAATCAGTGCATTGGAACTGTAGCGTTAGACCGGAGCACTCAAATACTGACGTGTAGGTATCTATCTAGGAGAACTATTAGCTGGTAATAGAGGAGGACAGAAAAAGGTTGACAGAGTCTCTTCTGACAAAAAACCTTGACAAAACAGGCTGAAACCGAAATAACGACGAATGTGTGTGTCTCACATTCACCTTTGACAGAAACTCTCTGAGCTTAATACTGAACTTGACTGTTTTAGGAATGCTGAGACAGGATGAAATTGTTGTACTGGTTCTGAGTGGAGAAAATGCCAAATGCTTTTAGCGCTTGCCAGCACAAGAAGATCTATTCAGGAGGATGCCCTATGCAAACCAGCTGTAAACAGTTTACATTATTTCTGGTTCTCCCATTCGCAATAACAGACTGTAATTTAACGCATATGCTAGAAGGAGGTAGACTCACCTTGAGGTGAGTTTGGTGCCAGAATGGAGACTGTGTAAGATGATTTCAATGTATTTTCTTCTGCACATTGTTCCATTTTTTCCAAGTGGTTCCTCCAGGCTGAGAGCTTCAGCACATAGTGTAGTTATGTGGCACCTGATGCACAATAAAACATTTAATCTTTATCCCTCTGTAAATACAGAGAAATGATAAATTTTAGGCTGGATGGCTTGGAAAGAGTAACTTGATTTAAATTTTCTGTCTGCAAATTGTGGACTGTTGCTAATTTATTACTGGACTTACATATGTAAATACACAGCTAGCCCTTCAAGAACACCAATTTTCAGTACTACTTGTAAATCCTGTGCTTTTCTTCGTAAATCACAAGCAGATAGAAATAAATCCATATGGCTGTCTGAGAATGGTACTGGCCAAAGGCCTACTAGAATAAATGTAGGGATGAGGAGACATTTTATGACATTTTGTCATTACAGGGACTTGGACATAAAGTCCTTGTCTTCTGAAGGAAAAAGGCTAATCTAAGTTGCAAGCAGTTCTCATGTACTAGGTAATAATAATAGATCTGTCAAAGAGATCTAGAAGAATATTTTTTTGTAGGCTGTTTAGCATTAAAGGATATATTAATTTCTGATAATGGGGAAATTGCTCAAATGTGTTTCTAATATTTGCAACATAATTTCAAATGTTAGTGGCAATAGTTTGCTTAACTGTTCACAAAGCCAAAGCCTGCCCTGAACTACCCCTTCTCAAGGGCCAGTTACCTTCTGTAGCTTAGCATTGTCAGCCTCATACCTATTTTCTTCCCTGGCTCTTTTCCCACACTTGTTTGTTCGAAGCACAAAACAACTGAAACGGCAAAGCTCAATACTGCTAATAAACACCTGGTGCCCAGGACAGACATAGAGGCTGGATGAAAATCCATTGGTCTGTGTTCTCCTGGCACTGAGGAAGAGTGGTGGAATGCAGGGAAGGCTGCTTATCTCATTTTTGTGCATATCACAGCAGAAGTTACTGCGGAAGTCATAAATGTTTTGTGCCACTGCTAAATGCTGACCATCAGGAACGATGGCTTGACCACACTCCCACCCCCACACTTTGCTCAATAGTAGTGAGAAGGTATAATATTATCCCTGGTTTGGACCTAATTTGTGGGAGGAGTATTCTACACCAAGTCATAGGGATAGATTTTTCTCTACTGTACTATGTAAGTTCAGAGGTACATAAAATTAACTGCATCATTTTGCCCTCAACTCAGTGCACTCTTGATTTGGTTCTGTGTTGAAGACACCTGATGTTCTTTTCTAGGAATACTACTGTGCCTTTTGGTTATAGTGTTTGGCATCATTAATTGAGCTGCATCACTGCTCATAACTGGATGTCATTCACACATATCTAAGATAATACATTATTTGTAGGACCATTAATGAAATATGCCAATTTGTTTATAATTAACTGAAGAAATTTATGACATTAGAAAAACTATTACAGTAGCTAATATAAACACATTGGGTAATGATAACAATGCCAGGTTTAAATGCTTCCAAGAAGAATTACTGGTATTAATACCACGGTGATCACTATTCATGTTTGATAGCACTATGTAGATGTGGCAATTATTAGTCTTATGCTCTTTTAAGTCTGCTTTAAATATCAATTTCCATGCTATAGTGTCTTTTAAAAAGTGTTGGAGAAAGTCATTACGAGGCTATAAAACTTTGTAGCACAAAATATACTTGCTGCATAATAAAGTCTCTGAAATCTCGCCACACTCGTATCTAAGAGAAGCACTGTGCACGTTCTGACGTTATTATGAACTTAAAGATAAGGTGGAGAATTGTGCTTGTGAAATAAGTTATCCTATTAAATGCTGGAAACAAAAAAAAAAGGTCTTGGTTTTAAAAGTGTGAAAAATGAGTCTTGTATTTTGACATATAAGTTGGACTTTTTAAATATTTTGCTCATTAGGCAAGTATTTCTGTTTTATCTCAAAGCTAGCAACAAATTTATCTTTCATTGTGCAGCTGCAAAAAAGCAGATGTTTCAGAAAACGAAATTACTTCCTCACCTATGTCTTATCTATACTAGAAATGTCTTACCTATACTAGTAATATGTTTTTCCCACCTTAATCTCAATTTCCTATTAACATCACCTCAAGAATTTCAACCAACTCTTTGCCATGATTAGTAGTTTTAATTGTCTTTTGCAAGGACAACTATCTAGTTAATGATTTAAACTTTAGAATCCACAGTGATGATAACTGTTAAATGTTAAAGTAAACTAATTAAGAAGTGAAATAAATAATTGATGACAAAACTATCCCAAATACTAGAAATATTGGAACTGGGAGGAGAGAAATAACTAGGATATAAATTAGCAACATTTCTGTTCTGTTCATCTCCACAGACAGGAAAAGGCATGATACAACAATACAAAGACGAATGTGGATTTAATGCTGTCCAAAATATGTTTAGTTACTGGTGTCTATATTGCAGGCAGATTGCAGAGTTTACACACTTAAACACTTAATTTTGGCCTGAATTTCTCAATGGTGCAAGTGCTGCTCATCGTACTGATTTTGAAGGGATCTGTTCATAATCAGTAGTTTTGAATGTCAGGTCATTTGAATCTAAAAGAAGAGTTAACACTGCCTACATGAAAGGCTGAGGTTTTTTGGTGACTGGGCACTTGAGGTTTTTAGTGCTATGAACTAAACCAGACGGTGTTGGACATAGTTTTTAAACAAAATATTTTTGGGGGGGAGAAAAACCCGAGTATAAATATATATGAATAATATGGGAGAGATTTCCTTTGCAGTGAATCAGTATTAAATAGAAAGCGTATGTCTAAGCTCTGAGAATGCACTTTTGTTTCTAGAATGGTATGGAAAAGACTAATTATGGCTGTTATAGAGAGACAAATATATTATCTATATTCAACTTCCATGCTTCATCTTGTAGTTTGTCATTCTGTTCACACAAAATGAGAAAGGTAAATTCAAAGGCTTGCCTAAAAATATGTCTAACAATTAAATCTGCTCTTCTCAAGGTTAAGTAATATCTCTTTCTTTGCTGTGTGTAGAGACAGTGATGAAAAGTGTGATCTTCTCAGTGTTTCTAATACAGACTACTGTGGCTGTGACATTATTTCTGGGTTATAAAACAAAACTCGTGTGGTAGTCACTGCCTGGAAAAGTGGGTATTGGTTGCAGTAGTGATTTTGTTCAAAAACCAAAAAAACCCCATTCCTTGTTTTTCCTTTACCTAACCAGCTGTAAGAGCCATTTCTTAGAGGGACTCATTAAAGAACATATCAAGGCAGAAAAAACCCACCCTGTATGAATGAGAGAAATTAATGTAAAAATGCACTGAGTTGTTGTGAACTGGATAAACAAATAATGTAAACAGCAAACTTAGATTTAAATGATTTTTATTTCCCCATTTATTCCATAGGTATAGGAGATTATTACTAGTTGTCCAGTTGAAAAAGTCAAATATTTTAGATGATCTCAGGAGGTGGTGGTTGTTGTGTTTTTAGCCCTTGGTCGTGCTATCTTCTCTTGCCATATAAAAGGAAAGCTATTGAAGATAAAATAGCAGAATATTCTTATGTCGCAAGGTATTTTTCATCTGCCCTGCCAACGTGTCTGTGCAGCTGGAACCTAGGATTTGGGGACTCAACTGAGGAATCAGATTTACCTCACTGGAGAGGAGCGTCTGGGAAGTGTCTGACTAAACTACAGTGGATTGCAGAGGTGAAGACATCTCTGTTCCTAGACCTAAGAGTACCTGGTCTATAAAGCTTCATAGACATATAGCAAGAAATGAGAAAATTGAAAAGAGCTGTGCTGCACTTTGCTTAGACCAAGGAAGTCTTCAATTCAGATCTTTCATGTGCTTAATATCCCCAAAAGTACTCTGTTTTCTTACTCAGAACTCTGTTAAGGACTGTGACTGCTGGTGGATGTCCCCAGCTGAAGTTTTAGTCTTTCAAGGCATTCAGAAGCCAAGTACATTCAGTTGTTCTTGGAGAACAGTCTCACATTTTGTAGCCTCACACTCATGATGGAGCAGAGGACAGGTTTTAGTCCCTATTTTTTACCTTTCTTTCTATCTGTCCTCAGTATCTCACTTTACTTGAGAGGACTTCTCTGATGCACTTTGCCAGCCTCTGTGCAGTGATTCAACAGCTCACAGCAACCTGAAGAAGATCTAAGGATGTAGCACATCATCTTCCAGGGTTGTCTCTTAAATAATAACTGAAGGGTACACTGTCTCTATGATCAGAACATCCTGTTGTGCCCCTATGCTGATTTAGAGGCTGCTTTATATCTTTACCTATGTTTAGTTTTTTTCTATATAGAAAAGGCAACAGACAGAAAGTGAAAGTAATTTTATTCTCTGGAGTGCAATTAGTGAATAAACTGTGATCAAAGACCTTGCAGAGCTGCACAAAAGACTTAAGAAGAAGTTTAATTTCTGCTATCCTACTGTTACTCCAAGGACTGAGTGTTGATGTAGCAAACTGTCCTCTGGTTCTTAAGCACAAAGATCAACCAATCTACAATTAAAAGCACACACAGCATCATGATAGACAACAGCCAGGATTTAATTCAGTTCAGTATATGAATTCTGAGATATTATACATGTTAGTATTCATTTACAAGTAATGCATAGTGCCACACATAGAGATAACTTGCTAAACAAATTATTTCAAGGTCTGAGAGCTCAAATCAGTTCTCATCTTTGGAGCAGATTATCATTGCTGCTATCTTAAGCAAAACCTAATAGCTCACATCACTTATCATATCTAAGGAAACAAATCATGAAGCAGCCTGAAGGAGGAACATTAATATTAGGGTCATAGAAAAGCTGAATACAAGTCATAAGTGATTCGTATTTATACCACACTGCCAGTGGAGACAAACAAGTTGTGAATATAGTTATATATGTATAGCAGTTACAGATATTTTATTGCTACAATCACAGGATATTGATATAGAACCACTGAAAAAGATTCTGGCAGTGAAAATTATATTAATCATCTAATTAGCATCAACTTCACTTTGCCAGACTGGTACTGAATTAATTTTATGGTGAAATTATGTAAGTAGAGTTACAGAATCATAGAATCATTTATGTTGGAAAAGACCTTTGAGTCCAGCCGTAAACCCAACACTGCCAAGTCCACCACTAAACCATGGCCCCAAGAGCTACATCAACACGTCTTTTAAATCCTTCCAGGAACAGTGACTCCACCACTTCTCTGGGCAGCCTATTCCAGGGCTTGAAAACACTTTTGGTGAAGAAATGCTTCTTCATATCCACCTTCCCTGGTGCAACTTGAGGCCATTTCCTCTTGTCCTATTGCTTGTTACTTGGGAGAAGAGACTGACTCCCACCTCACTACAACCTCCTTTCAGGCAGTTGTAGAGTATAAAACATGTAAGTCCACTTTCTTTCCTCAGCCAAGTACTTTCTAAGTTAGAATCCTAAACCCACAGTCTTAGAAGCAGATACATTAACACCAATTGCTTTAAAAAAATTATGTGTATGTTAGTGAGATATCTATGTGAATAAATGAGTAAATTTGCTTACTAGCCCTTTACAACTCAGTCTTAAAATTGCCTTCTATAGACATAAAAGGTTAAATCTGGGTTAAATTACTTGTAAAAAGACATTCCTTTTGGTCTCTTGGTATCTCTAAGCCATCTGTGACCGACCTGTGAAAATTACCAGCTGTATTTTACATAAACTTTTACAGAAATTGTATGAGGGAGGACAAATTCAGTTGCAATGTGAACACTGGGTGGTTGAGAAGGCTTTTGATACACTGTGAACACAATTCCATACCAATTTTGTTTCATGGGTGAAGGTAGCTAGAAAGCTAGCTACTGACAAATGGTGCCTACATTGACTCCCATTTCCTGACTATGTTTTGTATAGAAGTAGAATAATACTCATTTAAAGATGCAGTCAGAGCAGCGTTATGTTCGTAGTTAAACTTTGCATATCTATGTGTAATCAAGCAAAATGGTAATTTGGATATAGTAACCATAGTAGTATTTTTTTTGCAAAGTAAAAGAGGCACTTTAAGCAGCATTAAAATTTCCAAAGAAAATCAGTTTTAAATGTGTAAAACTAGACACCTAGTTGGAGAAAAACATCCTGACTTCCCTTTGAAAATGGATAAAATATGTAGAAATTGCATTCACAACAACAAAAAAATAACATGCAAAAATTTCTGCCTATGGCTGTTGCTCTACAGATAATAGAACGCTGAGGAGTCCGATTAATTTGGTAAAGTTAGCTATACAGGGTATCAGGCAGCTACCATTAACATTCAGGTTTTTCATAACATATCACAGTCTTAAAGTTCCTTGCAATTTCATATTTTTTTAATGGCATTATATTGCCATATACTTCCCAAATTCTCCCTGAAAGGAGAATGAAGTTAATACACTGTCATCTGTGTATTGTCCACATAATTAAAAAACAAAAATCTTGGCGAAAATCAGGGAACTAACACCATGGTATTTGCAACATGTCCCATTAAATTGTATTTCCAATCCTGTATCTTAATCCATTGGATAAAAACTGCATCGCACTTCACATACAAGCAATGTCCTCAAAAGTTTAAAGAGAAGACAAGTCAATGTAACCACAAAGACTAAGTGATCACACACATGAATATTCACATCGTTAAAAATAAGATACCACCATTTATACAGACACATTTTGTACTCCCAGATAAGTATTTTGCATCTCGTACACGAGTGTTTATATTTTTATGTTCCTTATATACAAATGATAAGGTCACATTGCCAGTTTCTATAGCTGTAGCTCTCCATTCTACGCATGCAGAAGTTCAAGAAAGAGTTACCTCATTTTAGCAAGAACATTTGCAGGTCCCATGTGTAGCTAAGTGTAATCCAGCTGCTGTGCTTAAGTTTCTTTCGCTCTGGTCCCCTGAAGAGTCTGCTGCAGTACAGATTCCCTAAACAGACCACAGCACTAGGTTCTTCACAGGCTGTTGTGGTTTTGTGTTGTGGTTTTTTTTGTTTGATTTTTTTAAAAGAAATTTCCATAAAGGTTTTAAACCCAAATTTTTAGAATGTTTGCCCAAGATGTATATCATCTTGTGCTTAGTCCTGGTGAATGTGCTTTCTTACTCAATACTAATATTGACTGTGCTCATTGTTAGCAAAACTAAAGAAAAAAAGCACTCAACTTCAAATTAAAGCTGCTTCATACATGAGAAAGAATAGTGATCTTAGAATCTAAGTAAATTTTAGTTGGAATGTGTTGTGTACACTTGAAATTAATTTACTCTTTTCTCTAATCATTTAAAGCAAGGCATTCTGCTGCTCTGTATTACAGTTAGCTTGAAAACCCATAGAAATGCTGCAAAGGATTTAGTTTGTCAGAGCCTACAAGAAAAAGATGACATCACAGCCACAAGATGTCAAAACACTATAAAACATTACGTTTTTCTAAGTTGTTACTGTAGCTTTGAAATTCTAGTGATACTGAATTTATGACCAAAATCATCATCATATTCCGTGCCTTCCCAGTTTTTCATGCTTTGACGATTCCTTGTGGTGTATTCAGTCTTGAAAGCAAATAAAAACCCTGTAGAGGCTTGATGATTTTCTATCAGCAGCAAAGCTTATATAAAATGCTATTTACTATAGTCAAAGGCAATCATGAGGTGCTTTTTTGCCTGTGGACAGCTTTATTTCGTGGAAAATAGCCATGGAAGAAAATGTTTCATTGTAAACACCTTATTACGAGAGGAAAAAAAGAACATGGACATATAGATAAAGATCTAAATATAATATATAAAGAGCTTTTCCAAAGTCAGCAACGTTGTCTAACAAGCCTATGTAACATCTCGTATGATCATTCTGAGATACTTGAAAAAACATGGTAACAGCAAATAAACTAAAAAAAAAAAAAAAATAAAAGGTCCAGTAGTCAGCATTATTAGAAAGCAAGCATCACTTTCTGCTGACCAACATGGTGAAAAACTGTTAGGAAGCAAATTTAGCACTTGGCTAATTTCACTAATAGCAACAGAATTTTATTTGCTTATAACTGGGTTGATTTTGGCCCTCTAGTATGTAATATACACAGATTAACTGCCAACAAAAAACTTACTGCTGCTTTAGACACAGAAATACAGTGACTCGGGAGCTTACATTCAGCAAAAGAATTCACAGTGGATAGTGAAGCTCTTCAGCTTCTACAATGAAATTACACTAAATCAACACATTCAGTACCTTCTTCATTTTTTCTGAAGAGATTAGTCACAAAGAAGTATTGAATAGGATTTGGGTTTTTGCCCCCCCTTTTTTTTTTCATTTAAAAGTGTTAATAAGAAGAATTCTCATGGGAGGGCTGACACTGGATTCTACCTGCAAAACAGAGAACACATCTTTCATAGGGATGTAACAAACACTTTGCTATTACAAACAGAGGACATCATCGTTTTCCCGTAATATCGGTAGACTATAAATATAGAACAGTAATAAAAAAAACCAGACTGAGATACAGGTTTTGCTCTTCAGTACTATCCCCCCATCTTTGTCAGGGACTCTTATGATTTAAAAATGTTATTTGACCCCCTGTCTACCCTGTCTACGGACATCTGCATTCTATTAATGTTGAACTTCCAGGTAATGTTTTATATAACTTACAATGCTTCCTTCCTTGACTCGCTTTTCATCCCCTTCTTGAGCTAGAAAAGATATGCACATGGACTTGGTGCCAACACAACTGAGGAGGTCATACAGAGGCTTAAGCCCCCCACATTAATGTGCTGTTGTGTCATCAAAATGAACAATGAAAAAATATACTATTCAATCAGGAAGTTACGTAATTAGTGCTGAAAGTATCTCCTTACATTTATTGTATGAATAGATGTAACAATTAATCTTTGTGTTCCCTTATTTTTATTTATTTATCAAAGTTTCTGTTCAACTAAGGTTAAAATATACATGTTCATCTTAGGAACTTCTTGAGATTCCGATAAAAGCATGGCAGATACAGAATGTTTTCATTTTGAAAATCATCGCTCGGTCTTATAGTGACAAACAGCGTATGTCTCTCTAAATACTGTTACACATTAATCTTGCCATAACCTTACATCCCACTAAATCTTCGTTGGCCTGCACACTGAATTCACACCAGTAGATCATCATTTGGTCATTTTGTCAGCCAGACAGTGCTTTGTCTCTTACTCCCTTGTCAGCCTGAGAGTTAATTATGGTATTGTAGTGTGTTGTTATGTTTGTTGTATTTGTGCCTCAGAAAAATGGAGGCAAAAGCAAAGCAGCGATTTCCATTACAAAAAAAACCTGAGAGACTTCACACATGTAACCGTGCTTGTCACTGTAGTCCTGTGGGAGTTCTGACGTGAGTAACACTGGTAGGCAGTGCAGGTACTTTGTCACTCCCCCTCAACTGGACAGGGGAAGAGAAAATACAATGAAAGGCTCGGGGATTAGGATAAGGACAGGGACACCACTTACCAATTACCATCACGGACAAAACAGACTCTGCTTGGGGAAACTAATTTATTGTCAGTCAACTCAGAGTAGGGTAATGAGAAATAGAATCAAATCTTAAAACAAACCTTAAATCAGAAAACATTAAATAATCTTGAGAAATATTTTCCATGGAAAATCATCATATACAGGCAGGGAAACAAAAAAGGCTCTGTTAGTAATCTTTTATAGCCAGCTTTGCTGTTATCTTTCAACTGTGGAACTAAATTAAAATGCTTTAAAAAAAATTTCAGAAATCAATGTTACATGATATTTTTAAGGGTTCCAGGGAAGGCAATAGTAATAAACTTTAAGAGCCAAATCAATTCTATCCACATACAGCACATTCTTGCCTTACACCACCTTGTAGCTTTAGACTAACGAATCCGTCCTTCATGCTTACACTGCTTCCGTTCAGTAAAGTCTACCTAAAGGGAACATAAATCACTAATGGGTTTCTTGTACTGACCTACCACACATGGACATTCAGAAGTTGAGAGATTTTTAAAAGCTGCGAGTTGTTTGAGCAGACACACAGGTGTATTCTCCAGGTGTATGGAGTTGAATGTGAGGCACACAGGTGGGGGGAGGCCAGGGCAGGGACAGCTGCAGGAGCCAGTGCCCTGTCAGGGGGCCTGGAGAACAGTGCTGCTGTGCTGGGACCTTAACAGAAAAGGTCTAGTATGAGAGGGAAAAATAAAGCATTGACCAGTGTTTGTCAGATGGCTTGTGCGTCATTGTCACTGCCAGAGTGACACAGTAGTGGATATCTCCTAGTCTTGCATTATTTGAAATCCTAGCAGTCCTGAAAAGAAGACAGGGCATTGGATGACTCTCTGCACTGGTGCTAGTGTCTATAAGCCCTCCTGCTCTGGGAACCAGGCAGCACAACTAGCTTAATCATAAATCCTCTCCAGTTCAGCCTGCTCCTAGACTGAGGCATGCGTAAAAGGTAAGTATCATAGGGTGCTTCTGTTTGTAGTAATTTTCTTTCTAACTCTCTTTTGTCTGGCCTTTAAAAAATGGTATTTTCATTAAGTACTGAGTGATGACCATTTTGTTTTTAGGAGCTGTTGATTGCATTGGATTTTTTTCCATTCTTGCATGTTGAGATTCTGCTAAGTTACTGAAAAACCATCTCTTTGTGAGGAGATTGGAGAGAGATAAAAAGGTTAGTGACTTCAGTCCATATCTGGTGTTTGCCTATGTTTGACTCTGTTTTTCAGGCATTGACCTTATAATTTTGTGAGTTTCAGAGCACACAATGACTTGTTTGTTTCATTAATAATGTCACAACTGATATTAACTAAAAATATGCTGAGGTAACTTAGAAAACCTGTGAGTACTGGGTAAAATAGCCTTTATATCAGTGTTTAAGAAACTTGCCTATATGCTATATGCAAATAAAGAAATTACCACGTTTCCACTTAATTTTTTTTTCACTTCTCATTCCTTTACATCTGAAACTAATCTACTGAATTACTGTCCCAGCAGCAAGCTGTACAGAGCTGTGCTGCTGATCTTAACAGGGTGATGACCCACTTATTTGTGGTTCTAGTTGTCTCATAATAGGTAAAAAAAATAGGAGATGCTGGCCCACAGCCATTCAGACTCTTTCCTTAGTTTCTGAAGAGTACAAAAGTATAAGATGAATTTAAGTATTTAAGTACTTGGAGATAAATAAGTACATCAAATTTGCTACCCTATTGTGAGAGAGAACCTTATCTTTTCCTGTTGTTTTTCTCCCCTCCCCTGCCCTGAAGGCTTTCTTTTTCTCCCTCTTCTTTTTTTAAGCTCTCTGAAGTAATTGTATTTGTCTTCAAAGTCTATGATTATGATTCCTTCCAAAGCAAAGGCTCAAGATGCACAGCTCCTTGTCCCTAGTGGGTTTGTAGTGTTGATACTGTTATTTTGTATTTGTCGTGAATGCTTAGTTTAGATTCTATGACTTTGTGGTTGGACAATTAATTTAGAAGTAATGAAATACTGATGCAGTGCAACACAGACTTTTATGCTGTATAAAATTTAATACGTGTATAAAACTGTGTCACAATTCTATACTGCTGCTTCTTCATTGGTGCTTTTATGATAGAATAAATTGTGAAATCAGCGCTGTTATTCAGGTGAAATAAATAAGAACAGAACCTTTTTTGGAAATAGTGTCTTAATACTGCTGCTATATGTTAAATTAACCATTTCCTAACTTGTCCCAGGATGTCTGCTTTGGATTTTCAAGTGACAAAAAGAAAGTGGAGATTATCTGAACGTGTGCTTTCATGGCCACGTACATAGAATCATAGGATATCTTGAGTTAGAAGGACCCATAAGGATCATTGATGATTTAATCAGCTGAATCAAAGTGTAGAACAAAGATGTTAGAACATGTCACTACTATATTGTTGAGGTTTTAATCTACTTCACATTACATCTGGTAATGACATGCTCCTTTATTCTACATTCTATCTGAGCTGAATACAATTGTGTGCATGACCACGAAAACATTTAGGAAGAAACACATTTTTTCAGGCTGCTCTTCAGGTGGTTTAAGAAATCACAGGAATAGATTTCCCTGAAATAGGTTTAAAAAACCCTAAACTTACTGACTTCTTAGCCCAATGAGAGAATCCAAAAAATATATTTCTTGTTTTAGTTTACAATAGTTATTATATGGGAACTATACATCAGTCACTTGTTTGAAATTTACACTTTTGTGAAAGCTAAGAGTGTCCCTTTGAAATAACCCAGCCCTGGTGTTCTAGTGTGGTGAACTGGATCTGATGCCACAGGCACAGAGATCTAAGTGAAAACAAGCGTAATTTGGCCAAATACATTATGCTGCAGTCTCATGAAGCTATTCCTTGGCTTCTTATTGATCCTGGTCATATATGAGGGTGCAGGTTTCAGTAGGAACTTTTTTTTTTTGTAATCAGACAGTCATTGCTTTCTGGAGACAGAGACTGTGAACTTTGCAGGCTCTGTCTAGGTGGCTGTTCCAGGGTGTATGAGTCTCTCTGTTTATTGGTGGTTTCAGCCTGTCACTTCTATCTACCTTCTCTTCTTTCACAGGCTTTCCTTTTCTACACTAAACTGTATATGCTTTTCTATATTTTTCAGGGTAATATAAAGTATGTGGGTGTGTGATGGAATGAATTAATATTGCGTTGTCTGAGAATTTCCATTTCATTCTTTCTCAATCAGAAACTGTATTATGTTCTGATAGGGAGTGTATTTATGTTTTAAAAGATTCAGTGTTAACACATATTAAATGGTAACAGTTAAACTGAGAAAAGTTATTGAACAATTCAATGTAAGACTATGAGCACTCTTCCAGATCCACAAATCCTTGAGGTTAATTAAAAAATACCCAACACTCTTCCAATGTCAGATGATACTGGTGTCCTTTTAAATTCATCATTATCTCAGTAAAGTTTTTTTAAATCTCTCTGAGATAGATGCCATAAGGGATCTCACTTCAAGTTTAAAAAAGTTAGATTAATTTCTGGGCTGGAAACTTGTGAATGCAAAACATTTCTACTAAATTTGGAATGTCTTTTCTAAAACAAAGAATGTGGCTAGTCAGTGGGGTGGCTCTCACTCTTGGGAGTACTGCAGCATATGCATTACATAAAAGACACTGCAAAACTTACTTCATTTAATATAAGTTACAGTTGTCTTTGTAATAGCAAGAAAACGTCAATAATTATATCTCTTATGACCTTAGTTGTCCTTCCCTGGATAATGATATCGGGATTTTTGTCTGGGATATTCCCAAGGGACTTCCTGTAGGGGATAGCTCATTATCCTTGTATCTGAAAGCAAATAGTTAAATAGATCTGTAGACCAGAGTTCAAGCAGACTGCTTGAAAAATACGATGAATCAGTTTCTTTTAAATTCTTGATTTGTCTTTTTATGTGCCTAAAATGTAATTCAGATGCAAAATCTACTTGCCTTGAGGGACATGTGTTTTGCTTGGCCTTCAAGTGAAGTAAGAAGGCAGAAAGTGATTGTTGTGTGTTCATACAAGTCAGTAACTCGTTGCAGATTGGCATTGTGTTCTTTTTCTTTAGCATTAGAAAAATGCGATTTTCTGCAAGACTTGCTTTTTTGTTTGCCTAAAAGTTATGGATTGGGTACAAAGAATCATCTGGAGAACCTTTGTAGTCTACATCTTGTTTAGCAGAACAGCTACTTAGGCCCTTTGTGGCATCAAAGTCTAATTTTGCATCACAGTGAAGAGGATTAAATCTTTTAATGAGGAAAACCAAATCTCAAAAGAAGACATATCGATACATCAGTTTAAAATAACTTCTAGGTACTTCTTCAGAAGTTCTATATAGTAAAGCATAAAGAATGTCATTAGCTGTGGTATGTAAATGCAAATAGAAATACTTCTGCAGCAGCACAGTAAGAGAAATAATAGGTACTGACGTGGACAAGGAAATTTGATTCGTCCTCCTAGAAGACTAAGGAAAAAAATGAATCCATTCAGAGCTATGAAGGAAATATGGCAAAGTACTGTATTTCAGATCATGATGTACTTATGGAGAAAGAGAAGTATCTCAAAAGGAGCGTGTTTTTGACATAACTCACTAGAGCTCTGTCTCATAGAATTGAGGCATCCTCGTGCTTGTTTGTGTGTGCACGTTTGAAACCATGAAGTAGTTGGATAAAACACACCTGTTAATTTCACTAAGTGGCAATGAAAGATCCAGCCAAGAACTCTAAGAAAAAGTGTATCTTTTACTGAATTAAGCTTTGGATATAAATTTGGAGAACGGCTTACTTGTTTCAATGGAGAAGTGAGCATTTAGTGCCAAATTTCCTTGAACTTCAGGGAATTTCATGAGTAGTAATAGAAGAAGAATGAATAGTATAAGAGCATGGAGCTTAAAAGAATGATAAAAGATATTATTCTTGCCTCTTAGTCTGCAATCCAAATTAAACTGACGTGACTCATTGTTAATACCTCCAATCTAGGTCTGGGGACAGAATTGATTGGTGGAGGTGTGTGCTTTTGTTGGTTTGGGGTTTTATTTGTTTTGGTTTCGTGATTTATTTTTGTTTGATTGTTTGTTTTGTTTTGAAGTATCTGGGGGGAAAAGGAAGGTAAAAGGGGTGAATGAAAAAACATGCTGGACTTACCAATTTAATAAGAGGTTCAGATAATAAGGCCAGTCCTGGGTACTTTGACAGGATGGCTTCTATGTACTTCCCTTTCTGGCAGATGCTAATGCTAAAATGATGCTGCATTGTGATGATATAGATGCCACCATAATCCTAGAAGGACCTGCCTGTTAGTGTGAGTGAATTGTTAGCTCTGAGTGGAAAGGTTGAAATATCTTTAGCAGCTATTCCTTCAGGTACTTCTCCTTCCATTCTGATACACTTCTAAGCTAAAGTTCTATATTGATGAATACATTTTATATCTGTTGTACTGCTAAAATTACAAAGCTCTCTATAACATCTTTAATGACTAATCTTATTCTTTCACACCAGCTGTCTGGTACACTTGAAAGTATTATTGCAACTGTACATCCTTGTAATGTTCCTCCAGCGGTTCTGGAGGGGACAGCTAGTTGCCACCCTGCTTTCCTGGGTTTTAGCCAGGCAGAGTGTGTGCATTCCATGAATTATCTTCCCAGTGTTCCAGGTAGAAAGTAACAAAGCTATAGTGCTCTGTATTACTGGTTTTGGAGGAAAAGAGTTCCTCCTTTGGTGCTCCTATTTCTGACCTGTGAACTAAGAAACAGGTATTTTTCTCTCTCCCTTTGCCTTTTTCATTTTTTTTTTTTTTTGCCTTTTTCCTTTTTCCTTCATCTGTACTTCAGCTTATTGGAAAAATGGACCTCTTCAGAAAAAAATTCACATGCAAAAAAAAACTGGTGAATTAAACTTCCTGTGCATCTTTGCTGCTCAGCTCTGCCTGTTCAGCATTAATTTGGATTTAGAATATTTCTAATATTTGGAGGGCTCGCTATAAAATGGACTTGAAGTTGAAGTCTTAGGTGGAATATATGCAGTGCTAAAATCGACAAATGACCATTTGGAATGCTCTCATTGTTTTCTGAGCTGTAGCAAGTTATTGAGGTAATTCTCTCTACTAGAAGTATGTAAGATACCTGAGAATAAGGGTAGGTATTACTGTGTAATGAGGGCAGACAGACATAAGACTGACAAAGCAGGTGTTGGGAAGAACATGTTGCTCTCTCTTCATTAATTTTTTTTCCTACTTTAAGATAGTGCTGACTGCCTCTCTAAATCAAATATGTCCACAGATTAAGTGGAACACTTTTTACTAGAATACTTCAACACTCAATTGAGTTACAAAAGTGACATGGTTACAGTAATGATGATAAGAATTATAGCTCTGTACAGCCAAATAAATGAAATATTTCATAGTGAAAATGGAACAGTAACAGTAGTTGATCTATGCTTAAAGAACTACAGTTGTCTAGTGAAAATATTTAAGAAGCACTCTATACATTTTTTGCTTGCAAAATCTATTTAATTTTTTTCTCATGTATGCCCTTGTGTGATTTGTATTGCTAGGGAATCTGTGTAAAAGGAAGACGTGCATTTCTAAACCAATATCCTTTTTCCTTTGAAATCCTTATTCTTTTGTTATAGAGTAATTTGAAGTGATTAAAATTTATTTCAGATAGAAATGTAACAGTCTAATGACTCAATGGTAATCCTTTTCTTTTAAGTCAATCAGTCAGACTCTCCAACCTGCAGAACAGCATCCCAGATTGTTTCTGAAAGAACGTATCCTTTGTAGAGTGTAGGTGAAAGGGATTTTACAAGGCTCGACCCTGACGAGACGCGGCTGTGTCGCAATTCGTGTACAGGTTCAGAGAGCCAATAAGAGTAACGAGGTGCACGTGAACAGGGGACAGTACCTTATTAGGACACATCCAATAGTGTCTGAGTTGTTTACTAGGATATAAGCACAAGAGTTGGAACAATGAGGGGCTCTGGCACGCACTCTGGTGGGACCCTGTGTGATCGTTCTCCACAGCAGACCACCGCTTAGAGCGTAGTTTCAAATGTTGCGTTGTGTCCAGATACCATACAAAGTCTTTTCTAGACAAGACGTATCACTTTAATTTTATACTCATATTCTTGAGACTGAGGAGACTATTCTCAGGCTACTGAGGAGATTATATTTTCCTTTCCTTTTAATTTAATATTAGAACATTTCAGAGCTGAAATGGTAGCAGAAGTGTAAACTTCTCTTTGCTGTTTTATAAATATGAACTTTTAGGATTGACATATGCTTAGGAATGGTCAAATAGTTCTTTCTCTTAGCTAATTTAGTTGTCACATTTACTCTTGACTGTTGAAGAGTCTATTGATTGTTCAAACTAATGCTTGCATTTGCAAACATAGTGTAGCTAAAATAATCCTGGAAGCAATTGCATTCTTCTTCTTTACCCAACTGTATCATTGCTTAGGTGCTTTAACTCTCATTGGTGTCACTTTTAGGAAGTTTGTCACTGCTTTTATGAACAGTACTATCTCACATGTGAGTCATCTTCAGTGTCAGACTGGACAAATACTTTGTGTTGAATTCTGCAGACAGCAAGAAAGTGTGTTGGTTTGAATTTTATTTTTTTTTTTTCCCCAGATCAATGATCTAGCAGAGGGAAATCGGATAACTGCACATCTGTCCATCCGATGGGGATGGTACTGTTGACTCATGTTATCAAGTCCATCTTGTTAATGTCCAGAGAAAACCATGCTTTGTACTTTCCATTCGCAGAAGATAAGCCCTGTGTTATTGGTCTGAAAAATAGTTTGGCATAAGGCATACAAATAGGAAATAATATAGGGAAAAATATATTCAAGTTCCGTAAGAGAAGTTGATCACCATTATTCACTCTGGCAGGAGTCTTGAAATAAACTCTTCAACTTGTGAGCCCTATTGCTAGAAAAAGGATGCACTTTTAATCTTTTAAAAATACACCTCAGACTATATACTTAGAATTCTATACATCACAGAAATTTCTGTAGACAGATGAGAATTCCTAAATGGGCTGTAGTTGTTAGGATGCTTCTAGGTGACACTGTCTAAAGGTTTATTTTGCATGAAACGTATAATGAAAATGCCACTCTCCTGTTATACTTTAAGACAGAGGTGGCCTTAATGAAATAAGAACATGCACTCAGTGCCTTGAGCTTTCCAATGTCATCTTTCCTTGTAGACTGGGATTTAAGGAGCAGAACATGCTTTCAAACTTCAAGAGAATATGCTTTCATTTTTAAAAAGAAAACTACTGGGTTTGAGCTTACTAGACCTATTTTTCAACTTCTGTGTCAAAGAGCTGAGAATTGTGAGTCTTTTAGTGTAAGCTGGCCCAGTGTAACCCCTTGTGGGAATGTGCAGAGTAACAATTAATCACAAAGAGGAAGAAGTTAAGAGAATCATTTTTCTTTTCAGTTTGATTGACAGTGTAGATACTGCAACCTGACTTTGCTCAAGTCTCCCATTGAGAGACTGTCAGAAAACTCTGAAAAAACAACAGCGGCAGAGTTTTTGCTTCAAGCAGCTAGGAAATTGGCTTTGTCTGATGTGAGAACATAAAAAGGAAGGGAGGAGGGAAGCTGCTGCTTCATTGCTTCATCTCTTCCCATTGTCTTTTCTTTCACTAGTTTCTAAGCAATACTTACAAAACCCCAATAAGGCCAAAAATTGAATTTTTGTCTTCTGTGTCTGTTTAGTACCACAAGAGTATGTACATCCCAATGTGTTCTTTCTTTACCGTGGGCTTGCAGACTCTTGCCAAAAGTTCGGTTTGTGATTTGCTCTGTGGAGGTCTTCACCCTCTGTGCAATACAAAGGAGTACGTACCCAAACGCAGTGAGAACACCTTTTTGTTGATAAGGTCTTAATCTCTGGGGAGAAGCAGCTGACTGGACAGGCAGACAGTTGAGTAAGGATTTGCATGTAGGTCAGCTTACTCCAGGGTGCTTCAGAACTGCAATGCAGTGAAGGAAAAGCAGGGTCAACTGGACACACAGAAGTCCTGAGGGGGCCAGGAAAATGCTGTTGCTGTGTGGACAAGCTTTCATTCGGATGTGCCCTGAATTTGGATGATCTACGACGTCAGTGGGTTTGTACTTAACAAAAAAGAATTTAAAAAAAAGAAAAAAAAGAAGCAGCCCCAACTCAGTCCTAGAATGTCACGTTAGTTCAGAGACATTTTTCAGCTGTGTTGGTGAACTTTAGGCTAGCTTTATTTATATCTGCATTGAGAATTGATTTATCCTCTCTTTAGATTGGCGCATAACTGGGATTGGACTCCCTTTTCTTCTCCAGTGGTCTTTTTCCCCAGGGTCCCCAACCTCTTACTGTAAAGTTGTTGGGCCCAGCTGTCACAGTGGTGGATCAGTACGTGGAACTGATTTCTCAGAACCCTTGTCTATTCAGCTTATATGAGAAGGTGGTTTAATTAATGATACTTCAGCTCTACAGAACTGAGGGCAGAACTGTGTAAGGCACTGACAAGAGGCATCCAAGCGTGTGCTCAGCGTGTCCTGGGAACTAACTTAATTTATGAAATCTCAATTTATGTAGTGGAGATAGCTATTATGAATTTAGAGTGATGTTACTTTGTTTGGGACACATCAAACCTAACTTATACTGATCTGAATAGCTCTCTTGCATGTGATTGTGAATAATCTTATTTTGTTTTATATTTCCAAAAAAGGTAGTAAGAGTCCTTGCAAGGTGAAAAAGCTGCCCTAGATGTGATCTGTGAGGTTTACATTATAATTTCCTCAGGCTGAGAAGAGAGGAAAATGAAACTGTCAATGAAACTGAGTTCCATTTCTTGTTTACTTTTTAGAGTAAAACTTTTAACAGATTTTATCATTGCCTTTTATATCTGTTTTTTTTTCTTGCACTATGCAGAGTTAGTAAAGGAAAAGCTATTGTTGAACTATGGACTACTGCGAAATCCTCATGAAAGGTGTTTGTGGTTCACATGTAGTCACTTAACTAGTTTTCTTGACTCTCGTGCTGTATCTAATTTTCTCTATTGACAGGAAAGGGTAATTCATTTCACTTCAAGGCGCGCTTCTCAAATAAAGCGGATGGCTTCTTCACTAGAAGTGCATGTAGAAAGCTAAGCAAGATGATGAATGTCCTACTTAAAAATTGTTCAAATACACTTTGTTTTCAACTTAGCCAGTGAACATTTACTTGTTAAACACAGCTGTCAGTTGCAGTGCTTTGATTTTCTTCACTGGAAGCATTTTCAACTCAATGAAAGTGCCCAGATCTCAACTGCTTTTAGTGTATTTTAGTTCAAATTCTACCTGAGATGAGTAGCAAATCTTTTAGATTCCTTGAAAATGTGCAATAATATCCAGGGAGAGAGTTTGAACGTGGCATATTCATCCTGTTACTCGTGCTGTGATAGCATTTGGCACTTAATTAGTGAAGAAGTTGACAACCAACAAATGGGAAGCAGCCTTCTTCCTGGACTCATCAGTGGCCTAGGTTGGCAATTAATCTGCTCACTTCTGTGAACTTCAGGCATTTCTTGGGATTTCCTTTACGCATCTTTATTTTTCTTGTTTAAATAAATTACAGATTTTAGCACTCATGGGCAGGTATTTTTAGTATGGCAGTATAAAACATGCAGTGTTGCAGCAGCTTGGTTTGAGATAACCGGTTAGCAAGTTGAGGTCCTGGTTTTATTTCGCTCTTGAAGAGTAAGCCTGTAAGCAACAATTTCTAAAGTGTTAAAGAAAAATCGAAACCTGCCCACCCAACAAAAAACACCACTCCCTCCCCAACAAAAAAAACACGCTTCTGTTTGAGCATAGTATTCTGAGCTACTTCAGAAGGAAATCGCTGTTTTCCTTCTGTGATCTTGATGGCGTAAGGTGCATACGCTGGCAGAAGCACAACAGGTCCCTCCTGAAGTCCCCAGCTTTGTAATGTGGAGTTGTATTGTGATGGCAAAGATTAAACCAGTTGTGTGAGTTGTCATATTCCAGTAGAACACAGCCTCCTGCCAAGCCGGCTTTCAATTACAGCTTGCAAAAACAGCTTGGTGCCTGTTCTATTTTTACAGCTTTGAAATTCTACCTTGGTTTACATGGCAGTGTATGGCTTAGTGTTTGGTTGGTTGGTTTTGTATTGTTTTGATTTAAAAAAAAAAAACCACAGTGAGACATTAGAAAATATTCTGGAGATGCTTTTAGTTTGACTTCCTTTACTAATGTAACCTTAAGTTCTAATATGATAAAGCACTGTTTAGATATCCTGTGATGGTATCTTGGAACTGTGGTATTGTGTAAGGACTTCAAAAATGAAAAAGATAGAAACAGCTAAGGTGGGAAGTATCAGAGGAGAAATACAACTTGCATATATAGCAAAGGGTTGTTTTTTTTCTGGAGCACAGGATCAATTTCAATAAATACGCTAAAATAGGTTTTACACCTTGATATGGCAGAGTGCTGTCCTGCCACTTCATGACTTTTAAAACAAATTTCTCATATTTTATGAAAAGATGACCCATGTACTTTAGTTTTATTAAAGTGGATAGTCTTCTACATTCCCACCTCCATGCTGAGACTGACTATTTGCACATTTTGGAGGACTGCATTTTATGAACATTGTTGGGTTTTCTGAGCATGTTACTTCTAGGAAGCCTTAGAGTTTGAATTCAGAGACTTGTACTCCAGTGAATAATTTGGTTCATTTATTCATTTTAATCATACTAGAGTTCATATCCAACAAGGCCGAAAATGAGGTCAAATAACAACAAAAAAGTTGAGCTTGGTGCAAACTTGGCACAGGTATATACAGAACACAGTGTGTGGATTCTGCAGTCTGACTTCATTTCCGTATATGAAGAATACATACTTCTGACAGTACATAAACTTGGGCAGTGCAAATGTTAACATATTTCTCTTGGGAAAGTGTCCCACTTCATTGCAACAGGAAATGGCTTTAATTTCTTCTCTCTGGATCAGCTGCTCAGTTTTGTATCAATTGTTTTGCTTTTCTCAGCTATCAGAGTCGTGGCTTGCTTTCTCAAGCAGCTTAGGTAATTTAATAGCTGGAAGACATGCTCCTAGAACTCCTCTATATTAATGAAAATTCAAAGACAACATCTAGCCAAATTGGGAGAATGTTGTATCAATATTTCTTTTTATTACTTTAAGACAATTTAGAATTAACCACTGTGTGGTTAACTTCAGTGCAACAAGCTAGTAACATTTGGAAGAAGTGTGGTGATAGCATTGCAGATTCTTTTCTTTAGATCGTATGTGCAGAGAAACCACTGAGCATTAATACATCTACTCAGCCGAAGGGACACATTCCAGCGCAACGGGTGTACTCCTAATCCAGTGTAGTGTATATGTCTTTGGATGAGATGGAAAGAAAGTTCACTTTCTGTGGAGCATCTGAAATGAGGAAATGAGATACTGAAGTGGATGGTGTATTGACTCATCCTCCTGTAGCACATCAGTAATGAGTTGCACTTGTTACAGCTGGAATAACTCCAGGCAGCCAAGACTGTTGTTTGTGGGTTTTATAGATAAGCACAAAAGACATTTATTCTTAAGAACTTAGTTTTATTTATCGGAAAATAGAAGCAGACACACCAATATATCTGTATCTATCTATATATTTGATACTTTAAGGACTTTCTGGAGGGTCTTCATCTGTTTGGATTTGTACCATATCCAGTTTTTAATATTCATATATTGAGCAAATAAGCAGAGCCAACTTTTCTAGACAGATGTAATGCTCCCAGGATCTAGCAAACACTTTATCTGAACAAATAAATTTTTAAACCAAGAAGATTCTTTACAGAAAAAACAGCAATGATGCTTTCTTCCCTACTACTGCAGTGTCCAAAACTCTTGCAAACTGTAGCTCATATTTTAAGGTCAAGAGTAACTGTTATGATTTATTGCAGGAGCAGATGTGCCCATCTCTCTCCAAATATTTGTATTGTATGTATTGTGTGCTGAGGTCCCTGTCGGCTGTGGTCAAAATGTTTACCTAAATAAACGTAGGTATTTCATTTTCAGTTCTTGGAAGGCTTTTATTAGGTGCTACATATTTCTGGGCTAACAGCATCTCAGTGAAACTTTGAAAAAGATTTTTAACAGGTATCTTAGATGTAGGATTATAACCTTCTGAGATAAATATGAGGATTTGTATTTGGAAATTAAGAGACTGTTGCTCTGTGGGCCGGCTGACACTGGACTCTTGCAGTCATAAGCAACTAGAATCTTGCCTGCTCTCCAACTCTGACTCTGCCAAAAGGCTCGTGCTGTACTTTAATTTATTGATGTTTTGTTTGTTTTGTAGTGGATTTTTCTTGGTTTGTATTTTTTTTGCTGCTTTTTTGTTTGGTTTGTTTGGTTTTGGTTGAGTCCTAGCAATGTAATATGTCACATGGAAACTTCACATTATATTTTCATTGCTAGTATCTACTTCTTCGTCAGTGTTTTCCAGGCATTCTCTCAGTGAGATAGAGATCAGAAGAGATCCCACAGAACCCCCAGATCTTGGATCTTTCCGATATGTGTTAGTTGTGATGCAAAAAGAAAAATATTTCAAGTGTAGTTATCGTATATGAACAAGACAAAAGAATGACAAATGTAGGCATATGGTAGAACTAAGTTTAATCTTTCTAAAACACAACAGCGGCCACAGAATTTTCAGATTTCCCCAATCAGTTTCACACTGATTGTCCCATCATTTGATGGCTATAACATGAAAATTGGAGCTAGATGACGTTTTATGATTCTTCAGGGTCAAATAAAATACAGGAGCTTAGGAATGGTGTCATTCTCCTCTCTCATATGCTGCTGAAGTTCTAGCTAGGACTATAACAACCAAACTTTGAATGAAGATTTTGACAGGTCCATCATCTGTAAGAGGAAAATGGACACACTTTAAATTGTGACAGGATAATAAAACTGTCACCTTAAGTATTGAAGAGGGTCATGCCTTGTCAGTATTGCAATAGTATTTGTATTCTGTGGCAGTTATATCAGTGTCTGTGGTAGTTTAGATACCATTTTCTTATGGAGCTGTGGGGTTTTGTTATTTAATTTTATGACACTTAAAGGAAGAAGGTCTTTCTGTATATAGTAAGTGGAGATGATCTTACCTTGATTTTTATATTTTTTTTCTTTCACTTGAGCTAATGCTTACTCTCTCAGAAGCTGCACTGATGTAGAGCACAAAACATCTGTAACCTGCTTATCCTGTTGTACATATATCTGGGAAGGGAATGGTCTTCTCATTTTTCGTCTGCTCAAATGAGACTTTATTTTCTCCCCACTCCCCCCTTTTTTTTTTTTTTTAAAGTGACAAAAGTCACGTCTGAGATCCACAGTATTTCTTGGCAAAATTGAAAGGATTTTTTGATGCTAAAAGCTGTACTGAGCTCAGCAATAACAGACAGAAGCAACTGTAGTTCACATATGTCTTATCTCTGAACACCAGTAGAATAAATGAGAAGATTCTTGTTATGATTAAGTTAAAAGTTAAGTACTTTTTTGTACTACTGTTATTCAGAAAAGGGCAATGACAAAAAAAAAAGCGCCTGTTTTGTCATCTCAAAGACCAAATATCCACAGCTGATGCCTTTAACTGGGTGAAGTTTTAGAAAATGAGACATTTCTCTCATCCCCATGCCTCTGAAATGCACTTGATTCCTCAGTTTCTCATCTTCTTTGTCAAAGGAACTTGTAGTATTATAAAATAAAAACAAAAAAGATCCCTGGAGCCATACAGAGCGCCCTGGAGAGGGTTATGCTGTGAAGCTGCAATGCCTACATTTGGCTGTGCACTTCATGCACTTTCTGTGTTGTAAATATTTTGGGGTTTATTGCAATATTGATTGCCATCTGATCAAAGCCTCAGTCACACCGTTAGTTAACCCCATCACTACTGAAACAGGAAATTAAACAGAAAAATCTGCCAACTGCTTACAAAAGTCTTTTACCACTGTTGTTAAGAAGTGTACCTAAATGTACAGCTAAACTTATTAACTTATAGAGTGTATTGAATTTGCTTATGTCATTTCCTACATACTCTTAGTCTATTCAGTGATGAGGAATATTTTTCCCAAGTGGATTCAAGGATGTATATTTTAGTTTAATCTTTACAGAGTGTGGTTAGGCTTTTTTTTGTAATTAGGAAGGGACTGTCAGGAAAATTTGGTAACAGGGTCTGTGTGATTTTTAACTGTTTCTGAAATTAACACAGAAAATAATCTTCAGTAAACTGCCCTGAATGTATATAGCAATATTACATCTGTCTGAAATGGAATTTTGCCAAGGGACTGATGAAAGATGAAAATGCAGAGGAGGAAAGAGTAACTGGCAGGACTGATCAATTCATAAATAAGGAATGTAGCAGGTTCTTAAGGTTTGAGCTCGTAGCTCAAATCCTTGGGAAGACCAGGCTGCAATGGTTGGCAAAATATCTCAGGTAATAAGCCAGCATGGTAAAGACCCTGTTTAATAATGAATTAAATACTCCATACTACCTTGTAGCAAAATTAGCTTCTGTATTTTTTAAGTTCATTTCAAAAGATACATTATATACCATTTGTCTCTGCCTATCAGCTCTCTGCCATATAGTCAGGTTCTCAGTGTTTTCTCCTGTTTTAATATAGAAAGTCAGATTTGGAAGAAAATTCTGTACCGAATCATAGTGATGAGCTGTACTCTTTAGGTTGTGTGTGTGCGTTTATGTATTTTTCATCATTAATGCAATAGTACAGATGTTATGTCAAACTGTTATGGCTATCAGGCAGCTACTAATATTCTTCCTAAAAACTACTCAGTGTTGCAAAAATGTACATTCCTGTCTTTCAGTGTTTGCACATCTCATTTAAATGTCACTTGCCTCATTGTGGGAGCAAGAACACTGAGTTAGAGGGCAATAGTTACCAAGCCCAGTCTGTTGATCTGATGTTTCTGTTTTGTTTTTAAAGACTTGTCACCCCTACTTCTTTTCTGTGCTTTGGAGTCCTTTTCTTTAAGTGGTGTTAATAGTATTAAAGAAGGATAGTTGCAACAAGAATGTTAGAATTGCCCCAGTAAGCGTGGATTTTTAAAACCCTTATTCTTGGCATTTGTCTGAAGAAACCTTTTATTTGCTTTAAGATACACAGCAACAGAGAAGGAAATGGTGGTAAGCATAGCTCTTATGCATTCTATACATGTAATGCCTTTCTTAGTTTTTGGAGTGTAGTGGTAATTGCTTTCATCGTTACAAAGCATTTCAATGCTGCCATGTCCAATGCTTGGACTTTTCCCCACCCCCACTTCTCTCTCTGACCCTATTGTGTGTTAAAATTCCATCCTTGTCACTAGAATGTGTTCATAGGTTTTCCATTAGTCATTGAGCGTGGAGATCCAGAATAGTTCTGTTTTTGTTGTTTGGTTTGGGTTTTGGTTTTGTTTACTTGTTCTTAATGGCTTGTGTCTTGTCCTTTCAAATAAAATGCAGTGTATTTCTTTTAGGGGCTTAATGTCTAAGAGCAAAATGGTTGCTCTTCTCTGAATACTGGAAAAGTGCTAAAAATATGAAGATGCTGAACACAGAAAATAAGAGGTTTAACATAACAGTGATTCAGCTAGTGTGTTTCAAGGAGCTTAGGAGGTGAGGGCGAAGGACGAAGAGAAGGTCTGCATCTCTTAGCGTTTTAGTGAATTGTAATTGAGTGTTCTCAATGGACCATTTATTTATATAAAAGCTGTGATCAAATTTTCCAGTAATTGTTAATGACTTAATATTTTCTTTTGCAAATGGGTTACTTCAGTTTCCAGGTTCAGGGTAGGTTATAAATGCTGGCATTTTAGGGAAAGACTACTCCCACTTGATTATGTGGGAAACCTGGAAAGGTGGTCTATAACAGCTTGCTGCACGCTTTGCTTTTTCCTCTAAAATAAGGGATCATTTTCATCATTGGAAGTGGCATAGAGAGTTACTAGTATTTCGGGGAGGGGGGGGAAGGCTTCCTCACCTTGCAGTTTATCTGGCAGACTTCTGGACCTGTTTAAAATGGTGCATAACCCCACCGAGCAGCACACTGTAGAGATGGATTAGTGCTTGCTGAAGTGGCACAGACTTCTCTGGGACTTTTCAAAAGTCAGTATTAATTTAGAGCACAGAATCATCCTGAATAGTAGCATTCCATTAAGATGAGTTGTCTACTAATTGCTGTATGAAGTTCCAAAGTTCAAACTGTTCTTTTCTCATTTTCTAAAGACTATGCATGACTTAATTCTGCTATAGGATTTTGGCATTCATCAGAAAGAATAGGTCAATTGCTTTCAACTGAAGATGAAACAAATTTCTGCTTGAAAGATTAGGAGTATTTTTCCTTTATATTTTAGTATTCTATAGAAATAGAGATATATATAAAAAAGATATGTCCAAGGCTTCCACACTGAACACTGGAGATATTTGATTGGTACTGATCTTATCGGTGTGTGTGCTTTTCAGAATCTCTATTATTTTTCTGTGTAAAATGTTTTTACTTATCAAGTTTTGATGTAGAAGTATAATTGTTAGAAGTATGACTGTTAATACACTGACAAATATAAACATTAACAAGACAGCATGTAAAGTACCTTGATTACTAATTGACAAGGAAAACTATTAATCAGCAGAATTCCTCGAATATGGCTTATGAAGCTTTGTTTAGGGATCACGTAGCCACTGGTGTGAAATCAGAGTCTGCGGATAACTGATTCTCTTTAGGTGCCAAGAATAAAAGAGGACGGATGAGTTTTATATGTCAGTAGTAAAAACATTCCTGGAAGATAAAAGTTTTCTAAAACATTTTAGTAACTTTTCATTCTTCACGCCTTATAGGCTGATGTACAATCCAAAATGTAATTATCAACCAGAAGTCTTACAAAGCTCAGTACTTCATAGGATCTATGTTTAGTAGATAGTAAAAGAAAGATTTCTGAGGTTTTTTTCCTTCTTCATGTGCTTGCTCGTTCAGAGCTGAAAGAGACTGGCTGCTATGCCGCTTAGAGATGGAATTGATTAGGGGCTCACAGAAAGGTCATGAATATTTTAATTTACTAATCAGTCAATTTGCAGCACCGAATGGGGACAAATTATTTGGTAGATTCTGAAATAAATGGGAAAAGCAATAGGTTTTCCTTTGTATTCAAAGGTATTTCTAAATCTGAATTCTCAAGTTTGCATCCTGAGTATTTTGCATCCGTTGTATTGATCCACCTGGAATTGTTCAAAATGGTGGTGTCCCATCTGTGCCAGGTCACAAACTGCAACACTGACCACCAACAGATTATGGATTGTTTGAACTAAGCAAGATTCAGAAGGAAAGAAGTTTTATGGCTATCTGGAGTTCTGACCGAGTCGGATTTTTGTTATCTCTGACTTGATGAGAGACCTTGGGCAAGTTATTTCCCCTGTCTGTACTGGGTTTGTCCGTCTGTACTGGGTTTGTCTGTCTGACAGGTATACCAGAGATTAGGTCATTGTGGTTTGTAAATGAAAGGGAAGTCATCCAGTGGAAGACACCATAGGAGCACAGAACTAGATCCTCCAGTTAAATACTGCAGGACAGGGACCCTGGGTTTTTATCGTCATTACTTGAGGGTATTTTTCTGAGGGCCTAGTGCTCAGAGCAGTACACAGAGTATAGTGAGTAATTTTTCTGAACCAGGAGTCAAGCACTGTTATTTTCTTAACTTCCTAGGAGGCCCGTCTCTCTCCCATCTTTCCTAAGCTACCAAAAAGAAAACGAAACTACTAGCCAGAAGAAACATAAATGGTGAAGTAGTGTCTTGACTCTGCATATCAAACTGTTTCTTATCACAGGTAGACTCAATGCTGTCCGTCAAACGGCTGTACCCACCAAAAGTCAAGTTCTCCTGCAGCAAACACTAGTGAATACCAACATGCCATAGGCTTCAGAGCTAAATGAGGAAGGAGGAACTGGTGTTTTGCAGTTGTTCAAGACACAGCTGCAGAACTCTGCATGAGATTCTCAAGACCTGTAGTTTAGAAGTCATGGTCCTTGTACAGTTTGTGTTCTTGCTATTAAATCATTTCCCCAGAGTATAATATAATGCATTTGTCTATCTTTAGCTCTCTGTGGATGAAGAAAGCTTTTCCCACGGGTTTTGATTTTATTCTTCTTTCTTGTTATTCTGTCCTTAAATGTACAGTCTCCATCCATGTGGCTTAGAGTTTGTTTTTCAAATACATTTATAAAAAAAAGAACTTTCAAATTATTTTGTTTCAACTGTACCTTTCTTGTATTCTTTAAGGACATTTCTTGGAATAAATTGTTAAGACACATCAGGAACACAGGGGAGAGAGAAGTACATTCAAAACAGGATGTTGTATGGAGAGTGACTTTCTTCAAGTGTATGTTTTTTTCCTTTTTGGACTCCTGTCAGTCTCCCTTCCGAGAGTAGTAAAGGCTTTTATTTACATCTTGCTTTAATACAAAAGACAAGTAAAAGCCCGCATTTCTAGCCTGTCCTGTTCAGATCCTTTTAACTTAGAGAATGAATTGCATAGGAAATCCATCATAAATCTACTATAAACTTTCAGGTATGAACATAGTGGGGGAGAAAAAAAAAAAAAATGAAGTGGGAGGGAGAACTATTTATTAAAAGAGTAAATTGGAGGGGAATAGGCTATTTGTTTTGTTCCATATCTCAGATGGAAATAATAGGCTCATTAATCACAATATCAATTTGGTCATTTTAGAAAGAACAGGCTGAAGAATGAATAGAAACAAGGCACATAATTTTAAAATTTAAAAAGCAGACGTTAAGAATGTCAGTGAAAGAAACTGCAATAAAAGATCCTTGACATCTTGTTAGTTTACATAAGCAAAGTTTTAGCATTAAATGTATTTCATAACTCTGTTTTTCTTCTCCAGCTCATTTGGAAATATACACTAAAAACATATATGTGTCTATACAAACATATACATTGAGACAATATCATGACTATTAACATGGATTCCTTACCTTCAAGTTTTTCTTGAGTAAATGTTCTTTTGGCTTTGATACCTTTCCATGCATCCACCATTTCTTTCCTGTGCTATCGTCTATTACCTTTGAATGCAAGTAGCTGTTGCTAAGGCATGAAGAAGGCAGAACAGCACCCCTGAAAGCTTTCTGCTGTAGGTTTCCCTCAGTATTTCAGATGTCATAACTTCCTCTGATAAGAAAGGTTCTCTTTCAGTCGCAGCTCTGAAATATCAAAGTTTCATAAGGATATTGTCTTATTTATTATTTTTATATTTATTGTTACATGAAAAAAAAAGCACAGTACATTGGAAAATCTCATCTGAATATGTAGAAGCCAGAGGATTTATACAAGTGAATAGCTTTTCATGTCATGTTTAAAGCCAATGCCGTCACTAAGAAAGCTTTCAGATGGGGACGGCAGTGTCATCTGTCTGTGTCTCCTTTGCTGGGTCTCATCTGCCTGTTTTTCTTCCCTGAATCTACGCCACAGTGTTACTCTCTGATATCATAATCTCTAGAGCAACATAAAGCTCTGAGCTGCAGCACCACTGGTTTCTAATTCTACAACACAACTCATGGTTGCCCATTTTTGCTGACTGCCTCTTGGGTAAGATCAGTACCTTTCTATTCAGTGGCATTTCATTTCAAAGGATGACTGAAGACATACGGAATATATACTAGCAGGCAATAAGCCAGTATAATGGATGATAGTTCTACTATAGCCAGTAGGAATTTTGGCAGATGGAATTTTCATGTTGATCAGTATGCAGTGGAAGAGGATTTTTTTCCTTTTGTAATAACTTAATAGACGCTCTGGAAACACTCGTGCCAAAATTGGCTATTGTCTTGAGGTATAGACAGAAAAGGGGGTTTCTGTTAAATTACTGCATGTGTGCAATCATCTTTCATGAGAATAGATACATATGATTAAAAACCTACAGTTTTGACATTCTTTGGTATGAGTGCTTCTGACAGATTCTGGAACCAGCTCAATTAAATCATCATTTGTTTCTTAAGCCATGTGTATCTTCTACTAAGATATGAGTTACGACACAACTGTTCCGTTGTATTATGACTGGAGGTCAAATTGGAACGCTACTTAATGTTCTAGATGCTTATAGTTTAACAAGACCTCAATAGATGGGGGAGGCATTTTGGCAGCGCGTAGAGGTGGGAGTAGCAGAATGTTTAAGTGCTGGACAAAGTTGTTTATGAACAGTCTTATATTAAAACAAGACAATTCCCTCATGACACATCTGTAAGTCATACATACTGTTTTCTAGGGTGATTTGTAATGCTTAACAGGTTTGTGTTAAGTCTCTGTTGTTGACACTTGTCTTAGAGTTGCATTGAGTGACAAAATTTGAGTTTTTCAAGGCAGGATAGAACATTTGGCTTATCTTCTGAGTCCAGGGAGCTGTGAAAGGGTGCCATTCAAAGATCAATAGCTCTAATTATGAATAAGATTCCCATTTCCCTCAGCAGTAGATGGCAGCAAGAATAAATCATTTCTTTGCAAAAAGTTCCTTGTGCAAATCCGGACAGACCAACTTGGGTTTGAATAGACTGAGTCAGAGCGATAAGTGCTGATAGCAATGATTCTTTGAAGACTATAGATTTTGCAGATAGAGGGAAATGTGCATTTCTACATAAAAAAAATGCTTTGAAGAAGCCAGTAGTGATGGTAACTGGAAGATCATGCTCCCTAAGAGATGTCACACAGAGCAGAAGACAGAATTAATTCCACAGGGAGATTGTCATCATCCCATAATAACGAATAAAAAAATCAGACAGTGTACAATCACTATCAGTATTTAAGGCCCTGCTTTATTTATGTTCCTTTGCAGTTGCTGGCCAGAATAAAGCATAAGAATTGCAGTTTGTAATCATATATAGAGTTAGGTCATGGATTATGGATCTATGGATCGTAGCAATAAAAAATCTTGTCCCTTAGGTCAGTCAGTAAACTCACATTCTGCTCTGAAGTTTCCTTATTTAATCCCTGGAGTTGTTCAAAATAGTGGTGTTCAGTCACCCACAAACCCTATACAAATTGTAATGAATTGGTTTTCGGACGCCATGAAGGAGATCTTTTTGATCTCTCTCTTTAAGATGTGGGAACTGAGAGTAAGATAACCATGTACCTTCTAGTCTTTGGCAGAAATTGAGTGAGATGTTTTCTGCTCTTGGCATGAGATGGCAAGTGTACTACTACTGTAGCAAACGGGCACATTAGGCACACTCAGGGGTTTTGCTGTGGTGGGGTATAAGCAATAAAATATTTTGGCAAAAATCTATTAATGTTCTTGCCTGTGTTAGGCCAGGCTGAGAAATGACTGAATTTTCCATTTATTTCTCCATACTCTACCTTCCGTCTTCTGATAGTACCCATTTCTGGTTCTGGGCGGCTTGGCAGACGCTTCCAAAAGGACAGGCAAAGGCAACTGACTGACAGTACGATTTTAATGTGGAATCCCTGTCTTGTAGCTGTTTTTATGGTTGCACAGAATAGCGTAACAAATGAGAATGCGTGGTACTTGCAAACTCTGCTTCTCTGACTTCCTGGGGTAGGCAACAACAGAAAACATGAAAAAGAAAATTGAAACCCATTTTAGCTATGTATTTTCTAATTATTAGTGCTGGGATTCAGTGTTTAGCTTACGGAAATTAAATTGCACGAAAACAGATTTTTATTACAGAGTTCAGACTATGCACCCCATGCGGTGTTATTTGAAACAACTAGGGAAACAAAACCACCGGGGAAAAAAATCAGTGTTGTTTGTACTAGTTCTCACTGGACTCCTAACAATATCGTATGATTTAAGGAAAATTGTGGTTTTATGTTTTTATCTCAGCAGACATATGGTGGTGCCCAGGACATTGTATTATGCCATGGTACACTTATGCGTCAGAATGTACTGTTGCTTAGTTGCACCTGATATGCTCTGAGTATTTTATTGTTTAGGATCATAAAAAGTAACTACCTTCATAGCACAGTAAAGTAGAATATTTAAAATTGTAGCACCAGTAGGCTTGGAGATTCTGTATGCTTGATTTTTTTTTTTTATTTTTATTTTTATAAGGATGAGTGGCCTGTGGTCCTGTGGTTATGCTTTTGCTTTCTATTTTTCCCTTCAGTCCTATCATATCTTTGTTTGTCAGTGATTGTGTACAGCCAAAAAAATCAGTCAGGTATTTTTTTTTTTTTTCTTGGGAAGCACCAAGTTATCCACTCCAGCTCTCAGAACCCTACAAAATGGTATAAATAAGGCTTTGAAATACATTTTTTAGTTAATTACTTTCTTATAAACAAGACTTCAAAATGCTCATAATGTTCTCTGTACCCAGGACAGCCATTCTCTCCCTCGAAATCTTGTTCTTTTCCCACAGGTCAACACTCTTGGCTCTTTTCTTTCACTGCTTTCTGTGTCTGATCCCTCACCTTGTCCTTCTTCCTGTCTCGTTCTTTGGAACAAACTCTGCATGTGTTCCTGTAGTTGCTCCACTGCTTTACCTTCTCTTCTCTCGCCTTCAGCTCCCCCCGCTTTCTATTTTGCCAGTTTATTTTGTACATTCTTGGCCAGCGTGGTTTTTTTCAAATTGGATGCTCTATTCTTCAGCTGATTTGTGAGCCCAATACAAGTGCAAGTAGATGAATTGGTGCCAGAAACACAGAATTATCTTGGGGCAAGTTTGCGATTTTTGTACCTAAAGGAACTTGAAGGCATTTATTTAACTAGAGGGAATGCGGAGTCTTTTGGGTTTAGAAGCAGTGGTGTCTCATTAGCTATTCTTTTTAAACAAAGCAACACCCCCCCCACCCCACAAACCAATAACCAACAAAAAAACAGGCTGGAACTAAGGAATTTTCTTCCTTTATCTTTCAGCTTTTTATTCCCCTGTCTTTTTCCTGTACCCCTAAACACCAGATAATCTAAGTTCTCTTTCAGTTCATCCTCTGTCCTGTCATCCCATCTCAGCTGATATAAATAACCTTTTCTTCAAAGGCCTTGATCTGAGCTAGAGCATTTCCTCTTGATCATGCAGGTGCTGAATTGCTTATCCTGGTTTAATGCTGGGTACTGGCTTTGTACTTGAGCTTAGATTTCTCAGAATAAAGGCTCATGCGTTACAAACACTTCTAGACGCCGTCAGGCTGGTGCTGCAGCTTTTTGTCTGCTAGTCCTGCTTGCATTCAGTAGAACCACTACCGTTTGCTTTTTGATGCAGATCTTGACAGGCTACTCTGGTCATCTTGCTTTCTTTCAAACCTGAGACATCTTCCCAAACATTCATATGCCGTTTCTGTCTTTGTTACCATTTGGTCTGGTTATACTCTTCAGGTTTTACCCTCTGCTTTTATCTGTCTTTCAAAGTGTGAACTCTCCAGAGCAAAGATGGTGATTCCTTATGTGTTTGTAGAGCAGTGGGCATTCTGTAAATGCAATTGCAATAATACATATTAGAAGCATTTCTTCTTAGACTGAATGCGCTGAGAGGAGGCAGTTCAATAAATAACACACTGTTGTCATCCCTGGAAGGTACCAGAACTCTCCAGTTCTGGATTTCCTGCTGAAACACCACTGGCAGCCCTTTCCCAACAGGCCTGTGCAATCAGTTACATGAAGGAGTGCTGTGACAAAGCAGCACTGCCTTCAATAAAAATCCAGTACAAGTTTCCACACGTTTCTTAAGTAATCATAGAAGCTTTAATTTATGCAGTTAGCTCTAGGAGAGGACAAACAAAAGGGCCATAAAAGAAATACCTAACTTTATGTGGTTTTTTGTTTCTTTTTTTTTTTCTAAGCCCCAGCTCCTAGCCCTGCCTCTCCTTCTCCCACCCACCACCATCCCCAGACTCCACCCCAAAAAATTAAAAAAACACCCCAAAATCAATGTCAAATTGCAGCTGCCTCCTGATGTGACAAGGTTGAGAAACTATTGGGCTTTTTCCCTTGGTTTATTTTCAAAGTCACTTACAAGTTGAGGGTACATATTTCAATGTTCTCAGGGAGGAGCTTGCCAAATTTTAGCATTGTACTTTTGTCTGATTCTAATTCCCATTAATAGTGAAGTATAAAATCATTCTGTACTAATTCACTTTTTTTCCCAGTGAAATATATTTGGATGAGCTTGTCTTTCTCTTATCATAGCAAGGTGTCATTTTACTTACGTTTCTATCAGCATAATACAGCATGTGTGTATTTTGGAAGTCAGATGCATTATCTGATGATTTTTTTCTGAAAATTCTGGTTCACTGCTTGTAGATGAAACTCAACATCTGTATATTTGGAAGGGATATTAAAATATTGGAGTAGGATCTTTATGGTGATGTAAACTGGACATACACTTCAAAAATAATGACATACCCATTTCTTGCTCTGGATTATTTCATAGATTGCTGAATAGTCGGGACAAAGCACTTCCCCATGCCTCATTTTAACTTGTTTTACAGCAGAGATAAATTATCTACCTGTTTCATGGGTATGTTATAAAGACTAACAAATTATTTAGTCAGCACTTTAAAGCACTGGTATAAGTAGGTGATGAGTATTAATGGTGAAGATACTCAGATGCACAAATAGCATTTGGACACTTAACAGCAATTTCTGCCTCTGAAACCTCTCCCCTGGCTATTGGTGGTAGTGATTTGCTATAGCATGTGACCTGGCGGAAGCTACTTTACTTCTCTGCCAAATGGGAAGACTAATGGTGGACCTCAAAGGCATTTAATCTGCAAAGAGCTTTGAAATCCTCAGACAAGAGAGGCACTATCAGTGAGCTTGTTAGGAGTTGTCGTAAGACAGCTGAGATTTTTGGAAAATGTTTCAGCCTGTGCTCTATGTTGCATGATAAGGATGCTTTCTATTCCAAACATAAATGTTATTAATTAACATATCCTATGCTATACTCTGAAGTTACTTGACAGAGAACTGGACGTGTGCTGAGGTTATGATCCACACTCGCCTTAGAAGTGATGTTGATTTATTCTTCACATTCTTATGTCACTGCTACCCACTGTATGATAAAGAAAGTGCAATGTCATGCATTCTGGTATTGTTGTTTCAGGATATTCAGATGAGGAAAAAACAAGCCAAACATCTTACTGGAATGGGAGGGAAAAATAATTTATTAAATTCTCATTTAGCATGCACCTTACACACAACATAGCAGCCCCTTGGATGTTGACTGTCTGCCAACCATGACTAAAGGTAAACATGGTGGTTGACAAACACTGTGAGATTTGTTGTTCAAAATGCCTTAGAAGGTGTCCAGATGATCAGAATTGAAAACACTCGGAATCAATAGAAAGGGGCCAAATTAGCAGCAGTGTAACCAAGAAAAGAACTTCCCTCAGTATGGATTTTTGTTTTTCTGGCCAAAATTAGACTTTGAAAAAAGGTAATCAAAGAACTTTCTACATCTCTAGCAGAGCACTCCACCTGCTAGCTCCACAATACCAGTTAGTTAGCAGTATTACAGAATATCAATAATGTTGATGAACAGATGTTTTGGCATGGTAACAACAGGAACATGCTGCCAGTATTCTTAAAATCTAGGTCCCCTAAAACCTTTGGCTCATGATAAAGCGCTGCACCAAACATCTGTGGGTTAGCAGACATGGTGGCAGCAGTAGCTCTAATTTCTCTTCATGCAGTGTGGTTCTACTGTGGTAACTTAGAAGCAGTGTGATAAAATACACTGAATGGGGGAGAACCCTTGCAAGACTACTTTGAAAAGGTGGTGTTAGGTAAGTAACTACCCTGCAAGTTAGGGAAAATGGGCTTTTATTCCTTTGGAAAGTAGACTGTTTAATGTAACTGCCACTTCAGTGTGAATGGTCTTAGCTACCGATGAAAAGGGAAAACAGGTGCACCTTCTCCTCCAGCTGTTTTTGAGTAGTGACTATACCTTTAAGAGGGCTCAGACAACATACTTGGTCACATCTTCAGGCATTGCATCCCATAGTTCTGTACCGAATACTTTTTTGGTGAAGCTGAAGGTTGAAAAAGGAGCCAGGTGCAGCAGAGACATTCTTCTTTGTAGAAAGATGAGCATGTATTAAGCAAAACCTGTGTCAGAGCAGGATTCAGTGTTAAATCAATGAATTACGGAAATTAAGCGCTCTATTTCCTTTGAACTAGTCCAGTCCCCCCCCCCCCCCCCCCCNAATGAAGTTCAGTATTTCTGTGGAATTGCTGCTGTACCAAAATGGTCAGCAATTACAAGGTATCGATTCTGAAATGGTAAATGATTCCTAAGTTCAAATAGCTATAGTGCTTGGTCTTATTATGTCTCTAATGATATTGCATTATATAACATCATTAGAGACTGAATCCTCATGTCTATTCTGGGTTCTTGCCCAATCTGTCTTTGGGAAAGCTATTCGTGTATTGCTTATTTCCAGAAATGCAGTGTTCTGGTTCAACAGCAAGTAACTGGAATTAGTATTTTTGACTTAACTGCTCTGAATGCATCACTACAGAGGAGCATTTAGAAGTCGGTAATTTTGTATATTTAGTAGATACAGCTCACAAAAGAGCATTTATGAAGTGTCCTTGGAGTAGAAGGCAGTAATGTAAGCAATCTGGCCTGTCAGTGCACTTTGGACAGCGTGCAGACTACATATAGACAATTTAAGGAATCTTTTATTAGATTATCAGTGTCCATTAGATTGCCTACTGGGAAAAGAGGTTTGTAGAAAAAATAGTTCATGCATATTGTATGGCTGTCTCTTCAAATGCATGTGCAAATGCTTCCCTGTATACAGCAGTTGCTAATTCCGGTAGGTAAATATATATAGCTATAAGGTGTAATATGTCTGCTGAAACAATACCTTGGGATAATCTGGGGGGAGGAGTTGAATGCATAGGCTGTGTTAAATTACCAGTTTTCAGTATACATTACAAATCTAAAATGGTATTCTCTTCTGTCGTGTGAGAAATGCCAGCAGCGTTGTGAAGCTGTTGGGAGTACCTGCAGAAGTGCAGGAGGAGAGCAGGGCTGGCCCTGAATTTCCAAGCTGTCAGAATGGTTATTTGCAGAACTGTGCTATTAGCTACTTCTAGTAACAGCTGTAAAAACCAGCTGGATCCCCACAGTGTATAGCTAGTGGCTATGGTACTTGTAGATTCTAAGGGACATGGAATTCCTTGCTTTCTAAAGGGCTATGAGTAGGCAGAGTGCTGCACGAAAAAGAATCTGCAAGATAATTGCAGATAATTGTCTTGGGAGACAGAAGGTTGTGCTAGCTAGTTTTCTCAGTGACCAGCTATTAAACATGTTATATTCTTCCAAGCCTTCACAAAAATGTGTGTGCAGTCCTGCTCTCCACCATACCCATACATACTGAAATTTTTTCAGTCACATTAAAGTGGATTTTGTACCCTATGCACTTTGTATCCACTGCTTACACCTAACACTTCAAGGTCAGCCCCTTGTCTTGTGTGTGACAGCCTCTGTGAGGCAAGAGGTAAGGCTGAACAATTTGAGAATTCCTCCTGCTAAGGACTGTGAATCATTTTGTGATCTATGAAGCTGTCACTCCATGTTTCTGCTGCAAGATGTTGCACTTTGTAGAACAGATTTGTTATCCCTGTGTGTCTTGCACCCTTTGCTGCTTCTCTTCTCAGCGCTCGTCCTCTCTCCTTTTTAAGTAGGAGGAGTGAGTGTCTGCAGCAGTAATTGTATATAGTTCTCCCTTCCTGGTCTGTAGCAACTGTTTCAGGCCAAAATAGCTGCTGCAGTAGCATTCCCTGCTTGTATAGAGTAGATTGGGAACAAATGAACCTCTGAAAAGTGCAGTCCTCAAAAACGACAACATAAAGCCCCTGTGCCCGGTCTGGTGGATAAAGTGATAAAGGAAACTATTTGATCTCTGTGATGGTCAGTATTGCCTTGTGCTGTTACTGATCGCTGGAACTTACTCAGAAGACAAAAATGGACTCAAGCTACCCATGCAGTACAGGCAATCTTTTTCTACAAACAAGCTAATGGATGTTATTTCTGTTTCAGGAGATCCAAATGAAATTTGCTGAAAAATTCTTGGGTTTTAGGTACATATGTGGGCTGGGAGTTGAAGAACCATATATCAACACTTAAGGTATTAAGTAGAATTGTTATTTTTCTGAGCAGCAAAAGGCACCCCCATTTTATTCTTGCAGATGTAAAGAGTAACAGCTTTATAAGAATTCAGCTCTTTACAAAGGTCTACTTAGCAATAATAAATATATTGTTAGTCTGTGGACAGTAAAGAAATGGTATTCTTTACTACAGTTGCAGTTAAAAGCAGTTGTTATGGCAACTCCTGCTGTATGTTTATTAGGATTTCTGCTGTACTGTTTGGGAGAGGCAAAAATCTCTTTTGCTCAACTGCATGTGATTGATTGAATGGGAGACTGAGATGCTGCCCGTTGTCAAGCAGATAAGGATTCCAGTAACGTCGTTTAAGTTAACAACTCCCCTTCCCTAGGGGATAGGGAAGCAAGAGCTGCCCATAAACACAGATAGATTCACACAGGTAGACGTAGGGTCAGAACACATTTCCAAACCTCTCGGTACCCAGAAGGCCTGGCTCAAAGTACAGCCAGCTGGTTTCGCATGTCAGTCTTGGTAGCCCAGTCGCTGTGTGCTGCTCCCAGGGAAGTGTGATGGGTGTCATTTATTGAGTGTCCAGCGAGCTATCTAAACATCTGACAAGATTCAGACAGAAACTGTTACCTGTGCTTAATGAGTGACTGAAGAATACTCTGCAGCAACGTTTGTATTACCTCTGTGGCTAGTCCCCCAAGCGCATTACCTTCCAGTTGTGAAATTGTGTGTGCTTGCTTGGCTTCAAGATTTGACCTGGAATAAGTTTTTCCTCATTTTTTTGTTTGTTTGTTTGTTTCAGTTGTTTTTTTCCTTTTGCAATTTTCAACTTTGCTTTGCACTATTTTTATAGTGGTTATTACTGCAACAGTAGAGCACCTGCAGAGGTCAGAAAGGTGCTGTATAAGCCACTGTTGTTTAACAGGCAGCTGTTGGCACATAACATACCAGAGGATTTCTGCTGAGTTTTTAAAAACAAGGATAATACAGGTGCTGTTTCTGAGTTAAACAGTGGGCACCTCTAAGGTGCAACGTGGAAAACCAGCTAGGGTCAGCATCTGCATTGGGATGGATTTCTAGCTTTAGCATCAGGAGTTCAGCACTTGATGACTGGAGGAAAGATGGAAACTGTAAGTTGCAGAGGTTGAACTGCTCTATGAATACCAACACATGCCTGTCTCATCATACATGGCTTTGTGCTATCTTTTGTGTCAAGAAATGAACGAGCTTTAGGCAAGTGTAAGCTGTCTGATCAACTTTTTCTTCCTCTTCCATATTGTTTTTTCTGCACTTTCATTCTATAACTTCTCCTCTACAAGGGTAAATATTAAGTCACCAATATCTACAATTGTGCTTTGCTGCTTCAGCTATGAGCTCCAAGGTACATTTGTGATAGCAGAGGAAAGCATTTTTATTTGCTTTCTGATTTTCAAGCCTTATATTCCATTTTTACGAAGATGCGAAGTTCTAGATCACTTTGAAGACACATCCATCATGTTAGTACTACTTTTATAAAGATGACAAAACATTGACTGTATGTGTCTTTTGTCATATACTGTGTACTATTCAAACCTTTCAGTTGGATCAAAGAATGAGAAAGTAGTCTGATAATACACTTGTTTGGGAGCCAAATACGAAGTTTTTCAAACTATCACTCATGAAACCCATTTTCTTGAATGTTTTAGAAGGGAGAAGTGAGCTCTGGGCTGCAAGAAAACCTCCTTGTTCATCCGTTGGTAACCACATCTCTCTAATAAGAAGGTGAAAAGCCATGGGTAGGTACACACAACCCATAAGTAATGTACTGAAGAAGCTAGAGACCTTAGAATACTCACTCACGTACATGATGGCTTCTTGGACATGGCAGGGGAAAAAAGCAAAGCGCATTCTGAGCTGTGAAGTTTGGTTTTGAGTAGGGTATAATCTTGAACAGACTTGAATTATCTTGTTCTTCAGTGTTAGAATAAGAATCACTGTTAAGCACATTGGTGTTCCTTGGGCACAAGAGGCAGGACACAGTTAATTAAGGCTAGTATGCTCCTACTTTGATCTGTAAAGATCAACTGAAAAAAAGAAAAATGCAGAGTAAAATACGCAGCATTATGTAATTACACAAAGAAGAATCTGTAGTTAGATCGAGGGATTCCTAGGAGTTGCACCATGGAGCAACTTGGGTGTGTGTGCCCATACCCTGTCCTATCTCCTCCTCATGCATTCCCAGCCACGCCTGGATCCAGAGGGAATTGCTGGCAGATCACACTCCTGCAACTTCCTTCCAGCAGTCTCACTGTGGAAAAAAGCAAATCAGCAGCCCCAATTTTAAGACTATTGACCTCTGACACAGCTGAGTATTTAAAAATCTTCAGTGACATGCATGTATCAGAGTGCTCTGTGGAAAAGCGTGAGGTGTGACTTGTCAGCAAACCTGCTGGAAAATGCCATTTTCCTGTGCCTCTGACTCATGTAGTAATCTTTAGTAGTGTGTTGACTCTACAGTGCCCTTAACAGTGCCAGACATTGTATTGAGGTAAAAGAAAGCTATGGATCAATAGGCCATAATTCAATTAATAACTGAGTCAGGCTTTAATAAACGTGTTCCTTCTGGAAAGCACATGACTTTTCAAGCAGTCCCACAGAAATTGACATAGAAATGTCAAAAGATGATAGCTCACTAGCTTATTTGATTATCTGACGATATTAATCTTTCATCAAAGGGCATGAGAATGTTTTCAATAAAGTAAATGATGATGATTTTTAGATTCAGATTTAGATTTTGGTTTTTTAGTATTTTTCTTTCATTAGCTTCTGCCTTTCTCTTGTAGCTTTTTTTTTTTTCTTCTTCTTTTTAATTAATTTTGTTTTGTGCCTCACTTGAGCCCTGGGGTTCTCTCTGTAGTTTTATTTAGTAGTACTGGTGAAGAAAAGTGTGCGGCTACATATTGCACACCTCCACATACCACATGACATCAGACCCCACACCTCTCTCCCCCCATTTGCACAGTAGTAGCTACAGTGCCCTAAGTGGGGCTCACTAGAGGGAGAAAGAAGAAGATCCTCCAAGAGGGGAGCTGCTAGTGTGCAGGTAGGGCTTTTAACCATAAGTCTGGAGAACGCTGACCCTCGGCAACAACTTGCCAAGGTCAAGCTTGGGTTAATGAAGAAATGAAACCATTACTTAAATTCCAAATGGATTTCCATGGAAACAGCTAGTCAGTAATAGTGTTTGGACTTTTTTATTCAATAAAAGTTCGAGTTATAAATATTCTCCATTTGTTTCCTATTTACAGTTGTAAAATATTTTAGGATAGCCTACCCATCACCTGTCATTCAGTGTCTCTATAAATGACATGAAAACATCATTGTGAAATAAAAACATCTTATTTTCAGCCCACAAACCCAATTTTCACACACTCACAAACTAAAATCAAAGGGACAAAAAAGAGGAGAGAAGGAACAGGGAGGAATACAGTACAGCAGGCAACAATGCAGTATTTGCTACACAGTAGCAAAAGAAACGGGTAAAAAATTTAGTCTGCTATGATGACAAGCTTTTCAGGACATTTGTTATAGACCAGCGCTGTCCAGTGCATTTCTGAAGGACGAGTTGAAATCCAAATTCATTTTCATTGTTCTCCTGCAATTCCAGGCAACGCTTGGATTTTCGGTTCTGGATTGGACCTCCCTTTAAAGATGAGGGGGGAAAAAAAAGAAGTGTTTGGATTACACATTGTGAACTCGTTGCATTGCTACTGTGTGATAATACAGCTTAGAGAACATTGCAGTGTCCATCTACTAAAGCCCACTGCTACAGGGGAGACTGTTTCAGCTAGAGACAAGATAAGCACTAGGCTGGATTTGGAGTGAAGGTTCCCGTTGTGACAGACTGGTTTAATCTCTGATGAAGTTTAGAACAGCCTCAATTGCCTGGTCACCATTTCAGCAAATGGGGTTTCTAGAAACGAGCTGTTTCGAGCCATGCTTTTTAACCACGAGCCAAACGCTTTCCAAGCTTAGGGGCTCTGCTGCACCTCTCAAACATCAAAAAAAAGCAAAAGACGACCAGTGCCTTGCCATGGGGTGTCCTCTATGTAGGATAAAATGCAAAAAAAAAGTTTGTTCTTTAAATTCTGAAATGAACTGTCTTTTATAATCTTATGTTGCTAATGCTCAGTATTGACTCTATTCAATTCTCAGCTTAATACTGCCATATTAAAGTCCTACCTTCACTGTTGAGTTGCAGAAAATCTTAAATCACTGAGGCTATCACAGTTAACTATAGACTAAATTACAATTAAATCATCATGTACGTTACATAAATTACATTTGTTTCCCCTTTGTTTCTGGTTTCAGTTGGTTCTTTTACCCTCTATCCTGTCTAATGTAACTTGTACACTTTAGTGTCTAGGAAGTTTCTTCCAAGATACAGAGTAATTCACACAGAAGTCCGAAAGTCTTGCTTTCTCTAGATTATCTTGGACTTGTGTAGCACTGAATTACTGACTTGAATCTGCAAGTCAAAGAATGGACTATAAATCAATACAGATTAAGTGTAGCTGAAGTCAGAAAAGCATAAAGCAGCCACAGTTAAGTGGGGAAAAAAAAATAGTTGCTGTAAAACCACCCAGCAACTACCCAAGCCTGTACAAAAGCCCCCACCTCATGAGTTTTGGCCAAGTCTGTGTTAAACCTTGCATTAGAACATCCTGGCTGTGATAGACTTCTGTTACGATCACAAGGATGTTGGTATAAACCCCACCGAAGTGCTGAGTTAGCTTTTTCAGAAAAGGCTGTTCCTCAGACAAGGGTAGCTCGTGCCATTCAGTACAGCTTCTGCTTCCTTCAGACAGGTGACTGCAGGTCTCCTGGTCTACCAGCAATACTTCGTAAGTACTTTGAGAAGTCACTCCTAAGAGCACTTTTTGAACGTGGCTAATAATAATACAGAATTAAGTTTGAATTAGCTTTGGGTAAGAGAGCGACCATTTCTAGAACAATCCACAAAATTCAAAACGTGAGGCTCTGATAAATCCTTGGTAGGCCTTACGTGCACTCCAGATGATAGAATTTTCCCTGATTACTTTCCTAGACAGACAGGCATCCAGTAGGCATTTTATTACACCTCCGTAACGCAGTGCTGAGCGAACTGAATTCTCCCACGGCTGTATAACTATTATTGGCATTCATATTAATACCAGTAGTTAAATTTGGGTGTCTAGTGGGAGCATAAACTCTATTATATCTATAAGCAATAAAACCACTTGACATACATAAAAAGAAATGTGAAGAAACTCGGGTGGGAAATTAGTCAAAGCTTTATCATATGCTATTTGCTCCGTTACAATAAACTCACACTCTATCCCCCCTCCGCTGAGTTACTTTGGCCTTATAAAGCTCATTGGGGTGAGATTCTTTTTACTATTTTTTTTTTCCCAAATGAATTAAATGAGCTTTGAATTAGGTCCTTCAGATATAAAACTCTAAGGTAACGGGTATTTTCTCATTGTCAAAAGAAACAGTAGTATTGTTTTGTTTGTTGTTTTTTTTTTTTTCTTCTAGCAAAATATATGGTTTCTATTCTTAATGAAAACTGTTGCTTATGGTTTTTCTCTGCATAGACCCGATATTGCATGGCACCCAGGGTCAGCTCCCCGGCTTTAAACTGGGAATTACAGTTTATCACAAGTATTTCTGCCTGAACCCAAAACTGAGATCAACTTTACTGTGCTTCCAATTGATGCTGGAAGTGTTTGTGTTGCTGTCATTTCAGTGAACTAGTTCTGTATTTATCAGTTAGTCCCTGTCTCGCTTTCGGTGTCTCAGACATCCTCAGCTCAGATTTTGCACTAAGGAATCAGGAGAAAGAGGTTGTCCCACTTGCTGTCTTGTCAGAAAATTACCCAGTTATGGGACACTAGCTCAGCTCAGTGACTTGTCTGAGTTTTGAACCTGGGATATGGTACGGATATGGCTCTGCCTATGGTACTTTCAGACCTCTCCTGTCACTTCTAACTTGCAAAAAGTGAAGGGACAGAATAAATTATCTCAGCATTTATGTAAAGCACGACAGCTAAAACAGATGTGTTTCTCTGGTACGACATTTTCTTGCCCAAACTGTGAAATGAACTGTGTGTGTCCATGTTGAGAACAGCTTTCATGCTTATGAAGGGGCATGAGTTCGGATGCTCAGGTGTAGCTGGCTTCAGCAGCTAGGCTGGGGCCTAGTTTGTTGGCTGCACTTCGTAAATCCCATTCTCTGGTGCCTAGTTTTTCTCCCCAAGGACTGTGGATGCGGCCTGGACACCTAACTTAGAGGAAGCCACAGCACTAAGCCTTAGATACTACCATGCCAAGTTGGAATTTCTTTCTGCCTCACTCCCATTTGTTTCGGTGGTCAAGGGTTGCTTTCACTTCAGTGCGCCCAAATGTCTTCTAGTCCCCTTGATGATTTTGGGGTAGAGGAAGGAGGAGGGGGTTTGCAGTGGAAGCAATGTTTTTCTTCTCAATCATGTAGAGCACACACAAGTGTTACAGTAAATGTATTCATGCACAATAATACAGGCAGCCACATAAACAAAATGTTGATCCCTCCTAAGGTAGAGCAAAACAAGTAATCAAAAAAACCCCCACAAAAAGCTCACCCCCTTCCTTCTCTTTTCGTGATGTGCCCTCATGTGACATCCAGCTTCTATTTGACAGGAACAAGTGACTTGGGAGATAAAAAAGCCGAGGAAGCTCTTTTTAATGTGCTACAAAGCACTCTGCAGTGGCTACTAAAAATCACCCTGCTGAGTACATTGGAGCTGCTGTATGGAACATAAAAGAGGCACCAAAGTGAAGTAGTGGCTAATAGGTGTGAATTGAGTGTTGTAGAGAGCACTGATGCTTTTAGCGGGATGCTTTTATTTTATTTTTTTTCCCCACAAAAAAAGAAATGTAAATGCTCAAGCCCTGTTAGAACGACTTAGCTCCTAAGAGATGTGAGGTCTGTGCAGAAGCATGGCTCAGTCCCTCAGAGAGGATGCCACCTGCACAGCTTTGGTCCCTTTCAATAAGCACATAAATGAAAGAATTGCTCTAAAGTACAGACAGAAAAGTTTGTGTAGTGCTTACTTGAAATTTCCTGTTGTTAGCCTATTTAATTGTGCCCATTTATTTTATTTTTTTTCCCTCCTTTCATATGCCTACTGCAGGCTGTCGGCAGCGGTATTGGTCTGTTATCTCTACGGTGATGATGGTGTCCCCAGCGAGCTGGTCAGTCATTAAAGTGCTTGAAGTGAGTAACTCCCCTGAGAGAAGCGCGGAAGCGGGACTGACACACGGAATGCTAACACTACATTTTGTTACTCTGACTGTCTTGGCCTCCAAATTACAGTATTCCTGAATGGTTTCTGCACTCTGTCATCAGCATTAGGATTTGGAATCCTGAAGCCAAGTGCAAACAAAGGTGCCCTTTTAGTTAATTCATTTTTTCTAATAACCTTTTAGCAAAACTTGTATAAAACTGACAGCCACGTTTACCACTTGCTCAGCACAATGGTTTATAGTAATACTACACTAGAGGCAAAGTGAAAGGAAAGTTGCCTATCTGGTTCCCTTTCCCCATCCTAGGTAAGACCTCTACTTTCCACTTTAAAGGCAAAAAATGGATAGCGTGCAGCAACATCTTTAATTGATTCATAAAATGTAACTGTATGGGCTGAGACATGTTAAAGGAATTCTGCCTAGTTGAACAGAATTAGGATTACGATCATTGCCGAGAGGCAGCTCAATGGCAGTGCAAGTCTCAAGAAGATAAATAAATATCCAGGTCAACTGTTTTGTAAAAAAAGACTGACTGTGACAGCACCACCAAGTTTGACTGAAAAACTTGACGGATTTTGCAACACAAATTGCAGCTTCCTGTGAGAAGCACAAATGCTCTCAACTCCTGGTGGTAGCCTCAGACACATGTAAAACTGATTGAGTGCTTCGTACGTGTACATCTAATGTTAACGCTATTGCAAGCCACGCATCCTGTTGTAACCAATAGCCATTGGAACGTGATGTAACCCACACAGTGGCAAGCAATACTTTTGACTTCTTTTTGAATTACTGTACTTTCTGCATATCTGCTATGTGTGAGAAGGTTCCTTCCAAGTCCTTCATTAAAACTGAATTTATCCAATAATATAGCACCTGAGTACCACCAGTTGATATGCATGCGAAGTACTGCAGCACAAGGACAGCCCAACGCGCCTGGTAGGCAGTCCCACGCGTGTCTCTCGTAAGAACCAACTTGCTTTTAGGAAAAGCAGCACGTTGCAAGTACATGCTTACATATTCTAGGTTAGAGCTGGAGTATTAATAAGCAGTAAAAAATAATTAGACAGTCTTTGCTGAACTGTTCTATGGGTTTTGTTTTGATTTACTGGGTGGTGGTGGATGCGCAGTTCCCAAAACTCTCCCTTCTCATATTTTTTCTGCAGGGCAGTAAAGTGGAGCGAGGCCTCTCTGCAATATTTGTCCCTGTGAAACTGGGCTTCGTTGAAAGCTGTCATAAAGTTTCTGTAAGGCCTGGAAGTCCTCCCTCTTCAAAGGGCTACAAATGGGACAGAGCATTGGTACAGATTTCTTTGCAAATACATTTTTTTTGGTAAGGAAATAAGTAGTATGTACACACACCATGTAACCTGGAACTCCTGCCCCTCCAGACCGTTGCTGCTGCAGAACTGGTGTTATATACCATGTTACGCTCCTCAGATAAACTCCCTTCAAAACAAAGCATGTTCTGACTTCACGACAAAAGATGCATTAAGACATTTCTGTTTCCATAAACTTAGCCAACAAGTTCTGAACAGCTCATGGGTTGGAGTAACAGCGATGCTACTCCACGTGGTTTAGGTATTTTGAAGGAAGGATTTGGATGTGGGTAGGTGACATCATTAAAGCTGAATAAATAATTCACAATGTTGAATTGACTTTGTCAATTTAGCCATTGTTGGTACTTGGCACATCTGCTAGATGTGATCCATGACATTCCAGTTGTTTAGGTAGGTCTGATGGGTTCTGTGAGCTGCAACTTGTTTTACTGGGTTTCCAAATTTCCCAGAAAAACCAATGTAGAAAGGGAAAATGGGGAAGCGAGGCTGTTGCTTTAGACTCAACCAGGATTTCCTAAGATGGTAAAAGCTCTTGAGCATGAAACTTAAGATGGAGTTTGATCACTTGTAAAAATGAGGGATATTAAATGACTGCTGGAGGCTGTCGGCATTACTGAAAACTAGACCGATAGCTCTTTTTAACAAGGTACTATGAAGCAGACACTTCTAACAGTGTCTAAACCTGCTTTTTGCTCATCACATTAAAGTTTCTATTATTCTACCTGACAGAGAAAAACCTGCTCTTTCCAGCCTGCCTAACCACGGCTATTTCAGAAAAAGGTCTTACAAGGTTAATAAGTGTAACCTGCCTCGTATCACAGAGGCTGTAGAGATCATTGCATTCACTAGCTATAATTTTCTATTTGTACCCCAATCAGTGACCTCCTATGTTTACATGTTCAGTCTACCTTTGAGGCAGAAACTCGAATCTTCGCTATTGCTTTGATACATTTGAATCAAAGAATTACATAGAGGTATAGAAAATATAGATCATCTTCACTCCAAACAGAAAGCGTGATCTTCTCGTTCATCTCCCCAGAACACTGGGGTAAATTTTCAGTGACTGTTAGTACACCAAATTTAGTTCTAAAAGATTTACTTGCTTTTATGAGCTGTTTTGTCTTCTGTGTGGTCACTTTGTTTCGGATGTTGTTGCAGTGAGAAAATGTTCATAAGAAAAGTGAGTAATTTATCCCATACAGTAATTAATGTATTTTCAGTATTGCCCATTGCTTGGAAATGTTAGATTATGTTACTGAAATTAGAATTTCTGCTTTATAGTCGTGTGTATATATATACATATATAGTTGTGTGTGTATATATATGTAGGTAATTGATAATTCCTTCTCAAATCTGAAGCAGTATAACAGATTTTCCAACTCTCCGGTAAGAGGTGCTCTGTTAAGTAAAGCAGACTCTGTAATATTCCCTTTGTTTCTCAAAGCTTTTAAAAACTAATTTTCAAGTCTTGTAAAAACTAATTTTAACTATTTAAATATTCCTCAGTGAAGTATATTGTCAGCTGTTGCTCTTCTCCAAAGGCACTTGGTTCCTCATATATTTGATATGAAAACAAGGTGCATTTAACTGTTATAATGTTTATGAAATATTACATACAGCAGTGTATATTAAAAAGGTGTTGCCTGATGGCTATTTACATCACTATTTACAGCTAGATGGGCAAATTAGGATCTTAGCCAGACACTTTTAAAAGGTGCATTGATTTTTCCCATACTAACCAAAACTAATTGCTGTGTACAACATAAACGTAGGTGGAATTATAATAGGGAGCTACCAAACCATTTCTTAAGGGAATTCCCCCCTGCCCCCGCCCCTCATTTCTCCTCCTGTGCTCTGTTGTCAGGTGGCCATCTGAGCACTGGCCACACCTTCACTCCCTGGTATCCGATGAGTAGATACTACGAAATGTCTTCTGACAGTGATATTAGACACATCATTCAACAGTTACAATTTAATGTCCACATGACACTGTCACATTCCACTCATTTCACTACTGAGACTTCTGAGTGAGTGTTCAGATTTTACAATTACCATAAAGTGCAAAATTTTTATATTAATGCAGCAAAATTTTAATACTGCAGCTGTGGCAAAGAAAATGATGCAGGCTTATCTGTATGCCCAAGCTAGGTTTTAGTAACTAGCGGGCTGGGCAAGAATTTTCTGTTTTGTTTAATTGAGATTGGCCACATGAATGTAGAGCAGTCTAGGTTCCGAGCACAGGTACAATAGTTAAAGCTTCAGTATTTGAAAACACACAATACTATTAATTAAAGTATTTAAATAAAAGCCATTAAACCTGGCAAAAGGAAACACAAGTTCATGCAGAGAATGTAATTGGAATAGAAAACAAATTACAGAGAAATGGCATAAAAATCAGAAATGGAATGTATGGGTTTATACCTATCAGTAATATTTTCCACATCTATATAATTTTATCACAGCTTTATAACAGATCACAAAGGCCCATTGTTAGCAGTAGGATTAAGAAAATAATACCTTGCAAAGAAATAAATTCAAGCCTTCACTGAAATACAAAGAAGCTCTTCAGGATATGATAGCTGAAACCTGTAATTTTGCTTCAGAAAATGGAGATAAAACCAAGAAAACTGAAGCAGGCTTTGGAGTAGAATACATTAGCCAGACTAGAAAGATCATTAGGGATCTTTTCAGAAAGTAAACACAAATCATTACTGTATCAGCAGTGGCCTGGAAATCTCTCTGACATAGTAGAAAAACATCTGCAGAAAAAAATACGCTAGGTATATAACATGATTTTTAAAAATTAATTATTGAACACTTTCTGCTGTGGGGGTGGGGAGCAAACAGTAGTTTAAAAATGGAATCTTTTGTCTGTACCTAGACCTGACAATTGTGGCTAAATGCAGAATTTACAGCTGAACATACTGTTTGGTTTTGTTTTAGCAGCAAATGCAGATGATGATGTATTATGTTCAGCTTCTGATAGCTGAGATTACCTTGGAAGTCCTTTATAGAAAAGGAAAAACTAGCTTTATGCTGTGCAGTTGATAATGATGTGCATGGCTTTTCTGACTACTACAGCTGCTGTCCTGAGTAACAAGTTAACAGGACAGGTCATTACGAAATAAACAGAATGCCTTTTGAGAACCGACAGTCACAAAAGAAGGAGCTCCAGAAATGCATGATGATGAGAGATGATTCACAGGTTGGAATTTTCTTATTTATTTTTTTTTCTCTCTGTCTCTCCTGCATCCTCCTTTTGCCTTTACTGCCTAAGGCCCTGCTTGGTGTAGCATTCAGTAAATTTGTTAATGCAGCACCTGCTATACTGAGTAGTCACTGGCTACTTACTGCTCTAACTTTGACACCTGAAGTTCTGAACTGAAATTAAAGATGTGTTTCTACACTATATAAGTTAGCAACAACAATAAGGAATGTTACATTTCATACCTCCTTCTACTAGCTGGAGTGTTAGACACAGGTAAATCCTGTGTTTCTAACCATCTCTGGAGTCTTGAGTGAGACCTGCTCTATAGAAAACAACCCAGAGTTAATGCTCTGCACCAGTGTTTTCTGTAGGGTAATTTTGCTCCAGAAAACAAGAATATTTTTTTCCTATACAATCTTTCCCTTAATGGATTATGCCATAGAGTAGCTGCCTGTGTCGTGAAACAATATTATGCTCAAACTAGAAAAGAGATGGGAGTGCTGGACACATTGACTTTATTTGCATATTTTACAAATATATTTTGTGAAAAGCTTAGAAAAGTTACTTTCTCTTTCATTCTGAGATTACATATAGATGACTTCTACAAACAAGTCAGGCTTGATTTATCTGCTTTGATCTAGGCTTGCTTCAAGGTGTCTAAAGTACAAGACAGAGAAAGGCAACAAAGATACTTTAAAGTGTGATGGAATATTCAGATGATGGGAAATTACAGAATATAGTAAGATGAAATAAACCCAGAGGTTTGCTTAGGATGTAAACAGAAGTTAGTGGGCTCTGACTTCAGTGATCAAAAGTGTGAATACCTGTGAATACCAGTGTGAAACCGGTAAATGAACTTGCTACGGAAAAAAGGATTAGAGTTAGAAACTTGCAACAATTACTTTGAGTTGTGTGGGTACAGGCAGCCTGTTGAATTCTTTGCTGCAGGTATCGCTGTTCAGTGACTGACTAGATGTTGTTAGTGGGCTGGGTTACTTTTAAGAGCACTGCTAAAACAACTTTTTATAGGTATGCTGAGATGATCATTCTAACAAATCCAATCTCTGTCTTCATGAAGAGAGCACGTTAGGGGTCAAGAAAGCAATCAATCCTTCTGGTGTTACAGTGAACTGCTGGTTCAGAATGGAGCTCGTGTATGAAACTGTGAGCATGGGACATTGCCTGAGGTAGGCCTCTAGATGAGGTAATTAATCTGCTTCAGTAATTTTCTCATCTGCAATGTGACAAATTGTGTATTCCTAGAGTTTGCCTCTCTTACTTGGTTTTGAAGCAATCACTTCTGTATCCGTTGCTTTCTGAGGTTTCTTCTGTATTGCTTGTATGTGTCAAACTCTTGTGAACTTGTTTTCCCTCCCCACTTTTCAGCATGACTAAGATGCTGTATTAGTTTGCTAATGAAAATCCATCCACAGCATGTCCCTGAAGATCATGCCTAAGAGCACCTTACTGCCTTATTCTTTCTCTTTTTCTCCTCATCAATTAAAATATTGTTCTAATACAGCACATACCTAGAAAACTAATGTCAGAAGAAAAGTTCACATTATTATTTACCAGCCTGAGCATAGGGGATATGTAGTTATTCATCTTCAGCCAGACAAATGAGAAATTCCTTTCACCACAATTAGAAAACCCAGTATTTTTGTATTTTCTCTAGGTAAGACATCTTCCCTAGTCATTTGAACAGATTCCCAAAGATTTATGGGTTTTAGATGAGAGAAAATATGCATTCCTATTTCTGAGATGTTACTCTAACTAAAATGTAACTCCTTTGGAAAACAAAAGTACTAAATGACAATCCTATTTCTTTTGTGTGTGTGTCTTATTCAATTAGTCTGGGTTTTCTAATCAGAGTGCTCAATATGACAGCTTCCTAACTAATTTTAACCCAGAAACTGAACTGCTTGCATTACCATTATATGCTTATGATTAAACCAATCTCTAGAGTCCAGGAAATAAATTGAGTGCCAAATGAAGAAAATTAAGAAATGAATTTGCACTAGTATTTCAATTGATCTGCATATTATAACAGGGGAATCTAGGCTGGACTCTTTAGGACTTTGGTCACAGTGTCTAGTTATTGAAAAGGGCTTTTTCCCTCATAATCACACAAACCTATTATAATTGATATTGGAAAAGGAATGTCCTTGCAGCTGCAGCACAGACCTTGCACAGTTTACTCAGACAATAATGGAAACTTTGGTCTGTTAAACTGGGTATCATCACTGTCAGGTTCAGGATACAAGCCTTGATGGCCTGATATCTCACTAAGTAACAAATCCTCTTTTCTTTTCATACATATCATTATTGCATCCTGATTCAATTGCTACCCAAGGGAACATTTTTCTCAAACATTTGCATCTTGGATTGTAGAGTGTTAACTTGGTATCCAAACCTTATTCACATACTGTTCTCGTCTCCATTGGAATTAAAGATGAAACTTCTGCTCGCTTGATCAGGATAGAATTTTGGTTTCATCCGTGTCCTGGTTTTAGCCAGGATAGAGTTAATTTTCTTCCTATTAGCTGGTACAGCTCTGTATGTTGGATACAGGATAAGAATAATGTTGATCACACAGTGATGGTTTAGTTGTTGCTAAGCAGTGTTTGTACTCAGTCAAGGACTCAGCTTCTCATGCCCTGCCAGCGAGAACACTGGAGGGGCACAAGAAGCTGGGAGGGGACACAGCCAGGACAGCTGACTCAAGCTGGCCAAAGGGATATTCCATACTGTGTGATGTCATGCCCAGTACAGAAACTGGGGGCTGGGGGCGGCATGGCTTGAGGATGGTCTGAGCATTGGTCAGCGGGTGGTGAGCAACTGCATTGTGCGTCACTTCTTATCTTTCTTGGGTTGCATTTCACTCTCTTTTCGTCATCTTCATTTTCATTAAATTTTTATTATAATAGTAATAATTGTATTTTTATTTTAATTATTAAACTGTTCTCCCCATCCCACTGGGGCAGGGGGGAGGCTGCATGGTGCTTAATTGCTGGCTGGAGTTAAACCACGACAGTCTGGGAAGTCAGAAATAATAACAGATGTATGTTAAAGGTAAAAATACTTCCACATCCATCTCGCAGCTGAGGAATGCAGAACCCAAGAAGTGATTGGTCCAGCAACGCAAGGGAGGGACCAAGAATGGAGCTCAGATCTCAAACCCAGCCACTTCATTTGGTAAGTGTTGGTTATCAGTCAAATTGTAGAAAACATTTTGGATTTGGCCATTCTTCTGCATGTTGGTCATTAGAATGCGGTGCAGTAGCCAAGCAGCAGCAGCTGTCATCTGTGAGCTTTGGACGGAGCCTGTCTGGACAGCTGAAATTAGGAAAAATCAGGTGGAACTAGAACAGATAGTTTCATTGTAAATAAAAATGGTGTTTAAAATTATATGCTAAAATATGCAAATAAAGTATCTGTTTTGAAAGAAAAACATGGGTATGTGTTAACTTCCTCCTAAATTAATTCAACACAAGTGTCTTTGGAGCTTAAATGTAGTCCTCAGGAGAGTAAATACTGCATAATGTGATCTGCTGGGAAAGACTTGAAATGCACCCACTAAAAGCTCACTTTACCGCTGTATTCACACACAAGCTTTCTAGCTGGCCAGTTCTACACCTAATTTGTGAAGATTAAAACTTGCTACTAGAAAATTACTTCAACTAGAAGACTAAACTTACACAAGGAAATGCTGGTAGTCACTAATTACAGCAATAAATGCAAGCAAATGTAACACCAGTTGTTAAAACACAGTATTATATACTAATATTTGTATTTAATATTTTTTCTGCCTATGTTTTGCTTAGACACTTTTGTATTTAAGTTGAAGTCAACTATTTGACATAGAAAAGACTGAAAGCTTTCACACTTCCGTACTTCTAAACAATTCCATCTGCATAAAAGAGACTAAAGTAGGCTTATAGTAAGACATAGTTCAAGCAGTATAAAAACCAAATACTCTAATATACTTGTTTTTAATAAGTGTTTAATATGACAAGGATATTGGTTAAATTGCACATGAATTAGGAACAAATTTACTAGAGGAAAAAGAAAATTAAAACATTACTCTCACTTACTTATGCCTGAGCAGAACAATGGTTCAGGTTCCTTATCCTCCAGCTGTGACACCTTGTGCAGTTACCCAGTTAGTTAAGAATGGGCAACCTGGGCTAAGAGTTGATCAAAGACTGGCAAAGTAGCTAAGAAGTGTAGCAGAAAGTGCTGCTGCTGTACTGGACCCTGTACACCAACACTGCACTGAGCCCCTGGGGCTTGTGGAAGTGCTCTTTGTGGCTGAGGTGTAAAACAGAACCCCTGCAACACTGGTTTTTTAAAAATCAGATAGCCTCAACTAAAAATATGGGGCTTAACTTAGTCTGTTGGCTCCATTAATTGAATAATTACATTCTGTTTTCCTTTTTATTTCTCCTGCAGGATCAAAATCTGTATTTCTTTTATCAGGATCGCAATCCACTGTTTGTTCTGAGCTGCCAGGCAGACAGCACTGCTGTATAGCAGTACAGCATGTTTTATACTGCAGATACAGATGGAGTGTATTAACATGCTTTAGGGTTACAAGTACAGCATAAATTCAAATTCTCAATAAATGATGCCATTTTTCTACCCTGTGGCTCTCATAATGGAAGAATCTGATGAAGTTCTTGGGGACCGTTGTTCCCTTAGACACACAGCTCTACTGAAATTGTACACCAACGTCCTTGGCTAATGTATGGGTTGAAAACTTGGAATGGACCTTAGAAAGAAACTGCTGTCTGGTGATGTTATCCCTCCACTCTGCTCAGCAAGGGGGCATGTGAAATTGGTACAGAAATTCTCTGCTTGCTTCACAGGCTTCCAGTTTAATCTTACCCTGCAGTCTGCGCCCTGCATTCCCTTACTTGTTTGGGATGTGGTTGTGGGCACTGGTTCTAGCTAGCAGTAGTAGTGCATGTCCTTTAACTTCCTAAGATAAAGACAGGAAAGAATAATTCAGAATGACTGGCTGGCAAAGGCCAAAATGTATAGGAGGAACAAGATGTAAATACTTTCAGTAATTTTAAGATCTATTCTTTCTTTATATAGATACATAGAATATCTATTTAATCTCTCTATTATTTAATACCTATTTAAATGAGATATGAATCATAATGTTTATCTGTGGAATACTGTAACAACTGAGTAATCCATTTGCTCTTGTCTATCTTCCCTTTTCCTTCCAAAGCAATTTCTACTATGGTATTTGGGAAATTGGACATATGGTAACTACAGCTGTCAACAACAAATTTTATTTACAGCTTTGCAGGATAGCATAAACCTCTTCCCCTGAACAAAACACTTCCTGTGGAAACCTCCAGCATTGACTCCGTAACATGTAAAAGCAATGTTGGCATCACAGGCAGATGTGACCGCGAGTGGATGCGAGCGCAGGCTCTGCACAGCCTCTCCCTACAGATCCATACTCTTCTTAACTGTCTATGGCAACCATGTTGGAAGTTAAATTACTTAAATTAACAGAGCTTGCTGTGCTGAGAAGAATTCAAGACGGAACAGCCTAAAAAAGGATAATCGCTTAGGACATGAGGCAGAGCTAAAACCCACTCTCATACCTCTTTTTACACTGAGCCCTCACCTGTCACGTTTCTGAGAACAACAAACAGTGCCAGCATAGCTAGGCTGTTGGAAGTGTAAGAGACAGTCGCATCCCTCTCTGACTAAATGTAAACACAAAGACACTCCAAGATAGAGCAATTACAGAAAAACTTTCTCCTTTTGCCTTTGTTATGCTGCTAAAGTAATCCTAACATGCTGTAGATATACTTCCTCGAGGACCTGCTGTCACCCAGATGATGTATGTCGAGATGAATGTCACCGGTAGGGCAGGTGGTATGTCACAGCTGCCTTTCTATCAGCAATAAACCTGAAAAATCTGACCGGAGATTGAGAAACTTCTTAAAAACCAAACCCAGTACACTCCCTCCAAAAGACCCGACTGTAGCATTTAGAATGTATTATTTCTTAGCACACAGAGCAAACAGTATCAGTTGGTTCAGAAGAGCATGGTTTTGGTAATAAACAGTTTCTACTGAAAGATATGCCAAGGAATTACTTGTCCAGGTGCACTCACCTCCACCTCCTACATCTGAGCGCCCCTTCTCTGTCACACAACAGAGCACGTAACACAATCACTACAGCAATCCCAAGGACAACATCTTTCCTGAGCACGTGGACAGTGACCATTGTGTCCGTGTGCCGCTTCCCGCAAGCGCTGGGTGGGTGACAGGGGGGCAGGCGGCGGCTGCTGCTGCCAGTGACCTGCACGGGCACCTGCTCCTTGCCACAAAGAGCTCACTGGCTGCAAGCAGAATTAATTGTTTACTACTAAATAAGAGGCATTGGGTAGCAACTGAGGTTAGTTTTTGCTTTCCTAATGGTTTATGAGGCCAGAGCAACTTCTTTGATACCACATTTAAAATCGTAGTTTAGTAAAACGCTGACAATTTTATTACCATGTAATTCTTGTTATTCTGTCCTCTCTGCCTTACGTAATTTTTGGTGATTACCCACTATATTGCTATAAGGTCTAATTTTGTTCTGATGAGATGAAAACGCGGTAAGACAGACTGAACTAGGTAACTGTCAAACACCTAGAAGACTTCTCAGCATAAAAGTATTCCCAAAATAAATTGCATTACCCTAAGAGAAGACTTGACAAACAAACTGAACAATAAAATTTTGAACACTACCCAGTTGACAGGAGTCTTTTCAGGGCTGATTTACATAATTTGACATAATTACAGTTATAAACACTTGAACAAGCCTTGGAAGGAAGAATGAAGCCTACATTTTACTGGGTCTCGTTGCATTTGGCAGCTGTACAAAACTGTGGAACATGGAAATTTGCTCAGATGGAGCGTGACTGTACAAACACATAATAAAGCTTTGAGTGCTCGATGCAAGTTTGTCCTCTACAAAAAGATACTACAAAGTCTCCCAATGGCTCTATCCAGTCGGCCAGCATGATGTATAATGAAAACAGTTTGAGGTTCTGGTGGTGGTTCCCTCCATATGACTGCCCATTAACCCATTACTTTAGCCACAAGGTAGCAGTGGACACTGGAGCGACTCCAGCCGCCTACAACTGAAGGTAGCCACACAACTTAAAAGTTTTAAAACCAAAGATCAAAAAAAAAAAAAAATCAAGTTTGAGATATATATATGCACACACACATACAAGTAGGCACTTTTAATTAAAGATGCAAATTAAGAATTAATTAATTCTGTACTCAATCTACAGAAGCAAGCCCACTAGCTGAGGATGACCCCTATTTTCTACTTTTGTCATAAGGATTTCTCGCATCATTACATTTCACAATGCAAGGGAGAAGGAAAACATTACCTGAAGAATTCTTTTTCCAAAAAGCTGTACAGTTTTCTCTCAACCAGACTGAAGTCCACGTCCCACCACAGAGTATCAAGGTGCCCCTCAGAATACAGTTTCACAGAAAAGTGCGTTTCCTCATTCAAATTTTAATACACATCTGGAGTGTAGGGCAAGTACTGATTTTTGTGCTTGTCAGGGAAATCTAGTTCAACTGGTTTATCCTGCTGAGGGTGGTAAGTCAGTCTTGTGCCCATTCCCCTTCTGAGACAATTCTCTACTTTCACTGCTACAATTTTAATTACCAATATCATCAGAAATTCTTGTTGAATGGCTAAAGAAGCCAGGAAAGTCCATACATACTTGCAGCCAAAGGAAGGTGCTACAAAAAAGCCCCACTCTATGGCCAGTAGCTACATTTTCATTAATATTTCACAAACTTCAAGACTACATATGCATCAATAAATACAGTCTTGCCTATTTTCAGTAGTTACGCTCATTGCATAATGCGGAAAATAAATGCCAGCGCTTTAAAAAGCCTCTTTTCAGATCGACAACTTCCAGTGTATTCACAGAAACACATCCTTTCACCAGACTAAATGGGAGCATTTCAGATGGAGTTTATGGGTTTATCTTGGCAAGCCTTGATTACTCTCATTAGCTTTCTTCTAGCTTACAGAACATACAGGGAGCTGTGTACTGTGCTGTATGTTGAGAAATAATGGCATTTTAATTGCATTGGGTATTAACAAAATCCTTTTTAAACAGCAAGCTTTTAATTATTTCATTTGTCTCTTAATTTATTATAAGAAAACAACTAATTAGCTTTTACTTCTCCCAGGCAGAAGTTTCTTTGTAGAAGACTTAAGTAAGTACAGTCCATAGAGTTTACTTTAACAGCATTGTACCTTTGTTGGGAGATTATATTTGGAACATGAAATGGAAGTCCAGATAGAAAACTAAACTAGTTAAATACCATTTTTTAAGTTTTAATAGTTAAATTACCAATGCATTCTACTGCTGCCACCCAAATCAGATCTAACATAATTAGTATAACAAAGTAGTAGTAGTACACCAGAGCAGAAACCATTAGTTGTCACCAAAGGATTAAGTTACACTAAACAGATGGACAATGCTAAAACGTTGCTGAAATATTATTTAAATAAATATGTTAATTATACTTTTTAAAAATGATATCAAAAAGTCAAGTGCAGAGATAGACACAGTGAGGCCCCCCCCTGTCATGTCAAGACTATTGTTAAAATTTGAGAGAAGATATAATTGAAACTCTGCCCTTGAGGAGACTGAAAGTGATAGCTGGGATGTCTTTACAGGTTAAGGATTTAAGGTCTGCTGTGCAAGATCTACCCCTTAAAGACAGAGATCTGGATCACTTCCAAGTATAAATACAAATTATGTTAATAGTATGCTTTACTACTTACTCTCCAAATGCTCTCTGCACTAAGGTAGATGCTAAACTCTGTATTACTGATATCCTAAACCATACTGATCATGGCTGTTGAAATCAAAGGAAAAATAAAATAATAATGACTGCGGAAAATATTTGCAAACCCACATGGATGATACAGAAAAAGTAAAATGCAGGAATAAAATTACCTTACTGGTGAGCCTCAGCCCATGGGCTGCAGTACACAAGTAGATCTGTAGCCTTACAACTGCAGAGGAGCAACTGTGACCGGTGAAACTCACATTAGCTATTAAATTTGTCACAGAAGCTACATCAAGTATTTGTATAGTAATCATTTTATTTATCTTAAGCAACTGATGTTGGTACCTGACATGGTAAACATTCAGTGTCTTAATTTTCACCTTCAGGAAATGTTACCTTCCTTTGAAAGAGCAAATTTCACTATCTTTAACTTCCAACCATTGAACCCCATTTTATTTTCAGACTAACCTATGTCCCTCTGTGGATACGCTGCCAGGCTTCCAATCACCGTGCCACTTCTTCTTAGCCAGACTGAATAGAGCCATCTCCATAAGTGCTGTATCACAGAACGTGCTTTCTAGCGCCAGAACTTTTGTGGCTGCTTTATAGTTCTCCCTTGTCATTCTAAATCGGTTATGGTGTGTGGACACCAGGCCTGGCTCTCTTGCTCTCATACCCCATACACCTCCCTCCCTCTCCCCCACCCTTTTAAGTAAGAGAAGGTAAAAGTAGCTCATGATGAGGCTGTTTTCAGCAATGATCCACTACCCTCTTTTCTTGAGTTGCTATGTCCAGAAAAAACAGACAATAACAAAAGAGCTTTCTGTTTCTTGTTCCTAAATAGGTTACTTTGCATTTGACTCTACAAAAATTACTAATTTTTTTAAAATTGATATAATACTGTAGCAGTCACTCTGCCTTAGGAACAAATTATTTCTTGTGAACACAGAAAATATAATACAAGTTTTATAACCTCCTGAGGTAGCTGACATTGGAATCAAATGTAAACATAGCTTCCTGGCTCCGTGCAAAGAAAGCAAGGACAAACCAGGTTCTGTTCTGCTAGTAAACAGATTGCTTGCACTTTGGAAACAGAGCTTTTGAACTTTCTGAAATGTCTGCTGAGTAAGCATTACCTGAGTAAACTGCCAGTAAAGCTTCATTCTCTTGGCTTTGGCATAATTGCATTCAATGAGCCTGGGCCTGCTGTTCACATCCACCAGGCATCTGTTGTCATCATCGTCGATAGTGGGACTCAGAACACCCACATGGAGCTGCTGATTGCTTGTGTAATAAACATTCTGCAACAGGAAGCACAAACAAGATTTGTGGCCCCTAGACAAAAGCAGCACTTTTACTAAAAAGCTCATGGCAAAGATAAATATGCTGACTAGCAGTAGGTTGACCCCCTAGTGCCTTTTATTTCCTTTCATGCAGGAGGTAACACAACATTTTAAAAGTTGTTCTAAATTAACAATTAATTGTTACCAACAAGTAATTGTTGGTTAACTACTTAATGGGAAATACGTAAACAAAGCTGATTTATTGTTGTCTCAGCGAGTGCCTTTTTAGTTTTGTTTCCTACAGTCATGCACCCTGAGTCTTCAAAGAGCAAGATGTACACCCTCTGGTAAGAAGTGGGGTTAGATAGAGTATTGCCATTCACTCTGATTAGACTCTTTCATCTGAGGGTAATACTTAACTGGAAAGGTAAGAAAAGAGAACAGCAGCACAGCAGTTAAGCAGGAAGAATCTCGATCTTTTATACAACGGACAGAAAGATAAATGAAGGCTTTTTACAAACAAACACTAAAAAAAACAAATTTGAGGCAGCTAACCAGAATCCAGTATTCACAGTAAAAAGTTCTTAGCAGACGGTGACAGTCAAATACACGGCACGAGAGAGATCAGAATGGCCTTGTTTCAGGCTATTTGGTCTCATTTTATTTTCTGTATGTCAATACACACAGACATAAGAGACTAGAAAAAGGAACCAGACTCTGGCTGCTCTGGATTTGTAGCGAAGGAGTGCTCTCACAGGCCTCAGGGATTACACTTACGATTGAAAGCATGAGGCTATTATATTACACAAATTCTTTCCACTCTGTTTGACTACAAACAAGTAGGTGTGGGTTTCGTTCAGAGAAAGAAGGGGAAGGAAGGTCAGCTTGCCAGACAGAGTCAATAATGTGCCCTCTTGAGGATAAGGGGTTACATATAAGCCCAGAAAGGTAGCACAGGACTGTGCCAAAATTGTATTTAGTAATCACATATAGAATTTCTTTTGCTAAAATCAGACTTTTTCTTAAGGTGACCATGAGAAAGATGAAATGGCAACATCATGCTTTAGCAGCCTTGTCTGATAAGGGTAGATGTAAGACTTTGATAACTCTACTGAAATCAGAGTCACAACAGACAAAAGCTGGACAAAAGCACCAAATTAATGTCCTTGTCATTTTACTGTGTCCAGTAAAAGTGGGACCTGGAAATGATGCTGTCTGTACTTGGGAATCTTTTCTGTTCTGGATGTTGATGGTACTATCTCTTGAACAGATCTTCATCGTTGATGAACAATGCTGTAGCTTGTTTTATATATGCATATTCTTATTTGTGAAAACTCTGGGAAAATGTTAATTGCAAATAGGAAAGAAAGCAGACAGAGAAACAGAACAACCCAGGACTGAGGAGAGATTTGGGAACTTCCTGTAAAAAAACCCAGCTTTGAATGCTTAAGTCAGTCAACACAGATCAAAACAAATAGTGGTGTTTCTCTGCAAGACTATGTCCTCTGTTTACCCTCCTGGAACACTTCTGGGGCAGAGCCACAGCAAATGTAAACTCACGAGTTGCATAAAAGTTAATGAAGTTGCCATTAATGCTTTATGCTTCTCAAAAGTTTGATCCCTTTCATCAAATTTCCTTCTTCTCACCCCACAGAAATGAAAACAGAAATCTGAGCTGGCTGAACCAGTGAGTCAAGGTTTTAAGAGTCTAAATAGAGAAAGGTTAAATAGTTCATGCCTCTCAGGAGAAGAGAAGGGTAACTAAAAGGACCTAGCAGAGCACATTTCCAAAATGGTTGGTTATTACTGATTGAAGTTAACTGTAAGAATTGCGAAAGGACTAACAACAAGACCACACCCCAAATCAGATAATTAAGATTACTGCAAACAAACCCAATGCTTTAGAAGAACAATAAACATTTAGAATGCACTTTCTAGACAGACCAACAGCAAGTATTTTAGGTATGTTTAAGGCTTAGTATGCCTTTTTTTTGGAGCAAGATACAGCAAAGCAGTAAGATCAAGATGATCTTTAAATGAGATTACTAGGACACATTGACTCTACAGATGAACACGTTATTACAATTCGTTTGTCTCTTGCCTAAAATTGCTACTAGAAAAATGAGAGGGAAATTGTGAGTTAGTAGCTTTTTTTTTTTTACTATCAGGAATTATTAATTTCATTTTTTCAGCACACTGTCATCACAGAAGACATGGTAGAAGAAAATGAAAGAGTCTTGAATTTTTTTCTATTCTTATAGATACACATCAGTCACTGACAACAAAAGAGTCGGCTGGGCTGTAACTTTGAGAAGTCCACACTCTAGTGCAGGGTTGCTTGTGAAAAAAAGGTGATGTACATGCAAACCCTCAGGGCTGAGCTGGTTTTTATTAGCTCAAGTCTCCTCAGCCTTTCAGAGATTGGCCTGAAGGTAATCATTTCATCTTCCTGGATAAAGCAAGCCCAATTCACAGTGCAACTCCACCAGCGCTTTTTTTGATGTCAAATCAGCAATGGCTCAGTCGGAGCATCTTTCTGGGCAGAGGCAGAATGGGGGCTCTGGCTGGGGGAATTTCTCGATTCTGTTTGTTGGCAAAACTGTACAGAAATAGAACAATCAAATGCAATTATGCCTAATATAATTAGCAGGTTATTGCTCATCTTTATAGAGCTCACCCTGCCTGCTAATATCAATCTTTATTTCTGGAGCATTTTCGAAAAAGAGGTGTGAAACCTTCTATTCTCACCTAGTAGTGGGAAAGGCACCTTTCAGCTCTGAAGTGGCTCAAACTGAAACAGACACTATACGGAGGCAGTTAGTCCTCCTAACTGGGCTCTTTCAGGATGTTGTTTTGCTTATCCAGTAATATGGATAGCATGTAATTATTCTATATATTAATTATTATAAATATGTTAGTATCTTATCCAATAATACCACATCTTATTTCAGAACTGAAAATGTTGCACAACCTCGTAATTTGACTACTTATTTATTTTATTTGTAATGGAGGGATCACATCAAAACCACATACCCTCTACATAATCTACTTAAGCAGCATGCTGGCGAACAGTGAGGTACCAATTTGTGTTGCGCTTGGACAGAAAAGTTTTCTTAAAACCTTTGGACAGTTCCTGGCTCCTTTCCCCCAACCCAAGATGCAAACAGTCCCTGCGGCGAGACAGCACAATAGTAACTAGGTCAGGATGAAGGGTGGACATCCATTTGGTAAAAAAAAATGAACTACTGAGACTAATGATTAAACGTGAAATGCTCTTCTAGTCTGAAACCTAAAGCTGTTACGTATGAAGCCATGGTAAAGCCTCCTTTTAAATAATTTCATATATTAAGAAAAATATTTTAATTGCCTTCACACTCTATCTCCCTGTTTCTACTTGATATTTAAATTTTCCAAATACTTTTTGGCTTTCTTTTTTGTTTGAGTTTGGGGTTTTATGTGTTATGTGCGTGTGTGTGGTTTAGGTTGGTTTTGGTTTTTTTTCTTTAGTTTGAAGATGGTAAACAAATTAAAATAAATAAAGAAAACTGCACAAAACCCCATGATGCTGTAGAGTACAAGGGGAGGTAAATGAGCTATGTTTACTGGGAGACAAATACGTGCCTTTGTTCTCACAATGATGTGGTGTAAAGTTTCTATTCATGAAAAGCTTGCCCTCAAAGGTTAAATTGTCATTCCCGTTGCAATTAATGCTGAAATTCCACCGACTAAGTGCAATGAGATTTTTGGCTCAAAGTTTATTATTAAACCTTGAAAAGCCACCAGCTGATAAAGACTTCAGAGCCGAAGTGGTTTGCCAGTTGCACTAAATTATTCATAGGAGCTGGTTTATCATGTAGCAAAAAGTTACAGTAAGATGTTCAACTTAACACGAGACGATTATCTGAAGGATAAATTGCCAACTCCCTACTGGAAGTTTAAAGCAATACACACCAATTTTCAGGCTGAAAGCCATTTGTAATCCTTATGGCAATGTTCCCAGATGAAATCACGCTGCAGACTGGTACATGACTCTGCATTTATAATGAGTGAACTTAATGCTCACCACCAGCAGCATTTATTTGCTACCCTGCTCTTGGCGTAATAACTACGAGGGTTAAGAAGCCTGATTCACCACTACTTTATCCCATCTTTGAACCGTATTTTTCTTCAAATGAATCCATGAAGTCATTTCTTGTCAGGAGTAATATATTAACATATTAGGTCTGAAGTCTCACAGCAGATTCATACTTGAGTACAACTCCAGCTAAAGAGCAGGCTGTTGGATTCCAGCAAATCCAGACTTGGCTAACCTTGCTGTTACTTGGCTATTTGTATTGCTCCCGACTTCTATTCCATAAAACATAACCATGCGTTACATAAACACATCTGAATGGAAGAACTTTCCAACTCTGCTACGAAAACTCTCGATAGAATCAAGTGCATTGTGAATAACACAAATACATCGCTAAGATAAAAATCAAGTGTTTTCCCATTTGCGGTTCATGTAGGTAGTGACAGGCGAGAGGCTGTGCTGTCCTGTAGCCACAACCAGCAGCATCGCTGTGCTGTGTGCTGCCCTAAAAGACGTACTGCTGAAGAAATACAAGCAGAAGAAGATAGGCTGAGAATTACAGAAGGGTACTCCTAAGCCATAGGTCACCCTTTAGAAGATGCACATATTTTTGTCTGAGGTAGATTTTCAGCTGGTATAGCCTGATAATACAACTTTAAAACAATTGTAACCATATTTTATCCATGGTGAGGATCTATTCACTATGAAACCTGTCTTGCTGATGAGCTGACGAACAGCTAGTATACCAAGTGTAGTAACACCATAATTAACCCATCACCATACTGATTATCTGACCTACTTGCTCTTCTTTATGCCTCTGCACTAATTAACTGCTGAACTCTAAGCAACAATATTTGATAGCAATAAAGCCAAGTGCTCAGAAACTTTAAATTATATAGTGTGGTGCTATAAATACAGGCTTAAAGATGCAAAAATGTTAACATATTATTTTAATAAAAAACAGACAGGAACTCAATGCCAGATTTTTTAATTTAAATTCATGAGCCTATATTGCACTGGAATACCTAATTCTGCTATTGCCTACTTTGGTATTCTGCTTTGGTTTTATTTAAAACAAGCAAACAAAAATCCTCTTACTTAAGCTCCACTCCTTAAATTGAATAGAACTGTCAATCATTTTTATATATGCTTTCAATACTCACTTCCATAGTTTTCCTGATGCTGGTAACTACAGCATTAACATAACTCAGATAGATTAAAATTTTATTTGATTCACTTCCTAAAGCTTCTCTTGGTTTTACTCTTAGCTCTGCACAAGATCTCTACAACTCTTCCATGGGAAAAAAAAATAGAGGCAGTAAAAAATAAAATAAAATAAATAATCAGAATCCTTCTGGCACAGACAGCTGTGTCCTTTTTTAAAAAAAGCATGCTGGCCTATGGCTCTTGTGAATTTGTCCTATCTGAATTTTCCTTTTCCCTCTCCCACCAATCTCTCTTCACCCTTCACAGTTTTCTTTGTGTATTCCTACACAATCCCATGTCTTTCTTACCCTGCTTTGTTCTCCTTCAGCACATACACACCTGCAAACAAACTCGGCCATTGTCCCCATATGCTGATGCACTGGTCTGTCATTTACACTAGAGTTGACTCCTTCTGGCCAAATTAAAATCTGAGCTAGTTCACTGCCATCTGTCTATAAGCATTTGCAGCTTAGCATCAGCAAGTTTAAAAGAAGATTTTTACCTTTTCACAGATAGATCCAAGTGCTTCAGCTTACTATAGGCACAGTCACATTCAGGTAGTCATGCATTTATATAATGCACATCTTTATCTTGAAACTCTTCCAAAGTCATTGTATCTTGTTATACAGCCTTTTTTTTTTTCATGCAAATATCTGTAAAATACAGCTTTTCAACTCAAAGTTGACCCTTGCTGGATTCCTTAGTGATGTCAACACTCATGCCCACTTCAAATCCATCCTGAATGCTTCTGACAACTTATACAAAACCAACAATTTTGCTTCTGTACCAAAAGCATTACCCAAGAGTTCCATGTCAGTACCTCACAGCATTCCCTTCTCCTCTCCGCCACATCTCGTGTTCCTAAGATTCTAGCTGTAGACCTTAGTTCTTCAAGTCAAGGGTGTACTTTTTATTATAAGGTTGTAGAACTCTTAATGTAATAGATTTCTGGGTCATTATTGGGATACTACAATAATATGCTTATTATGTAGATTATGCTTAAGCTGCAACAATAAGTAAAATAACAAAAATATGCAGTGCCAGGGTTGAGTCTGGTAGCTCACTACTTCTCACAAAAAATGTGGGGTTTTGCTGGTGGTATAACTTATGAATGTTTGTTAAAATAAGTTGTGCTATTTCTACTATTATTACCTTTTTCTAAATTGAATTTGATACATTTTTGTGTCTGTAATTGATAAATCAGGCAAATTACAAATAAGCACCACACCTTCTTAATTAAGATACTCTACTAACATCTCGTTCACATGAGTTTGGGCGTTCCTTTTGTTTGTTGTTGTTTGTTTGTTTTTTTTTCATCTAGTCCTGTCATCTTTAATCCTTTATGGTAGCAAGCAATGACTACGGCTACAGAAGTTCTTGAATTCCACAAGTGCCATGAACTTTTGGGATTTTATGAAGGGAATAAAGTAAGGTAGTGACATGTACAACTTTGAGAAGAATTCCCCAGCTCCCCATAGATATTACTTAACCCCTGTGCTTACTGACTCTCCTGGCTTCACTGAAAGCAACCACAAACCTGTTTGTAATTTCAGATGAGCCAGATCTCATCTATTCTTCTTAGGATCACATGTGAATTTGATTTATGGTTTCCAGAGGTACCATACTGGCAGCAACATACGCAGATAAAAGAAAAATTGTCTAAAAATTATTTATTTATTTTGGTGATAGAGACAATAAAATACAGACATTAAAATGTCTGCGTGGAAGGGAGGCATTATGTACAGAAAAGTACATAATGTACAGTTTAGCATCCCACTTGACTTCCTAATCTCTCAATGCTTCATGTTAAATAATTCTACTCTAAAAGTCTTATTATGGATATTGCTATACTCGTGAAATAGAAGCACAATCTGGCAAGCCATGAGATGAGCAGCACCAGCTATCTGGAGTACTATCAATGGTTTAACATAGTGACTAGTTAGTTAGAAAAGCTCTGCAGGGCAGTAGAGGACCTCAAAGACCAGCACAAGGACAAGAATTTTAATTTTTTTAAACACAGAAATGTGAGAGAAACTGAGCACAGATGCACAGCACTCACATAGACAGTTTTCTCCAGTTTTCAGTCTTTCGCATGGCTTCAGGAATCTCGTGTGGCTGAGATTATGACATACTGCCATCTGGAAACTCATTCCTAGAGGCTTATTTCTTGCAGGTCTATTGTGCATTTCCATACACAGAACACAATACTGAAGTTTCAGTAGTAAGCAGTTCTCTTACCAGGCTCTCCCACTTGAGCTACTCAGTGGATACGTCTGTATTTTTTAGTGTTTTTCCAGGTTAGAATTCATCATTTTTCAAAGTAAAACCTTGACACTATTAAGGTTGCAGAGGTTCTGTCTCAGATTTTCATGTCATATAGAGTCTATAATTACAGAACAGGCAAATACACTACAGAATAGGCAAATATATGGCCTACTTTCATGCTCAGTAGTGTTATTTTTAATAAATTATTAACAAATGAAATCTTTGCCAAGTTTAGAATCACAGAATCATCAGGGTTGGAAGGGACCTTGAAGATCATCAAGTTCCAACCCCCCTGCCATGGGCACGGACACCTCCCACTAGACCAGGTTGCCCAGAGCCCCATCCGACCTGGCCTTAAAAACTTCCAGCGATGGGGCTTCCACCACCTCTCTGGGCAACCTGTTCCAGTGTCTCACTACTCTCACAGTAAAGAACTTTTTCCTAATGTCTAATCTAAATCTACCCTCCTCTAGTTTGAATCCATTCCCCCTTGTCCTATCACTACTTGACATCCTAAAAAGCCCCTCACCAGCTTTCTTGTAGGCCCCCTTCAGTTACTGGAAGGCCACAAGGAGGTCTCCTCGCAGCCTTCTTGTCTCCAGACTGAATAACTCCAACTCTCTCAGCCTGTTTCATAGGAGAAGTGCTCCAGCCCTCTGATCATCCTCGTGGCCCTTCTCTGGACATGTCCAGATCTTTCTTGTAATAGGGGTTCTAGAACTGGATGCAGTACTCTTAGGTGGGGTCTCATGAGAGTGGAGGGGGAGTTTAGTAGCTATACATTCAGTATTTAAAAGCACCAGTGGCACTTTGTCATATTGTGAATACAATTTCAAATATCTGATGTCTATGCTGCGATTTCCTTTTCTTTGAATGAATTATGTGACTTAACAGCCAACTTCACAACAGTGTAGTAATAGAGGATGAGTTCATTCCAATACTGATGATATGGACATGACATGATAATCACCAAAGAAAGAGCACTATTACCAGTCTTTGTTGGTCATTTCTGTCACTGACGGTTAAGCTTTTATCTTTTTATAAAAGGTCAAAGTGTCATGTACATTTCACTTGAAGTTTGTGCTAATTATTTTAACAGATGAAGGCCTGTGTTGTGGTTATTCAGTGGATGGGGGCGAGAGGTGCAGATTGGTGCATCTCTCAGTCCAGTGGAAAACAAAGGAAAGTTACCCAGTGTTCCCACCCTGCGTGTTTGGTAGTATTTTGCCTCTTAAACCAAGTTAAGATCATTAAGCTGAAGAAAAGGATTTCAGATATTTTAAATGAATGGCATAAAAATCAAAGCAAATCCTTAATTACGCTAACCTACAAAAAGCAAAAGCATCATTCCTTAGCTGTAGAGGACGTATTTCACATAAAGTCTATTTCAACTGATTTCTTTCAGTCTTTATTTTTGTTCTCTTTGGGGAGACTGACAGAAGCTCAAATTTTATCCAACCCAACCACATCCTAAAAGAAAATGTCTTTTCTGAAACATTTCTAAGTCTTCCAAGGCAAGTGCACAAACGCATGTTTCTTAACAGAAATGGTACTTTTCCTGCCCACCAAATGTCTTGAAGTAGTGGCTCCACCGTTTGCAGGGTGACAGCAAATGACACTCAGAGAATGAAGTCAGCACTCAGAATTTAAATGAAGAGTCTGTGTACTATGACCTCATGCAAAAACTGTAGCTTTGATCCTGCCTGTGTTCATGAGTTAACTGCAAAGTTCACAAAGCTCTGCAAATAAAATTGAAACGTGTCTCAGGATGGAATACTGTGCTCACATCCCAAAGATTCCTGTTTTCTTCTGCTCTTCTAGTCCCCAAGAAAAGGACAAAGAAAAGCATGACCTGATACATTTTCACCACTGAATGCATTTCTAACACTAATGACATTTTTTAAAGGAAAGATGGAAATAAGGAAGGACATTGGAAGTAACCATACACCACAGTTTCTTACCATGAGTACTTAAGTCTTAAATAGATTTTCTAGATTAGGAACAAATAAATAAATAAATAAAGCTGTTTAAAAAGCAGAAAATTGCTTCCATGTCAAGCAGAACATTAATGCCAATTCAACTGTCCTGGCTGTGTGGGAAGCCCTTCTGTGCTTGGCCGAGTGAGCTTCATTTCTCCTGCGACTACGAACGCTGCCAATTTTGTACTGTGTCCCTTGCACAAACCAGGCTGCAAACCTTGGCAAGAAATGAAACAGTAAATACTGTGATAGGCAGAGGTATGTTGCTTAGTTATACAAATAGTACAATACCTTCCCCCAGTTTTCATCCATCAGGGCTTGATTTCTGCGGCCTTCAATCATACTGTGAAGGTTTGCATATAAACTCAGGCCTTACAGTCCAAGAAGAAGAGGCTTAGCTTTTCTGAGTAACAGCTTATCAGGTGGATGAGGCAGCAAAGTAAAACCAACAACTCTAAAACCAGGTTGTTTAAATGACCTCCCAGTACAACAGTGAATTGCTAAAATATTTACGCTAAGCTTCTGGCTGCAGAGGTATCACTAAGTTGGGAGGCTAAACTGCCTTCATCATGAATGCCACAGATTTTCCCCTGTATTATCTGCCTGTTTTAGGAGCCTTTATTTTATTATCTGAAGTAGATTACCCTGTAACAGCATCTTCAGGACACAGACCTAAAGAAAAGAAAAAGCCCTCTGTCTTGCTCTTTAGAATTAATACAAAAACATCAGTCACTCATAACTAAAAGTCACTGAATATTTGCAATATAAATAATATAGTTCTATCAGGACTCTTAAGTAAATTAATTTTGCAACATCCTTTTGATTGTTCTAAATCAACAATTACTACTGTTAGCAGCTTCCTAATTTGCATATGAATAAAACCACTAAGAAGGATTATTACAATTGTCTATTGTATAATAAATTATTTAGTGATTTGTACTATTTTGCACAGCTGATTCTCCCCAAAGCACAAATCTGTGTCCCTACATGAGCCCTCTAGGACCAGATCCTCCCTAGGAGTGCAGGAGCGGCAGGAGTGCATTGGAGAAATAGTGGTTTGGGAATTAAGTGCTCCTCCCTTCCCTCCCCAGGGATGATGGCCCCTGCCCACAGAGAGAGGAAATGTCCTGCTAAGACCCTGCCAAGGGGAGACACATGGCTGCAGCCCTGACCCATCCACCCACGCCACACGGTCCGGGAGGAGGGGAGCGACCTTCTCAATCCCTAGACACTTGGCTACAAGGCCCACGCAGCCTCTGCAAAAGCTTATGAAAGAGCTAACTCAATGCTTACATCCTATCCTTTCCACAACCGGGTGGTTGTGCCCACTGAGCTAGTGTAATCCATTGAACCAGCAGCTACATCCTGGGTACCCCAGTGGAGCAGGTGACTGCAGATTGTGGGGTCTGCAGTCTCCTGCTGTGGGTTTTGGAAACCTGACCATTCTGTTATAGACATGTACTGGCCACATACCACTTCCAGACTCTTGGATAGCTCAGCAAAAGGGAGATTCTTCCTATACTGAACCTCTGCTTACAGTAGGATTACTACATGGAAATACCTATTTCACTGAGTGGGTTTCTCTCTATAGTATTATGTTGGTCTGTGACATGAATTAAGTATAGCAAAACCACGAAAGAGCCAACCTAAATTTAACTTGAAGCCACATTGATAGTACTTAGCTTTTGCTCTTAAAACAAAACCAGTGTTAGAGAAAAATACCAGATTTTTCAGTCAACAAACTGCTGGTCCAGATTCTTCCTTTGGAGAACAGAAAAAGTGATTTCCCTTTGGCATGCTCCTTTCAAAAACCACTGCTGTTACCCTCATAAGCAGAATCATGGGGGAGCAGTTTGTCAGAGAATCTCCAGTACAACTCACTGCATGACTTGCACTTGTCAAATTCACAGTAGGAAAGAAACCTGGAGAGTTAAAAATTACACTGCCAACTTCTCGGAAATTCCAGATGAAATCTCATGGTTTGCTTTAAACCGACAGAACCCTTTCCTTGTGAACTAAATCACGTCAGCCTGAAAAACAGGTACCAGAAAATTTTGTTCCATCAACATTCAAAGAACAACCTGGGAAATGAACGGGAAGCTGAGGTGACAGGCTACATCCTTATCTGAGATGCTGAGTCAGACTAATGTACCTGATCCCAACACGGTGTCGAGCAAAATCTGACCTGTTAAGATCTGACTGTAGAGATTATTACAATTTTGTGCTTGCAGTCAGTGAAGGGAAAAAATCTTTTGAAGACCAGGCAGAAAAACAGTCTGAGTCCATGTGGACCCATCTGGTTTTGCATCAAAGGGAAGTGAAAGCAACATATGCCCATCACTGATCCAGATTTCCAGCTTTTAGTTTACAAACCTGGAGAAAAAGTTCTTTCTTTCTGTAAGACAAGAACTTCATGCATGCAGAACTGCTCCTAAGCAGCCTTTTCATATACATTAATGTAGGTTTTCAACTTACCTGTTCTACCTCTGATTAGGACAGGTCAAATTCTGATGTCTTTCCCAAAGCATCTTTTCAAAACCATTTCTCAGTCTCCTCCACAAAGCCTGTTTTTTGCAAGTCAATCCTTTTTACTAATTAGCATTTCTTAGATGATTTGCATCCAATTGCCATGGAACCTTTTTCATGATAGAAACTTTTCTTCAAACAAAAAAAGGACAAAATCCTTAGCTTGGAGTTAGCAAATTTGGGAGGAAACAGAATTACCTCAATGCCACTTGCCCAACATGAGCTGAGTTTCATCTGCTTTGTACGGACAGAATAGGAAAAGGAAGTATCATGAGATATATTCCTTGGGAACTTGCTCTAGCTGACCCTTCCTGAGCAGGGGGATTGGACTAGATGATCTCCAGAGGTGCCTGCCCACCTCAACCATTCCGTGATTCTGGGAAATTGTCTCCCATGAGCACACGACTACGAACAGCTGGAGAGCAACAAAGTGGGAGGGACGGGAAGAATCATAAGAGGTAATGTTTGTGTGATTAACAAAAAAGTTAATCAGCATGGATTTTTAGAAGTTTGAAGAATGCCAAGGAAGTAAAAAAGGAAATAAATCTCAAACCTGCCACAGTTCTTAGAAGTGTTGGTTTTTTCCTCTTAGTGACCATAACTACAGAGTTACCCCTTCGGGTAGTATTTCTCAGATTACAGTATTCTTTAACATTATTTATGTGCAGTTATGAATGGAATCTAGAGTCAGAAGATTTATTTTTATTTGAAAGCAAGCTACAAAGGGTATTAAAATATATTTGGAAGCCAGAAATGTGCACTCTGCAGCAAACAGTTAATCCATAATCTTTCATTATGGCTTCTGTTGCAAGTGGGAAATCAGGTACTTCAGAGTATTAACCATGTATGTTGCACATCTGGCAGAATAACATTAGCTCACTTGACAGTTCACATTTAAACTTGCCTTGAGCGCTCAAAAAGGTCCTAATTCTCGCAGTCCATCGTTATGCAAACACAATTATTGCTGTTACTTATCATATAGAATTAAAAAACGTAATCTGTGAAAAAAAAGCTATCTGATTGCTCCAGAAGTTCTTAAAAACTGCAAATTCATAGTTACTAATAAGAAAGAGGTTAAACTTGAGGAGATGTTTAAATCAATCCAACAGGTGAAAGGCCTTAGTGTCGTGACTACACTGGACACAAAGAAAGAAAAACATTAGCCAGTCATTGTCATAGTTCTATCCACTGAGTACTTGTATGATACTTTTATAAAACTGACATCACACAGCATTTTGAAGTCAGCTGGTACCCACGCTATGCTCCATGCCATGTGTTGTCAAAGGAAACCTTTTAATCACGTTGTGCTACACTAACGCAACAGTATTTGATCATTTCTATCTGAACCATCAGAGATTTCCCCATTTGAGCACATCTAAGGACAAATGAAAAATTTAAGGATTTGGTTCTGTGTTAATATAAAACAGAAGATCTGACTAAAACTCAAACTTGTCCTGAAATTCACAGGCCTAATGGTGTCATCATTGGCATGATTTTCTTACATACTGAGTTCTGTCCCTGCCTTTTGGTCATAGAGCTCCATACTAAACGCAAACCAGCATGATCTATAAAAATTCCAGGTTTAATGTGGTAACCTATTTCAGTTCTCTCCAGGTTTTTTATTTAAACTACAAGTTATTTTAACAAAACCTGTGAGCTCATAAACTGTATTGTTATTTTTTTCCTTCCCAAACTAATGCATTACATGACATGATGAAACATACTCATGAGTGAGTCAATCAATTCAGACCTCACAATTTTAAGGCTGATTTCAGAGTTTAAAAGCACTAAAAATAAATGCTGAATGGACTATAACTGCTGAATAAATCATGACATCTTTAACATAGCAAGAGCAACAAAGCTCAAATGTTCACAATCAGTGCAGTTCCCTGCTACCCAAAGACAAAGTTAATATTGTAGTAACACCTGAATAACTTCAACGCGTTCATCAACTCTTTCACTTGATTGCTCTAACCCTTACAGGCAGCCAGCTAAGCAGACAGGCTAGGCATAGAGGAGCTATCCCTGTACGATTTGTTTAATCACACTTAAGAGAAAAAAAAAAAAATTAAAAAATGGCAGCAATTGATTCAAGAAATTTAGCAAATAGTTTTAAAGCTGTAAGATTCCTTACCTCACAAAAACATGTTAAAACCACCCAGTTTCTTCAAAGGCATACCGTTGTTCTTCTACTGTAACAACCAGTGCTATTTCTGTATATTCTAAATTGAATCAAAATTCAAAGAAGGACTAGCTGTGATTGCCACTCATTTGACATGTTAGTAGATTTAAGAACCAAGGAGGACTATGTTTTCTTTACTTTGATCTTTCCATATGCTACAGACTCATATACTTCCATTTGCTTGCCTCTACGTTCAGTAATTTGTACGGCATTTAATGATAGTTTCCAGAATTGTATCAGCTTTGGTGACTTCAGCAGTCACTGCCACTGCTTCCTATGACAGTTACTCATCTCCTCTGATACGAATATGCACCTCATTCCTAATTTGTACCCAGCTGGCTTTAGTTTCTAGCCATTGCTTCTCGAAACAATGCTGAATTAATGTCTCCAGTATCCCATATTTTCTTTTAGGGAAAACAGTTCCACACTGTAAATATAACCATTTAAATTTAGATTTAGATTGAACTTGCCAAGAGCTAGTTTGATTGCTGATTTCAAATAAATTATCTGACAAACATAGCTCTTTTCTTGGCTTACAAATCAATGTAGATTTTTTTTTTCAGTTACTCATAAATATTCAATCAAGATTTTACACGAACAAACAATTTCTGATAGTCTCTCTGCTTCCTGATTGGACAAATAATGGTTAAGGAATAGGAAAAAAAAAAATGTCCTTGTTCATGGAAACACACTGTGGATAAAATCATTCAATAAACATTTCCACAAAAAAAACTACTCTGCAAATGGTGAACACTAGAGAGAAACTAAGCTGAAACTGAACTGCTGATCAGAATTTGAATGAATGCTCTGAAAGTAATAGAGCTCGTGTAATTACAGAGGGAGTTAAATACGCTTTCATGGGGATTGAATTTGGTCCATGAATTCTAAATAAGCCAGTGAATGACTTCAATTAATAGAATGACATAGTAAAATTATTACCAGTAAAACTAAAGAAATTAGAAAGTGGATCTTCCATCTGCGGTATGAACTACCTTCTCCTACAGTTATTTACATACTGCCCAGAACTTGATAAACAAAAATCTGACCTTCAGAACTTTAACTCTGATGTAGTAACAAATGAGATAGCATAACATCAATCAAAAGAATGTCTAAATTGACAACCATCCGACAATTACTACAACATCCATCTCCAAGCGCCATACATGTGTTCTAATAACTATGTTGGTTTTATGCTGAATTTATATTGTAAGTGACAACTGGTTTTAAAAACTGCTGATTGAAATGCCAATTTGCAATGAGAAAAGACATCTTTAAAATATGGATAACTCTAGTAATTGCTACATAATATGCAACTCTGATCTAGTTCAAATTAATGCACTTACAAAATGTGAAATGCTCTCATTGTATTAGGTAATAAGACACTGCAAGTACCCAACACAGCTGCTTTACTTCTCCAAAAGCATTAATTAAAAACATTTTCAACAAAGGAAACTGTCCTTTTTCAATTGTACTATATATATTTTTGAGATTAAAATCAGCTGAAGTATGGAAATTTTTACATGTATTCCACCTGGCAGCGTAAGATTGTTCATAGAAAATGGGAAGTTTATTTCACTTTTAAAAAATATTTCAATTGAACACTGAAGCAGCCTATGGAATATCAGGGTACTCTGAGTATGTGGCCTCAGGATAGCCACCTAATGCATTTTTGTTTTAAAAAAATGAATACACGGACACTTGGGAAGTACCACTGAAATGATTAAGATACAACCAAGTACTCAGAGCACACCTTTCACCAGTCACATCATGTTCAAGGCCAGAGAGCACTACTGCTGTCACGTGTGGACAGGAGGTATAGCTTCTGAAGACGTCAGCTGCTCTGCCATTGACAACAATGTTCTGGTGCAAACAAGACCTAAGAGACATCGTTCTGTCCGCAGACCAGAAGCACAAAGCCGGCTCCCCCTGGGGAAGGCAGAGGGTGCCCGTTGAGGAGCTCCCAGCAGTGGGTGCTCTGCAGGGCCCCACTGGGTGGGAGCACCGCGCAGCGTAGCACAGGTGTGCAGTCCCGAGGCCTGCACTTCTCTCTTGAAGAGATCGTGGGGGCCTTACATCCTTGGTAGCAACATGGCTGATGGTCTCAAGCCAGTGAATACCGCTTCACTGATGCTGAGCTACAAGTCATAGTCCTTTCTGAAAATACTGGGTCCCTCTGCAGCAGTCCTTAATCACTCTCCATTGGTCTAGTATCCACAGTGAGGAACATCGCTCAGCACTCCATACCAGTAGTGCTCATTTAGAAAACACTTGAGTGAGATCTCTGAGTAGGCCACTTTTAGGCTCCTAGATCAGTGTATCAGCCAACCACTGCAAAAGTCAGCAGCAGCTTCAAAACCACAACAGTCAGTATATTTTGGGGGTGTTAGCTCCAAAGCCCTTTGGCATCAGCTCCCTGTGTGTATGTAGCACACTGTTAGAAGCCTACACCTCTGAACTGAACCAAGTATGAAAGGCAGTGTCACCTTCCATCGGCTTAGTGTCCAACATGAAAAGCACAGCATCTGAATCCAAAATCCAGCGCCAGGTTTATCATCTAGAAGCTCAGCAATATTTCACTTTCATGTTTTCAAATATTTTGATGCTTTTACTTGTTGAAATCCTTTTGGCCAAAATTATCCACACAAAAAATTACGTCTTCTTAGCACAAGAAAAAAAAAATCCTGAAAATGTATGTGCATTTTTATTTCCCAGATGAGAATAGTTTTGAACTATTGTATAATATTCAGGTTAACAACTGTAATCTCTTCTGAATTAAAATACTACATGAGAGCTTGAAATGATCTGATAATTTTAAATTCTTAGGCACTGCACTCGCTCACAACAGTTTGTTTCAATTACTTTTTCAATGCAGTTTTTTTTTTTTATTACTTTTTTTACTACTACTACAGATATTCTGGGCAAATTGCCTCTCAAATGTGAGCTAGGGAGGAAAGTTCTTACAGTGACCATCGCGAGCTCAGTAGCCATGATTTGAATCTTATAAAATGCAAAGAAATCAAAAGTTGTTAACTTTAAATCGCCTGAAAACCTCCTCTTTTGATATTTCATTTATGGTCTTTTCCCATATCAGCCTCAGCTATGTAACAAAACGCTGAACACATAGTTTTTAGTCAAACTATAGAGACAGCAGATACTTGTCCCTCTCCTCCTATATCAATAACAGACATATCGACAGTGGACAAGATAATCAAGAGGATGATAATGTGGTTAAAGAAAGATTTAGTTACATAGAGAGGCAAAATTCCAGATGAAGAGAACAACCCAAGGGCTAGAAGACAAGTACAAAAATTAAAGCACTGCAGAAAACATGCAAGGTAATGATAACACGATGCACAAAACATGAAGTGGAAATACTTCATAAATTATTGACCAAAAAAAAAAAAAATCTTGGAAGACCCTTCTGTAAAAAGCACCCAACTGAAAAGCCCCAGATCTGTGGGCTGTATGGTACAACAGAGAACAGAGGTGTTCATTTATTAATCCTGTTGTTTCTGTGCACGAATAATCTTCATGGTCCTCAGTGTATTTCTCTGTGCTCTCCAGAAGTTTGCTTGCGACTAGTTTTTGCTGACATGATGCATTATTCTTTTCTGCAGTAATGTGATGAAAGCTAAGTTTATCAAGTGTTGGTAAATTACATCAGAATTTTTGCCAGTTGAAGTTTCTATTATCTCTATGGAAATGGTGTTTTAGTAGGCAAAAGCTTTCTAACCGAATGTCTTTGATAGCACTTTCTGAGTACCTTTCTGACATTACTTCTGATCAGCATTTGCAATCTTTCCTCACATTAAAGGTCAACTTACATTTCTGTACCTTTTCAGCACATCTTGTAACGTATGTAAAATTGCACCCGTACCTCTACTGAAAAATATTAAATAGTACAGCTATCTTGAAAGAACTCTTATCCATTCTCCGAGATGAGCATTTCCCTTTTATTGGGAAGAATGGATGATTGAACAGATACAGCATATTACAGACAACGGCTTTTATTCCCGTTGCATTTTGTGGTTAGGGGGTTTATTTGATTTTTCAACCAGATATCATCTGTGGCACTGGCCAAGTCAGCCTTGAATCTTCTGCTGCATCTATCTGCATAAAACAAGCAGTTATTTCTCAGTCAGAAAAACGCTTATTGATTAGCCAGTGTTAATTAAAAAGGACCTTTGTTTTCTTAGAGCCCTCTGGGCTCAAAGTTTTCAAGTAATTCAGGTTCCTGGTGTTCTTTCTTCTGGTCCTAAATATTCATAGCACTCAAAAGAATTGAATTGCTGTTTGAATTCTTGCTTTTTAACTTCAGCTCAGGTCCTGCAAACTGGATGTCAGGATTACTACTTTAGCCAGATCACTGCTTTCAGCTTATAGTAGTATTTTCCTTTTTCATTATTCACAGTCACCTTTAGCAGTAATCCTGTATACTAGGCAAGAATATCGATTTCAAAACCATCTAAGACATTTGTGAGTCTTTTAATTTTAGGCCATCCAATGGAAATGGAGAAAAAAATTCTTTGAAATAAAATAATTTCTCCAAGAGTACATAAATGCTATATACTCCCAAATGAGAAAATCAATGTTACTCCTAGGAAAAAAAGTGATTGCTTTGCAACTATTTCATTTCACTATGGTTGGAGTTTCAATTCTAAGTGATCAGGTTCTTTCAATCCTCACAGGCATACACAATGTTTTTACACTACATAGTTTCAAACACAAAAATAAATAAGCAGCAATATCCATTCCATTATTTCCAAATTAAGTGATGTAAACATATTTCCTCTGATCCACAAAAATGCAGTTTTACAGCCTTTTTTCTTTGCTTTTGTTTTCAATCAGTGGAGTGGAACACGCAAAAGACCTGTCCTAGGACTTAAACCTGCAGAAAGATCTCTTGTGCCCATTCTTTTGAATTCAAGTGTCTTTTAATCTGTGAACAGAGAATGATGTTCATTACATCTGATACTTTCCTGAAATAAAGAGACATGTTCCTCTCTGGTCCTACTATCACAGTGGCCTATGATCAGTTGCAAAATATAGTCTACAAATCACTCACCAGTCCATGCTCAGACAACAGACCTAGTGATCAGATCCATGAACAACTCTCTTCTGTTTAAGAGAATCTCTTCTACCAGGTAACAGATAGTGAATTTGAATGAGGTAAGCAATACAGGAGACTAAGTCGTATTATCTATATCAACAGAAAGCCTCTTGAATCAAACCACAGCAAGCACAGAAATAATTTACTCATGGCAAATGGTTCAGTAAAACATTTTCTCCAAAACTAGAAATCAGATTAACAAATTCTCTCTCTGAAACCCTACACTGAAATAAATAATAAGAATTGGGCCAGAATCAAACTTAAGGAAAAGATTTTAAAAAGAAAATAATATACAATGTGAAATGATATATAACAGTTTTCATGTACAATACTTCCCTAGATGAAAGTGTTATGTTGTCTGTGCTAGGCCAAAGAAGCACTGGTGGGTTTGGAACTCTCTGAAACATCTCCGTACCTCCCTGATGCACCTATTCTATGCATATATTTGAAAAAGGCTGCAGCTTTTACAAAGCATTCACTGGGTTTAGCTTCTCAGGCATACAGGAGAAAAATTCTCTATTTTGAAAAGGACTGCAGAAAACTAACACCAGATTTTGCTTCCATTGCAAACAAGGTCACAGTTTCTATTAACTTTAATACGATCAAAACCAGGATTTATGCGCTGAAAGAAATTAACAGAAATATAAATAGCCTCAATAAAACTCAGCGGGAATGTCTTATATAAGACATTAATTGCCACAGCAAGCAGGCCCTTTACAAAAGATGTTTAAAATAAAAATTAGAACCCAGTAATGCTCATAACTATCTTTGCTAGGCAGTTTCACTAACTTTGTAACTTTATCTTCTATTACTTGGAACTTTACTGAACTGAGGAACCCAGATTTAAAAAAAAAAAAGCTATTCTATCCCAGAAAGCATGTTGTATCTTCATAAAGTTAGGGTTAGGCCTAGTGCTTAGTTCATTCCACAAGACTTAGAGAAAAAACCAAAGGGAAACAACGAGTCTGACCATGCTCTGTCAGATGCAGCTGCTGCAAGGATGCAAAGAGAAGCACGGCCCCCTGTGCAGGGACACTTAGGAACCAGGCCGACCAGGAAAGCTGCCGCTCTCCTGCTGCACCTGCTTCACTTTGTATGAATAATGATGGCCTACTGTGGCTGTACAAAGGGAAGAATGACTACTCTCTCTACTGCACAGTGTGACTTTTCAAAGCAAAGTGTCTGGACCAAGACATAAATGGATGTTTTGTACAGTTCAATATTTGTATAGAGCTCTGCATATGTCTGCATGCATAAAATAATCATCCTAAACCAGGTAACTGCTAACTTCAGACCGACGTGTTAGCAGGTCCTTAGAAAGAAATAGCTCTACAGAGAGTAAATGTCAGACCAGACTGTGTTATACAGATGCTGAATGTGTCTAACATTTGCCTTGAAGACAAACATGAACATCAGCCCTGAGTTTGCAGGTGACTGACAGCTGTTAATACAAGTGGCTGTGCTTCTTAATACTTAAAAGGACTTCCCAAAAATGTTTATTGTAGACATCTCATCTTCATGGCAGTGGTTTCTCAAGTTTGAAGGGTCAATCATTGATAGACATCAGCAAGTCTTGTTCTGTTCTTCCGTATTCCCTGACAACCACTGAAATGTGCTCGTATCAGCAGCTGCCAGGTTTGGGGCCTTCTGTTTAACTGCTTTCTTGCACTGTCTTGGTTTGCGGTGCTTAAGTATTTTACACACAAACTTAAGAACATGGACCTACTTCTAAATAACAAAAGACCTCTTGTTTTCTGAAATGTATGTATTTCATAGTAGTTTCTTAGAATGCTGTAGTTTCGGTCTAGAATAGTTATGATTTCACTGTATGTTTAATGTTCAGCTGTGAAAGAATACATACTCCTCCATAAGTCAGCTCAGGATCTGAGTCATCACAGCTATACGCTGTTCTTAAATATCAGAAATTTCTTTATCTAAAACTTTTTAGGACAGCAGCCTTGTAGTGTTCAGTTGGCAGCAGTGTTAAGATGGTCAAGGAAAAGCAGCTGCAGTATTCAGTATTTCCGTGATTTTGGTTTTTCTAACCAAATGGAAAGGTGTCATAGAAAGCCCGACTTGTAGTAAATGATATAATCACATTTTGTCTATTAAATTCTCCTTATAAAATAGTATATAATGATTCTTGGTCAGCATATTTCATGTACACAGACAGACATACTTTAACGGGCCACTGTTTCTGCTTCCGAATTCCCTTAACACTCACAAAGTATGTGGTTCTTCTCCTAGCGAACAGTCCAGCACAATATACATTTAATCAGGCACAGGAATCTAACAAAAGCATTTAACATTGCAACAGATTTAGTAAAATTAAGGCTCTATTAAAACTCAATTTTGAGATATCTGTATTTGTAACATCTTAATAACCTGCAGCTCACACTAACTTTACTCTAGAGATGTCTAAAATATTCATTTATAATGAACTAACAAATTTCTCCTCTCCTCCTTTCCCAAATTATTTACAAAACAACTTCAATTATTTTGATAATTATTTGCTGAACATCTATTAATTGTTCCCTCTTCTGGGTTTTACAGATTGGACTAAGAACTATAGTTCTTAGTGTTTGTGATCAACCCTGTACTTTTTTTACTGTAATATAAATGCATTCAGTGATAGCCATTTTTAGTCATATATATTCTTGGATACAAATTTAACAAATATCTGAGTATGAACAACCACCATGCTATGATGTTTCATTGAAGAAAAAATAGTTCTAACAAAAAAATATATGAGTAACATTTTAAAAGGAGCACTCGTAAGTCGTACAAAGAGTTTTTAGAAGTTCATGGGATTTTTTTATAACTGCCGTTTTTAGTACTTCACATCCTGTGCTTAGAATACAACATTAAGCTTTCAGGCCAGATTCTCATACAGTGCAAAGTGGCGTAGCTCCACTTGTTGGCGTGGCTTCCTTTCATTGCCTTCAGCAGAGATGCAGTATTTCCTATCAGAGAGGGCTGTAGTCATCGGTTTCTGAGTGTCAGTTCTGCAACCTCTTGCAAGAATATGAAAGGATATGAACAGGTGTCCCTTCTCACCTGCATTTCTTTTCTAGCAATTCTCCCAATCTAGTTTTCTGACCCTGGTCCTCAACTTGAATTCCTCAAAATCTAACTGGCTTATATTGATGTTCGCATCCATGGATGAGCTTCATGGTTTAACTGCTTATAAATTGAGAAAAGTATGAGCCAGAAGCTACTGAACAATAGAACACAGAAATGCCCATTATCCACTCAATCACAAGCTCTTTTCAAAGTAGATCTGTACTTAAAATATCACTTCATTGACTGATGGTAATTGTTTATTACACAATAGTTATAAAGTCTCTAATAACGTGGTGTTTCATTCTCCGCAAAGAATCTTCCAAATTATCACTCAGGAGTAGTTTTAATGCAAACGATACGCTGTCATCAGTCTGCCTTCAAGATTACAGGCCTGGTTAAACAACAGTCTCCAACAACAACAAATCCAGGCTCAGGTGGTTCCCAGAGAGAGTAAGAGAATGCAGCCAGGCCTGGGGCTTGTACTTACGGCAACTACAAGCAACTGTCTTTTCCATATAAAATGAGGGCACTGCTAGAAATAGATCCTTTAAGGCCTAAACATGTGACTGATTTGTAGCTTCGCTTCAACAAGTTCAAGAATTAAAATGGTACCTTTATCCTTTTCTGCGTGAACCACTTAAAAACCCCAGCAAACTCCCCATAACCTCACATGAACTTTTATGTTTTCTACTGTTTCGTCACTATTATTCTTCTGTTGTCCCTTCTTTTCTTTACTTTTGTCTCCTCTCACTTTTTGCCTTCCTGCCAGTGCACCTCATCTTCCAGTTTTCCCATTTCCCTCTTACCACCATGCTGAATGGGGGCTGAGTCCTCACACCTCCCAGTTGTCTCCAGTGTAGTCTCTTTGGCCAAGAACAACTGTGGGTTGCTGTGCTTTGCCTCTGAGCTGTTCTCAGGCAATTAAAGCAATATGATTCCTGCCACCACCAAACAGTGTAGGAGGAACCTATTTCAACTGCTGTTGTTAACAATTTTACCATTTTACTGTGTTAACTATTTTAACAGATGCAGAAGTCAGTTTTGTTCAGCTGTTCTAAGAAGCAGCAGTGCTACACGACAGAATAGGCTTCATATGACAGGCTAAGCCATACACTAAAATCCCTCCCAAACTGTTTCCCACCAGCACACCAAAGGTACCAAAACCAACCTTATGGCCTTGCTTCATGCACGTTTAATAGCTGCCCAGTACCCATGGTGGCTACCAGAAGTAGCAGCAGGTGCTCAGGTTTGATAGTGGTGTTCTTGCTGACGAGTCTAGGGAGCTACGCCAACATACATACCGTCTGTGGCTGTACAGGTGGGAGTAGTAACAACAGTGTTGATTTTGGACAGATAGTGACTAAAGGCAGTAATGAAAGTGCGTGATGCTTAGGAAGCAATACACTCCAGCAGCAGAATCAGGGGAGAATGCGCAACTTAGAAAGTTATGCTCTTCAGATGCTAGGACTTAGAAAGACAAAGAAGTTCTCAATGGAATATGTAATTATCTGGGCAACATTTTGTAATGAAATCATAACTTACTAAAGATAAAGTAATAACAATTCTTCCTTTAAATTCATGAGAACACATTACAGCGTAACTCCCCATTTGACACCACCAGTGTTTTTTCACTGGTTGAATATGAAAGCTACTCTACTCACTGGATGGTGCCATAACTCCTGAAGCATCCAGGTTCTTGGGAACCAGGACAAAATACAGCTACCCTGGCAAGCACTCTCTGAAGACACAAGGAGGGTACAAAACATACTTAATTGTGGATTCTAGTTCTTCAAGTGTGTCTGTCTTTTAAGTCCAAGCCAAATACCATTCTGTGAGAAATTCTTTCTCGTTAGTAGTATCAGAGGACTAAGGAAACAGACTTATTATGTTCTGACTTTCCATTCCATCCTACTATTAAATGTAAGATGCGCTTCAGTTTCACTATTTGTAGAACAGTACTACAAAATAAATACAGTTATAAAGCACTCTAAGATACTTGCAGGAATGAACTAAGAATATGCTCATATTAGTTACAGGAGATATATGGAGCGGATTGCTGAAAGGTTGGGGAATCTGAATCACAGAAGTGTTACCGTCATTCATTATGATGTCTATTTAAAATGAAACTGAATCACCACAAGGGAAATTATTTCTGATCATTTCATTGCAATATTTGAGGTCATTTCACAGAATCACAGAATCACTAAGGTTGGAAAAGACTTCCGAGATCATCAGGCCTAACCATCTACCTAACATTATCATGACCACTAAACCATGTCTTGAAGTGTCATGTCTATATGGTTTTTGAACACCTCCAGGGATGGTGATTCCACCACCTCCCTGGGCAGTCTGTTCCAATCCTCACCACTCTTTCAATATAGAAATTTTTCCTAATGTCTAATCCAAACCTCCCCAATGCAACTTAATTCCCTTGGCATTTTCTACTGTTTTTAATTATGAATCTACACATGATCTCAATATCGTCAGCAAAAAATGGAGCACGGATTTTTAATGTCAGGTACGCAGTTCCCTTTCTGTTGACTTCAATGATTTCTTTCTTGTATAAAACATACTAAAAGGAAACAGTAGCCATACATACACTTTTGAAACTATTACTTGATGTCAAACACCTCATCTAAGCCATTTCCCATGCAAAAATCTGAAAATTCAAAAGCATCTGGAAGAGGTAAGCAGAGAAAAAAAAGGACCTCTATTTAGAAGAGAGGCTATAGAAGAAACTAAGAACAGCAACTTCAGCTACATATGAGAGAATGGTTCCTGGCAGCCACATATATTAATGCACATCTAGATGCACTTGTGCAATCCCTCCACGGTGTGAGCTCTAAAATTGTCAATGATGTAGCTTCTTACCCCAGAGCTAAGAGTGGCATTACCAAAACTCTCAGTTGGACAAGCAGCCCTGAATCAGGGGACTCGTCTTTTTGACAAATCTGTTTTGATAAGGACTGTCATGTAGGCAAAATAAACCCTTTTATATCACATTTCAGCACTACCAGGACAAAACTAGCATCTCACCAATCTCTTTTGGGCTTACTGGCAAGTTTACTAAGATTAAAAAAGAATATTTATTCAAATATTTTCAATATCGTAGAGGAAATGGAAATGGCTGCAGCTCTGCTTAAGCAAGACAGGCAGTACGTGCAATGAAAACCTTCTAGAAGTCTGACAAATAACGTTTGTTAGTGCTCTCCCTGTTAGTACTGTAATCCCTAGCACAAAGAAAGTCTACTCCAATACTGTAATTATGAAAGGAGCAAAATCTTGTAAAGAAAAGTTTCCCTTGACTCTTTTCCCTCTGTCATTTATTTGCTGCTATCTCATTTATACAGAACTTGTGCTGACATTCAAAGGTAGTTTTTGATCTGGTGAATACTGTACTGTGCTAATTGAAGTGACTTTTTATTGTGGCTGTTGTCTCTTAACTATAATTAAAATTTCTAATTGGAATTTCCAACTGTGCTCATAGTGTGATGTTACCACAGATGATATGCCAGAAGAGAGTTATGTAGCCCTCCCAGGAGATGAAGAATAATGGCCCTGGCTCATGGGTGAACAACACAGTTCCTGAGCAAACACTGAGGATTAGCTCAAAAACCTCCCGGAGGCAAACAGTGGCTACCACATAATTATGTGACAAATAAACCACAGCCCATGCAGGGAGCAAGTCCGATGGATGGGATTTTCAGGTATTTTTGTCTTTATCATTCATAATTTCCTCAAGCATGATGCCACCAGTGATCAAAATTAAAGGCTCCCAGTGAAGGAAGTCAGCACAGAACACAGTTGCAGCATGTGTAACTTGGCAAGGAGGTACAGAATCCTATATGCATTTCACCAGATTCACTATAGGATCCAGGTACAGAGGACAAGACTATCTTGTTGCCCTGTTTATTTCTGACATATCAGGAGGATTCATTTGCTGTACAGTCAAATTACATAACTGATAATTCCATGGCTAAAACCCCATTCCATAACCTAAGTGGCATACAGTAGGGTCCTTGCAAGAAAGCAAACAGAAAAGATAGTCAGATAAAAAATTATTCAAACTGGAAGGGTTTTCAATTTCTCCAGTCCCTCCCATAAATAAATCCATTTCCTTTATGTCATTTTTGTTTATATTACTTTTCAGAGTTCGACAATCTGCACATCAGTATTTGACAAGTATGTTTTAGAGCATGTAATGTTATTTTTGCTGTCAAGATCTGTCTAGAAACACTTTCACCTATGCCCATATAGTTAGCCACTTGCGGAAATACAATGTCTTAACCCTCTTGTTTGCCAAGTTAATAAATTCAGCTGTTGCATAAGAAAATGGAAAGGTTTTGTAATTCGAGTCTTTGGCACATAGTAGAGTAACACAACAACAGAGAAAGAAAAAAAGCTTTAGAAGAAGGGCTTTCACAAGAAGAGGATTTGAAATTTGACACAGCCGTATGGTGTGAAGAAGGTGGCTGCACATTTCAGACTTGTGAAAGTGAGACAGTAAATATATCAAGTAAAAAAGATGCTGCTTCAGATAATGTATAAACTGTAAGTATACATATGTATGTATGTAAAATGTTTTAAAATTAATTGTTTCATTCATATGACATGCACAGTTAAAGACCAGAAATGAAAGCTTTTATCAACAAATCTGGGTCAGTGCTGGCTCTGGTATTCCTTAAATTCTTTTAAAATAAATAAACAAACTTCATCGTCAGAGCACTAACATACCAGTGTTTCACAATTTACAGCAGAAATAACGTTCTATCTTTCTAAAAAAGAGCTACTTAAGAGTTTACAGTGGCATTGCTTCAAGGCAACAATGACAGGTACAAGACGGTTTTTCCTACACAGTCTAAGAGCAGCAGCAGTATCAGAGATCGTCAGACAAACTAACCTGTGGTGTCATTCCATGGCAGATATAAACGATTGGGATATTCTCCGTGTCTGGGCCTTGATCAAGGCACAAATCACTTTTCAAGGAATTCTGCAGCTAAAATAAACAGGGAAAAAAAAAATAAAAAAATAATCAAGTAAGTCTTACATGAGAAAAAGATGGTGTGATTACTTTCTTTTCTTTGCAAGAAATCGTATGTAGTTGAGCAAGGAAGTATGCAAAATTCAAAATACTTGTTGCAGTGAAGATACTGAAGAGAAAGCACCTGGACTAAATTCTCCCTTATAAATAATCTAACACTACTGATTTCAATAATGTTGCACAAGGTTTCAGGGCCTTCAGAAACAGTAATAATTTTTGATAGACATTTAAAAAATATTAAGTGTCATGAATCTCTGGCACACACTAAAGACACAATTTGTCTTTTCATGGAGCTTCAAACATCGGCTAAAGCCCTGTAACTAAACAGCTTTTCAGAATGACTCAAGTGAGTATTCTTATTTCTGGAAACAATTCAAAAAAATCCTTTCTAATGACACTTAGAGACTTCTGGCCACTTGGTATGCACTAGCTCTTCTTCGCATCCCTCCAGGCTGACGCACGCACAGCACTGCAGCTATGAACAGACTGCAGAGTATTTGGCCCTGTTCATCACAAAGCCCTATATATTACCTGTGCAATGCTGAGACAGAAGTTTCTGAAAGTGAAGTGCTAAATTAATGAGCACAGATAGCTGGAAGGCCTCTTTAGTGAGGCCAAAGATGTGGATTGCATTCCCGTGGGCATGTATAAAAGTGTTCAGTGGTATCAGATCAGTTCAGAGAACATGAGAGAATTGTTTGGTGGAGGGAGTGAAGAGGTGATGTGGTTTGTAACTACCTGTGATTAACTGAACAGTCCTGTCAATTGCGTACAGGGACCTCCTTTGAGGAAAACAAATGGATGTGCTCGGAAAGGAAGCCTAGAAGTGCACTAGTATGTAAGAAGTGCGGACAAGCCAGAGACCAAAGTCAGGCAGTGAATCAAATCAAAACCACTGCTGTGGTTTAAGCCCAGCTGACAACAAAACACGAAGTGACCACTCGCTCACTCTTCCCCCTCCACCTTGGTGGGATGGGGAGAACTGTAAGAAAAAGGTAAAACCTTGTGAGTTGAGATAAGGCCAGTTTCAAAGGAGAACACAGAAAAAAAAAATCAGAAGAAACATGAATACTAACAAAAGTATATAAAGTGAGTGATGCACAATGCAACTGCTCACCACCCAGAACCTGACACTCAGCCCATTCCCGAGCTGTGATCTCCCAGTTGTATTCTGAGCATGACCATGATGTCACATGGTCCCAAATATCCCCTCGGCTAGTTCAGGTCAGCTGTACCGGCTGTGCCCTCATGGCTTCTTGTGAAAATTAACCCTAACCTATCCCAGTCGAACCCACGGCAACCATGAACTCATTTCTCCAAGATTTCCAGTTGCAAACCTAATTCTAAATTCAGTGACAGGGTAAATCTCAACATTAAAGATCAAGTATGCATTAGGCATCCATACTGGCCTTATTCTTAGCTCCAAGCTGCAAGAATTAAATAAAGCATTCTCTCTCAAAGCTTTGCATTTCTTAGTCATAAATGTAAACGATAACCATGACCCTAATCATAATGAGATGTTAGGCACTACTCTCTATCCAAACCCATGATAAGCATCAGCCTTATTAATTCATGCCTTCATCTATCACTAGTTTCAACTTTTCAAACCCTCCTCCACAAACTTGAATTCTTTCAACACTTGTCCTAGCCCTAATGTTACTACATTTTCCACAACAATCCTCATCATGGAGGAAGCAAAAAAATCTGCCTTTAGCAACATCAGCAAGTGACTTAGCTGAGAGGGCTGACCCAGCAGTAAAACACATACAGAGACTTTAGAGTCTCAAGCTCTAAAATACACATGACCTTAACCCTAACAGTAGCTCTCTGGTGATCAGGCGCTACAGAAAAAGAGACAAAACAGTACATTCCTTTTAATACCAGTCCTCTTATGAACCTTGAAAAAGAAAAAAAACCAAACGAGCTCTTCATATATATTTTCTCAAACTCTTCTCACAATCGCAATGCTACAATTAACTCTACAATTAATAGTAACTGTAGAGAAACAATCCCTACAGAAAACAGAAAACCAGAAAAGCCACTGGCCTTTTAACTAATAATGCTGTCCCAAAATCTGAGGCCCAGACTCTTACAGACCATCCCTTCTTTCCAAACTCTAGTGGCTTTTCGGCAACCAACAATTAACTTGGGTAATGAAGTTTTAGACTATCAACACTTAATCTTAACTACAACCCAAAACATAACCAAGTTGCCAATCCCCACGCTGAAAACCAGAAATAGTCAATACTGCCATTTGCTCCCTTTTAAACTTAGAGCCTTACAAAATACAGAGATAAACCAACCTACTGCAAATTTGAATTTGCAAAATTATCTCAAACATCAAGCTGCATTCAGGGAGCCATTCCTTACACTAAATACATCAGCTTCTGGCCCGCTGACATTGCTTTCTCCTAACTCTAAGGGTACTGCAGAATTCAGAAAGAACTTTGGTTCCCAAGGCTTTATTCTGTCACAAACCCTAACTCCAGCTATATGCCACAACATGAAGTACACATGAATGATACAACTATTTTCTCAACTCTCTCAGTACAGGAGGAAATTTAGGATTGAGGAAATAAATATGGGTGGCAATGCTGTAGATGCCTATATCCTAACTATTACCCCTAATCAGATGGCTTTTGCAGTTAGTATTTTTTTTAATTAATAATAATACTGTTGTAGTAATATCTCTATTCTGTACAAAAACAAAGACAGTTGACAAATGCAAGCAGTCACAGACTCAGCAAGCAGCTGATTTCCTTTGAAGTATCACATCGCTCTCCATTATAAGACTCGCAAGCGAATAGGAAAGCAGATGTGCAGGAAGAACAGAGATCCAAGCAATTCTTTTACTAAAGACTGGGGCACTTTGTCTTTTAGTTTCGTACAACAGTATTTCATAAACCATTATCTCACGCATTTAGCAATGACCTAGATCTTTTTTGGAAGAGTTTTTCTTCTCTTTTTTTTTTTCGATTGCATGAAAAGCCAGCACGATAAATTTAATGGATCATCAAAGGTGTCAATGGAGTTTTGCAGGGCATACAATCACTGCATGTGACAAAATAGAGCAGCTTCTCTATGGCACCTTCAAGAATCTTCTCAGAGTCAAACCGGCAAACTGCACAACTCAGACTTCTTTCTGAGGTGGAATGTCTCAAACCAAATCTCTCACTTGTATGACCTGCTCTTATTAGTTACAGTTCCTAATTGGGACTTGCATGCAAAATTCAATTCACAGGATTGAATGCATGCATTAAATTCACAGGAAACTATTTTTCTGAGTATGGCATCAGACAGAGAGTGTGAAAAGGATGTCATAGCTCTATTGGCTTACTATGCTCATCTTCCTTGTCATGATACCTGCCCCCTCTGTTCAGATTGCTACTTTTCTAGGGCCAAGTATTGTCCCTGCTTTAAGTAGTACAGTATAGCTCAACTGTGATTTCAACATAGATCAGGGCATTACTGCCACACAAGTAATGATCATGATGATGATCCCAAATTACAGGCATTAGAGGTTCTAAATTAAGATCTGGCTACAAGATCTAAGAAGCTTGCAGTTGAAATACTGAAGCCTATTTTGTTAATTCACCTGCTGCCAAAAAACCTCCAGTTGACAGCTCCAGCATCTCTAAACAATTATGCCTTGAGTATCTCTGAGTGGAATGCAAGCCATGAAAACAGCAAACAAAAAATCAGGGAGGAAGACAGTGGTCAGAGTACATCAGCATAAACTACAGCAGAGAAGCTGTCTCTATCATCTAACAGTCTAACACATTCTCTAACTAGTGACTTCAAGTTTATCTGACTCTTCTACCTAGAGCCAGGCCTTGTCTTCATGAATTAGTTCCACTATTATAACTTTCTCCCCTACCTGTTTAGAATGGGAAATGTAAACAAGATTCTTACCACCCCATAGGCGACAGTATCCGAATACATTCTCATTTCTGGATACACGCTGACAAGATACCACCTAAAGGTCTTGCACTGGAGCTTTTTCCTCAAGGCCTTCCTCTCAGAAATATCACCAATATCAATTCCAGAGTCCTGCACATAAAACAAAGGACAGAAAAAGCAGACAAGGCATCAGTGATACACTTCTGTGTAAACTAATCATCTCTCCCTTTGCAAAGATGAATATGACCTATGGTAATTACCAGCTTTTGCTTGCAATGCGAGTCTGTTACCCACACACACTTCCAGAAGTGCCCCAATTAAATATGATACAGATCACCATGGTGGGGTCTCTTTCAAAATCTGCTTTGGTCAATGGAATGACTCCTGTTGACTTAAGGGGGTGTTAGATCTAGCTCCCAATGAATATCACTGTTGTTCTCTAACTTCCCAGCACTTTCCAAATCCAAAAGTAATTGGCAGGAAGTAGCAAGTTGCCCTAGAAACAGCCTTATTGCTGGTGTCCCACTGTGGCCTCATCATTAGTATATGACACTTTATGGCCATTTCTGAAGTCTGGGTTTACTGCTTCACTACAAAGAGGAGAAGCTGTGTTCATCTTTCTGAAATATCACTTATTAAATTTCTCTTGTAATACAGATGGAGAAGTTGCTATTTTTGTTAAAAGCAACTGCGCAATATTCTCTCTCCTAATTTTTATTCTCTTTTACATACCTGGCTAACTTAATTTCTACTTATCATAAGAGCAGATCATAAAGTGTGAGTTTCATAAAGTCCCTGTATATAAAAATCAATTATTTATCATATTAAAATCATGCAGCAGAAATTTTTAGAGAGGGATCTAAGTGCAAATCCATGGCTGCTATTTGACAGGAAGTAAAATGAGACATTTTGCTCCACACTGTGCTCTACCACTTCAGCCTCAGAACATAACACAGATAAATAAATTTTCATGGAGAAATCCCATAACCTATATACTTAAAAACAACAGCCTTTACTGGGCCCCAAAGATTTTGTCAGCCACCGGATCTGATTTAAAAATAACACTCAAAGCACTGAATTTTCTTAGTTACACATCAAAAAGTTATCATTTTAAGTATCTAAGTTTGCGAGCTGCTGAAGCAATGATTGCTTCTTACATCCCCAAGCACTGCATTAATGTTGATCTGGAACAAGTATATATTACTATGGAAGCATTTCCTAACTAAAGTAAAATTGAGTTCCACATTAGTGAAGTGAAAGGTGGGAAACTGAGGTCTGGCATAAACAGGCATAACTCAAGCTAATCCTTAAAAATGATGCCTCCCCTCAAGCCCTACCTCATTCATAAATCTTTATGTGGAACTACTCCTTAAGTCATCATTTTTCCTCACTTTTCTAGCAAGTAATTAGACAGAAGAACAGGCTGTAGGGTACTGTAAGACAACCAACTGATCCCATGGACAAATCCCACTCATGCACCACTCTGGCTGCACTTGTACTTGCCCGTGTATCTGCCACTCGTGTGAAGGCAGAAGAGGATGCCAGCACACAGACAATTTCCAACACTACCAAGCCTTCCTGGGATCAGGTATAAAACTGGTCCAGTGCATGCCAACTCTTTTCTCATGCAACCTTGCAGGCATCAATACTTGTTTCCTCACAGTTCATTGTATAAAGTAAGAAAGAGCATCTGGGGTGTCAGTAATCACACCCTACCATGCAGGTGCAGAAGGAAAATAGCTGAGAATATGATGGGAGGAAAAAAGAAGAAAAAAAAGATAACCAAAATCATAGGGGAGAACACATGGAGAGTACAGCTTTTGCTTCTGGGACTTGAAAAATGTTTCCTTTGGCTTTTAAGTTCTTTTCTGAATCGAAGTACTTACGATGCAGAAATCACCATGGTATCTGAGATCCCCAGTCAAAGCCCTCAGCACTTCAGAGCCGCCCCCAGAGATCCCTACAGGGCAGTCACAGTAGACTGCCAAGTGAGTCTAACTCCTTTCTATTATTATTAACTCTCAAAGACTAAAACCTTTGGAAACATCTGACTGTGGGGCTTCTCAGAGATCTGTGAATTCTTCCATGAAATAAACAGGTCCTGTGGTTTTAACAGTTTGGAATAACATATTTCATGGAAAGTTCCAATGATTATAAGTGAATATATTTCTATTCCCTACACAGTCCATGACCAGTGCACTATTTCATCAGCTTCCAGAGAATTAATCCTATAGGTATCCAATTGTGTAGTGGTATTTGGCCATGCTATCAGTCTGTCTTCTCTGCATGTCTCTCACAATGATGTTTCCACATCTTTTTGCATAAGCTGAAGCTAGGCTTGATCTGAAAATTGTCACTCTTCGGTATTTCACCTTTAATTTAATCTTGAGGTAAGCAAAAATGATACAAACATTGCCATCCAGTCTGATATCTAAATTTCACCTAATCCATCCCCAGTCTGTCTCATCCACCGTCTCTTTGCCCCCTGCCTACTGGAAGTCTGCATTACAAGTGTCCTACAAACTTTAAGTAGTTGTTTAGTTTGCTCCTTTACCCTGAACACTCCCTCTTTCTAGCGATGTTTCTATACCAACCAGAGACCGCACTGCTTCTAACCTTTTGATGTACAAAAGAGGACTCCCACTAACGATGCAGTTTTCTTTACACTGATTCAATTACAGCGCTTGGGAGTGTAATTTTGCACTCTTAATTTCCTTTTTCCCTTAAAAGGCCAGCTGCTTTCCTTAAGCATGGACTTGTTTCCTATTGCTCTAGAATCAGCTCTGTACTCACAAAGTTTAGCACGGGAAAGGAAAAGGAAGTCCCAGGTCTTTGGAGCTCGTCCCCTGATTCATGGCACCAGGCCTCACACAATGAATACAGAGATGCTTACAACAGCTTCAAATTGCACAACTGATTTGGGACACTTAAGCACATGTCAGCCTGTCAGAACAAAACAGAACCCCAACACTCTTTTCAGTCCTTCCTTATATTTCACACGGCAAATATGGAAGCTGGGCGAACACCACATGAATGTTCCCAGCTGTAAGTTACAGACCCCACCTGATGGGAAAACTTTCTGATGGTAACAAAGGTGCCATTCTGTCTCAGAACATCCTGTAGCAATTACTAGGTCCTGAGTAGATTCAGACTTTACAGGCCTGTTACAGCTGTGAAAACTAACCCGTTTCCCAGTATATTTTAAGTAAGTATGGGGGCACGCATGTATTTACATGGTTTTCTACAGCGGTGAGAAATGCAAGTGAAGATTCCTTGTGCTGCAGGTTCCATACATACACACAGAAATAGATTTCTCCCTACAACAGAGGCATCTCATTACACTGCAGAAGAAGCTACAGCTATTAAAAGCCAACTCAGCGCTCAGTCATTTCCAGCATTTAAGTCTGCACTACAGTTTGAGAGCAGTAGCCTTTGTGAAGATGAAGAAAATCTGCATTATAGTTTATCCAAGCAGTTCTGTGCAATGATTAGTAGACTTGTGGTGGAAAAATGACCGGAGACTGAAGTGGTCAGAAAACTTGTCATTCCTCTTTAAAAGTATAAACAGAATCAGTTTGGGCAGTAAAAGATCTACCATGAAAACACCTTGATGTATGTTGTGACCCAAAGAAATCAATTCAATCCACACACTGCATTTATTTTTCCTTTGTTTAATAAGATATATTTGTTTCCTTTGTTTAATAAATGAGTTTTGAAATTTATTATAATGGGCTTATTTTTTTCTGATCAAGCAGCGCAGTCAAGACCGTGATGTTATTACTTGTAAATTTTCAGTTAACAAGTAATAGTAAGAACTTATTTTTCTATTGTTTATGAATTTGATTTCTGCATTGCATTCAACTCTCAACTTTGCCCAAGATAAGCATCATCGCCATCATATCTGGATGAATATTATGCAAATACATGTATGGTACTGTATATCCTGGTTAGCAAAAGGAATTTCTAAGTTTTGTGTTAATGCTATGTTTTCAAGTCAAAAAGCTGAAACTTGATCAATCAATGAACATCAACCAATCTTCAGGAAAATAACTAACAATAAAAAATGAAATAGAAACTTAAATCTGTCAGGTTAATCACAAATAACATTAATTTGAAACTGTTTCGATGCAAAATAACTTACCCTCTCTTCCAGAAATGTCTTTATTCTTATATGCATTGCTGTGCGATTACTCAAAACAGAGAGACTTAAAGGGTAGCCTGGGTTATGTGAACATGGAACTAACTTCCAGAAAGGTCCTTTCCCTATAGTAGATCACTAAGGATTTATTTCCCAGTGCTTTCATGGTGTATTATGTGGCAAATTCTGCAACCTGAAAATAGGACAATGACCTCCCCACTTTACCAAAATTATCTAATTTTAACCATGAGAGATGAAGGAAACCATTGAAAGCAGCTGAATCAACACCAGCATTTATATATCTAGCTAGTTTTGGTTTCTAACCTTTTTGCCTTATTAAACTAAAGAACCAAACATTCTATTTCTTGAACCAGAAATGGCAGCAAAACCAGTTTATCTGAACAGTTGCAAAATCAGTCAGATTTTATACAGATTTTATTGAAGAAAAAATAAATTGCCCAAGTTCATTTATTAAGTCTAGGATATTTCCTTTTGCTGCAGTGATAAGAACTGCGCATTGTAAGCCAAACCTCAAATTCAACTACAGCTATGGTTTCCAGCCTCCAGGTGGAAGCAATCTACTCTACAAAGATCCTGAATATTTTCCACAATATGTACAGTTACCTTTCTCAGAGCCCTGTAGCTCTTAGCAGTTCACAGATTAAATACCATTGACTATAGAAATGAAAAACAACACAAATCAGATGTCAACCTGAACTCTCAGGTTAGCCGTCCCACATTATCTTTTCAATACAATGAACCAACCATTACTTATCTGTGGAAAAGAAATCTGGACAAACAGGTCAAAAGAGGGTTGCAGCCAGATTCTGCAGTATGTCATGACATCCACCAACCACCCTCACTCTGATGTGAAATAACTCGAGTGATACACTCACACTTGAATCAATCGACGTTAACATCCCTTGCCCCTTGGCAAAACTCCCCTCACAAATCTGGTGGAATTATAGCTTTCTGTGATGGTAAATAAGAGGCTTAAATTCAAAGTAAGATGTGTATTACAGATTTGATGCTTCTTTTTTTCCATATTTCTACTACTGGATTAAAATTGTCACGAAGAGTCATCAATGAGGATGATGAACTTGACAAGAAATTAATTTTTAAGGAACCTGAAGGCAAAGAATTTTTTTCTAGAAAAAGACAATACTACATATGTATTTTTATATGTAAGTGTGTATGTGTAGGATTATCTTATGTCTATATGTAAGACATAAGCACATACACGCATGCATACAAGTAACAAAATCCTAGCAGAAAAATAAGAACTCAGAATAGGAACCAAATCCCAAAGGATCTAAAGCCAAATCTTGCAAACACCGGTCTTTCTGACTCACCTCTTGAGGTATGTTCCATGCCATATAGACATGGCTCTTAAATTCATCCATCCAGACTTCAGCCACTCTTAGTGCATTTCTCCGGACATGAGCAGTTAGATCTTCGGTGTAGGGTTTATGTGCTCTTTCAATGTGGGCAATCCTCGAGCAAGGTAGAACCTCAACACTTCCTCCACATTGCCATACCTAGGAGGAAAAAAGACACTCTGCTAGTGAAAGTTCCCTACACCACTGCAGTCCTTTAGTAAATACATGGAAATTATTTTATTTCTAAGCTTGTTATTGTTACAAAGAGAGTAACTGCTCAAGACTTATTTTACTATACAGAGGGTTTTTTTAGACAGTTGTGAAAGAACAGAGTTATGACCGTGCCTTACCATTAATTATCACTAGTACTTAACCTCATTAAAGAATTATTACATTACCAGTACCTCTCATGACAATCTCCCAGATCAATTTAACTATTCTCAGTATTATTAATAAAATTATTTATAGGGTATCCAAAAAATAGTGTCTGGGTTCAAGTTTTAATGCTTTGCAGGCATTTCTCCAAGACTGTGCACAGTCCATCTCAATGCATACAAGCACTACTCAGAATCTTGAACAAGGCAGCCTTAGATCAAAGGGAAACTAAGTCAATCAACTTTTTAAGATCACCGAAGTTTCAAGTTCTAGGAAGACTACGAATATAAATGCATCTTATGCTTTGCTCAGAAAAGGATAAGGTTTATTTCTTTGGAGGAGTGACAAAGAATAAGACTGCCTAGTGATAATGTTCTATGAACAATTTCAATACACTCTACTTTTATAAACTATAATACATTTATAATGTAGGTTATTGTACCTGCTCAAGTATGCTTCAGTTTTGCCCACTATCGCAGTTGAGCAAACACCCATAATGTTAATCATATGTATTGCATTTATGTCTGATTTCCTCTCTTTCTGCTTCCAACAAAAGAGAAAATGACTTTGGCAGCCCCAACAGTCAGTGAAGTACTTCAATTATTTTACAAAGAAGCTCTTTTTCTGTATATTTTGTGTTATGTAAACTTTCTCACAAGATCAAGACAGCCCACTCATAAAGGCTGAGTGGATGCTGCTCAGGTGAAAACGCAGATGTGCTCAAACTATTCAATGCTGCTGAAGAAGTCCTCAGCATCCCAGAGGCAAGTGTACTCACTGAGAAGTGACAGAGTTCACCTTATGATACTGCTAGCAGAGATTCTGGAGGCTTGGTATGCCATACCGAGAGACTAGTAAAATAAGAGTGAGGATGGTCCTTCCTCGTACAGCTCATCCAGGAGAGTGTATATTCTGGTGTCTCTCCTAATGGTCAGGGATGTGGGTTGGCAGAACATCATGTTCTGGAGCTCATCTCAGATGCCTCAGGTCTGTCCATCCTATATGCATACGCTCTACTAAGGAGGCACTTTGTTCAGTCATTCATTTTATATATTTAGACATCTGGCTTGAATACAGCATTTAGGCATTTGGCAGCTCATGAGATCAGAAAATGTGGCATGGATTCAGAATGTTTACAAAGCCTTTTCTGAACGGGTGCCTAATTGCATTCAGCATATGCTAGGAGAAGACATGGAGCCTTGGTTTTCAGAGCTCTCTGGAAGATGAGCTATCCCACAGACCTACTGTACTGAGAAGGGAGTTGAACAAGACTTCAGCATGTCTCTATGTACAGAACTTGGAAAACCATAACAGTAAATAAACATAACCATTATCAACAGCAGGGCAAAACTGAGACAATAACAAATATTTAAAAATAAATGGGCAATTGATCTGGCACAAGAATAAACAATCTGGAAACAACATTTGTGTCTTGTCTTTCTAAATATAAATGGGCAATCCGGTTTAATGATCTAACAAAAACAATAGTTTGTTGAATATTTAACTTCGAATGGTTCAGTTACATTTCCCAATAAAGATTAAATGAGAAGTATCATCAGGCTTTGCTCACACAATGCCTGCTTTCTGTCCAAACCATTTCTCAGTACAACATTAACATCCAGCTATAAATTGTTTCAGGCTTACTCACTGTACACTGCTTAAATTAGCACCATAAAAGACAAGGAAGATGTAGAGATGGTCATAACTTAGCCTAGGACAAGATAATTCACATACTGTGTGCGCTGCCTGCTCTGCCTTTGCTCATTTTAGCTAGAAATGGCCTCAATACAAGTCTAACATGTGAACATCAAATCTTTTGTGGGATTTTTAGAGTTAGGTCTGAATTCCATCTTGAGAAAAAGCTGAGACAAAAATTCATGGTCTATAATAAGCTGAATTTCCAAGTAAACCTCTAGGATCTGAAAATCTGAAGAGCAGAGTCATCTATAATTTTAGTACTGATTCAGTAATCAGTAAAATCTAATTTGACTTTATAATGAAGTCATATGTGTGTTCAAAAAACATCCTGAGATGACAAAGTCTTTAGTATAGTTTGTAAATAACAATTATCCACTACCTGAATAAACACTAATTAATCAAATCTGGTGGCCACTCCTTTCGCTCAGACACTGCCAGTCTTTGTTCTGTTTCCAAAGACTAATTAATTACTCTGCAAGAAACACAGATTCATTTAAAAACTTAATGCTAAGAGGGAGTTGTCAACACAGATCCTGTCAGACCAAGCAGGCTGGCTTGTATTAAATCACAAAGACGTATCTTCAAAGACATATCTTATTATTTCTAAGCAAAAATCTCCTGCAACCCACGAAAATGTGATTAGCATGCACCAAAACTGCACTATGGTAATAGTTTCTATGTATCAAGACAAATAAAAGTCCTTTAATCAATGACTTTTTAAAGGGGAAGACATGGGAAACAAATGTGACCTGAAGACACGGGCATCCTAAATTACAGTGTGTGCAGAGCTTGCAGCCTGCACAGTGAGCAAGCAGGGCTGGCCCAGGTGTAGGCCGCAGAGCCCTGCGCAGCACCCGCAGACGGAATGCAGACGAATACTTTATGAGGGCAGAAAGCACAATCCTGGCTTGCTCAGCTGGTCACACCTGGGACAAGCCACAGTAGCTTTCTCTCTCCCACAAGCATTCTTTGCCAGCAGGATTACACTATGGCGAGAAAGTTCTTTTATCCAAACATTTCATTGTGCTTAGGGAAAGGTCAGTTGCAAAGAAAGGAGATGTAGGTAGGCATTAAAGAGGGATTTTCAAATGCCATGAAACCCTCCTGGAGTCTCAAGGGATTCTGGATTCCGAACTCCCTAAAACACGCAAAATCTCCAGCCAAGGAATGAAGTCATACACTAAATTTTAAACACTATACCAAACGGGATATACGAATACTAGACAATATAATATGATTAACTGACTGCTACAGAAAGTGTTAGGGTTGTTGGTTGGTTGGTTGTTTTTGTTTGTTTGCTTCTTTTTCATTCTTCCCTGATTATATTTGAAATAAAGGAATTCCTTGCAGCTAGGTCAAGAACACCCATCCGTTCTTTCTCTTTCCTTCTTAGACCAACTGCCCATTTGAATCTGACCACTCCTAGCTCCCTCTCATATCCTTTAGTCATGTAAATCAATCCATGGTACTTAAACTATTTTGTTGGAGCCACTGTGGATGGCTCAATGGTTTTTCAAGACATTGTGAAATGGCATAAATCTCACATGAAAAGTGCATAGGAGAGACTCATTAATTACTCTTACCCAACACCTTTTGGTCAGACAAGTTTTAGGTTTCTTTTAATTAATATACTAAGAAATGTATTTTCTTCAAGACTCAACTCAGAGAAAAATTGTGAAGCCCTGTAGAGTGGTTCGCTCCTCATCTAATAAAATTCCTGTAGACAAGTGATTGTCTTCATAGTTAAGAAACAGCAATAGCAATTGAGGGGTCAGTTCCTTACAACTTCACACATTTCCCCTGTGAACTTCACAACTATTTTTTGCTGTCATTAGTAATCTTTATTCAGGCTTCATCTACACTGAATAGCACCTTTCTAGTTCTCAAGCATTGTTATTTTATGTGATGGCTATAAATAAATACAAAGGTTTAAAATTGATCAAGCTTTTCCAAATTATCACCCGTGACTTCCACAGGAAGTCTAAACATGAAAGAGCTTCAAAGACTTTTTTTAACCACATGGAATGGTTTGAAGTAAAATGTTGTATCTCTGAGTATACTGCCACTGCAATCAGCAACGGTTAATGACAAACCTGCTCATACAAATTGCAAGGAAGAAACTTGATGAATTTCCTAAACTTATTTAAAAGAAAATACAGGATCTTTTCCTGTTGCCCATGACTATGTTTTACCTATGGTAGCAAGAGGTGTAAATTGATAACAACAGTCTCAATTTCCTGGCAAATCCCTAAAGATACATACGCACTTGTAAACATAACATATGTGGCCACCATTGTGATACAGCAAATAGCAATTCACGTTTCATTCTGTAAAAGCACCAATTGCAAAACTGTACCAATGGGTCTCGGGCTTTGCCTTAATGCAAAGACCTTAGAAATTTTCAAGAGAGAGGGACTGCGTGTATTTAGGAGTACTTAGCATGATTGCTGGAGCCCCTCAATGCAGAAAATTATGCAGAATGCTATGAATTTCTTGAAGTTCTCGTCCCAGTGGTTCACTTGCAAAACCAGTTTTTTAGAAGAACACATCACGCGGTGTTTCATTTCCAAAGAGATCTCAGAATCCGCTTCAGTGTGTCTTCAATGCTGTCTTTCAAGAGGACCTTAGAAAGGACTCTTTATTTTTGAATATCCTGGGCAGGTTCAGGATATTTGGTATAGCCCCAAGAAGGGCTTAGAAAGCTTCCTCTTCTTGAAAGGGTTCCTTCATCACTAGCAAAAGGTAGTAAAATTCCATAAAAATATTCAAGGTGTAAAGGGACAGCAACCATGCCAAGGGTAACATAAAACTGAAAGACTAAATTCAGCAAAGCTTATGACCTAAACTCAGCAAAGCAATTGGGAGAGGACAGGAACATTAAATGAATATAGAGTATCTATTGTGGAAAGAAAAAAAAAAGGAGAAGGAGGAATCTCCCTTTTAAATCTTCAGTTATGATTTATGTGGAGAATTTGTTCAAGCTCTAAGGGCTTCTAATTGTTAATTTACTAAAGGTATGTTTACACATAAACTCTTAATTGTGGCCATACATCTGGGTGAATTTACATTCCCAAGGTTATAGTAGCCTCACAGAACAAATATAAAACACGTTCTGTGCATTGGAAGAACCAGGAAAGCAGAGGTCACACAAAACTGCAAAGAGATCAGAGGTGGTGGCACAACAGATCAGCTGCACCTCCCATGCTGTCAAAGGGGCACAGGCCCGAAGCCCTGGGCAGTTCAGTGGGATGGCACAGGCAGGGCAGCTGCAGAAGCACTAACACATCGAAAGGCTTCTGTAAGCATTCTGCAAAGGTGTAAGCCCTAATATCCCTATGCTATCACCCCTCGCTCGTTCCCACCAAAACGAGGACAGTAGTGACAGCATTTGCACAGCCTTCAGTGAGCAGCAGAGATGGATGACTCACGCATCCTTAGAAATGTCTAAATCAATCTGGATATAATTTTTTTTTAGAGCAAATTCCATTCACATTTGGAAAATCTGTTTCACTAGATAAAGGGTCTCCACCTCTACTCCGTTTTATTTTTAAATCCACGTCCTTCAGTAAATCCTTTTCAATTGCATTTAAATATATTTGAATTTGCATATTTAATCAAAACAATTACAGCTCTGAAGCTGATCCCTCTCTCGAATATTTAATTTATATTTCATTATACAGTGATATAACACTTCATTAAAAGTGTTTCTTTTAATCTCTTTAATCACTGAGTGTTCTTTTCATGTTCTAGAAGCTTAATATAATAAAAAAAATAAACTCTGTGATGCTGAGCAGTTTATTAGTATGTACTGCATTCATTAAATTTACACAGATCATGCAGTTTCTCCAAGAACTGATGTGACCTTGTTTGAAGCCAGCATTTTATTTGGACTGCAAACAAAACTTTTCATAATTAAGTGATTTCTCAAAAAGCTGAAGCAATTTCTGGCTTCTGTGAAGTCTGCAAATGACAAAATTAGATGAACTCATTAAAGATGCCCGGAAGACAAAAAAAAAATAGATCAGTGTGAATCCATTACTATTACGGATATAAACAGTTACCAATACACTTAAAATATATTTTGGGGAACAATTTAATGCAAAAAAATATTTGTGAATCTTGTTAACCTTTGTCATTACCATTAATCGTTTAGTCATAAACAATAATGAGCTTGATGCTTTACAGGCACATACGAACAAACTATTTTTATGCAATAGCATGAGCTAAGTCTGTGATCATTTTGGATCTGCACTTTTATTTTGGTATCTTGACAGGTAACTGCAGAAAGAACAGAGAGAATGGTCAGATACAAAGATCGTCAAAACCAATGTTCACGTTTCCAGTAGCAATCAGTGGGTTTTGGATCACACCTTGAAAGTTTTTGGACTGTCACATACATTTGGCTATGTGACTCTGTAAACCTAGAAACTATACTCACTAGATGAAATACATCGATCTTCATTTAGGTCATAACTCCACTAAAGTCAGATTATCTTCACTAAGTAATAGTAGCAATGACAGTTAAGTACTGATGGATTTGGCTAATTTTCCCTAACTTTAGCAAGAAGCCATGCACAGCTTTGCTTATTCCTCTGGTCTCAAATAGCTTCTCTCATTAAAGAAGTCTGCCAAAACAGTAGGATTAAACAGAGTCCTGGCCCGAGTCATACAAACTCAGGATTAGACAAATGAGAATATAGGTGAACTGCATGAGAAAGAAAACACAGTGCTTACTGAAGCTATGATTCAGGTTTATTCCCTGTTTCTAGATGCTGAAAGAGCTGGAAAAGAGAATCATGGCATTGGTGTGTACCTCTATAGAGTGGGAAATAAGGGTGGAACCTAATTTCAAGAGGTGACTGCCTCCAGTCACAGCTCAGAACAGTCTGCATAGAGAAACCAGAAACCAGAGAGAGATTTTGTAAATTACTCCATCTGTTTTACTGAAGCCCTGTGAGGTTTTTGAAAACTATTCTACTCATCATGATACAAGCCTGTCACACTTCCAGGTAAACGTACCTATTTGTGTGCAAGAATAGCTTTTTTCCATAACCAAGCTGGTAATCTTCATGTGAAACTGTAAGCAACCTACAAAAACACCCCCCATAATCTGAAAGACTTCTTAAAAGGAAATAAAAGGCTTTAACAGAAGCTGTTCTCATTTTTTCAAATGTAAATTAACCCTTAAATCTTACTTTTTAAGTCATTAACTGCATCATAGACCTCATTTTACGTGAACTGTGCCTTTATAGAACGCTCATTGAAAAAGTAATACCCGTGAAGATTCTTTCCATATTAAATTGTCAGTAGTTTCCTTCCACTTTTAGCTAATTGCTTTATTACGTGCATTTGACATTGTTTCATTCTGCAGGGATTACTTTTGCACGTATCTCCACGAACTGTGAAACTTTTACGATGCGTTGTTAAACTACGTATGTTGTGTTGCTGGTTTACAATTGCAGGAACTACACTGTGCCTTGTGGTACTGGGAGATAACATGCTTCAGGGGTCCCCAAAGGCGTACAGCTTCATTCAGTTCTCTTTCAAATGTGTCTATCTCATTGCTGGCACAGCAAATAACTGACACATAAATCACTACATAAGTCACAAATGGGAAATAAAAGAAATCACTTTTCATCTTAAAAGGCAAGAAAAGCAGCAAACTGAGTAACCAGATCACCATTAGTTTATAGTGTTCATGGAGGAACTTCCTGCACTGCCCATCTTTTCTGGTTTTACCTTTCTCTCCCTTACGACCGCAGTACTGAGCTTGAGCAATTTTGCTAATCTTGCACTAATTCTAAAGACTTGATCAGTACCAGAATATCCAGCTAAGAACAGAACATTTTCAGTTGGAAGGAACATATGACGATCATCTAGTCCAACTGCCTGATCAATTCAGGGCTGACTGAAAGTTAAAGCACGTCCTTAAGGACACTGTCCAAATGCCTCAAACTCTGATAGGCTTTGGGCACCCACCAGCTCTCTAGGAAGCCTGTTCCAGTCTTTGAGCACCCTCTCAGTAAAGAAATGCGTCATAATGTTCAGTCTGAATCTTCCAAGGTGCAGCTTTGAACCATTCCCAAGTGTCCTATCACTGGATACAGGGAGAAGGGATCAGCACTTCCCTCTCCACGTCCCCTCCCCAGGAAGCTGTAGAGAGCAATGATGTCACCCCTCAGCCTCCTTTTCTCCAAACGAGATAAACTCAAACCCCTTAGCCACTCCTCGTAGGACATTCCTTCCAGCTCGTTCACCAGTTTTGTTGCCCTCCTCTGAATGCATTTGAGGACCTTCACATCCTTCTTAAATGGTGGGGCCCAGAACTGCACACAATACTACCAGGTGAGGCTGCACCAATGCTGAATACAGCAGGATAATCGCCTCTCGCCTGGCTGGTTGTGCTGCGTTTGATGCACCCCAGGATGGGCTTTGCCTTCTTGGCTGACAGGTACGCACTGCTGACTTGGACTCAGCTGCTGACGACTAGCTCCCCCACATCCCTTTCTGCAGGGCTGCTCTCCAGCCACTCCTCTCCCAGTTTATATGCCCAGCATCACTCCATCCCAGGTGCAGGATCTGGCATTTGGACTTGTTAAATCTCATTCCATCAATTATAGCCCAATGCTCCAATCTATCTATATCCCATCTTGTCCCCCAAGACAGTCAATAGCACCTTCCAGTTCGGTATCATCACTAAACTCGTTAATGGTGCATTCAACTCCAGCATCCAAATCATTGATATTGAACATATTGAATAGAACTGGAACAGCCCTGAGGAGCACTGCTGTTGACTGGTCACCAGCCAGATGTAGCCCCATTCACTTCAACCCTCTGAGCTTTACCCTTCAGACAGTTCTTCACCCAGCACACTGTGAACCTTCTCAAGTTGGACAACTTGTCCAGAAGGATGCTGTGAGGGACAGTATCAAAAGCCTTAATAAAATCCAGTAAAACTACATCCATCATCTTCCCTTCATCCACTAGGCAGGTGACCTTATCATAGAAGGATAGCGAATTAGTTAAACAGGACTTTCCCTTTGAGAACACATTGACTGTGCCTGATGATTGCATTATTCTTTAAATGGCTTTCACTAGTATCCAGTATGATCTTCTCCATAATTTTTCCAGGTACTGAAGTTAGACTAACAGGTCTGTAGTTCCCTGGGTCTTCTGTCATTCCCTTCTTGTAAACTGGAATAACGTTGGCTAGCTTGCAGTCAGCAGGGATCTCCTCAGACTCCCAAGACTCTGGTAGGTGATCGAGAGGGGTCCCAATGTAACATCCACTAGCTTCTTGAGAACGCTGGGATGAATGTCATCAGGCCCCTTGGACTTGTGAACATTCAGCTGATACAGCTGGTCCCTTACGATTTCAGTATTCACAAATGGAAAATCACAGTTCCCGCACTTGTGTTCCTATGACTCAGGGAACTAGGAAGCCCAAGGTCTATCAGTATTATTAAGGACTGAGGCAAAAAAAAAATCATGGAAGGATTCAGCTTATTCTTCATTCCTGTTATTCAGATGACCATCTTCAACAAGCATCGGTCCAATCTTTAGACCTTCTCTTACTATCAATGCACTTCAAAAAGCCCTTCTTGTTTTCTGACACAATACTAGTCACTTTCAACTCTAATTGAGCTTTGACCTTTCATGTCTTCTCCCTGCATATAAAAGTCAGATATCTATAATCTTACTGTAAAGTCTGACCTTGCTTCCCAAGATCATACAATTTCTTTTTTGCTCTTGAGCTCCATGAGAAGCTCTCTGTTCAGCCAAGCTGGTCTTCTGCTCCACTTGCTTGACTTACAACACAAGGTGCTGGGACATATGTAAAGGTATCTGGCCTTTGCAGCTTTGACCTAAATACGCTGGATCCAACCTGGTGAATCCATTCCAGTCACCCACTCAGTTCTGGTTCACCACAACAATCCCTTGCTTTGCCACACAGGTCTTCCTCTAGTCTGTGCTGGATTACTAAAAACTCTCCATAAAACTAAGTTCTAGAGAGATTTCACCTCAGTATCTGTTAAAACAAATAGAGAATCTTCACAGATTAGGCCACGAAGAGTTGCAATACCAGAAGCTACAATGGCATTGCCACCACACTGTGATTTAGAGTGCAGAAAGATATTAAACATGAGGCTATCTTATAATAATGCACTAATCAATTTGCATCTCCTCTGAGTCCACTGATTTGTAAGCACACATTGATTTAAACTGCTTTACCTGTGTTGGGTTTGGCTGAGCTGGAGTTAATGTTCCCCAGAGCAGCTCTTATGGTGCTGGACTTTGTATTGGGAGGAGAAGGTTGTTGATAAGACATCCGCGTTTGTGGCTGCTGCTGAGCAGCGCTTGCACAGCGCCAAGGCTGGCTTTCCAACATCTTCCCCCCTCAGTGGGATGAGCTGAGCAAGATCTTGGGAGGGGACACAGTCAGGACAGCTGACCCAAACAGACCAAAGAGATATTCCACACGATGTGATGTCAGCTCAAGTATAGAAAGGGAGAGAAAAGGAGGGGGAGGTGGGGGCATCCGTTTGAGAAGACACTTGTTCTCCGAGCAACTGTTACACGTGTCGCAGCCCTGCTTCCCGGGAAAGGCCAGACATTGCCTGCTGATGGGAAGTAGAGAATAAATCTCTGGTTTGATTTGCTTCGTGCGCGCAGCTTGCTTTTTGCTTTTCCACTTTTCCATTAAACTGCCTTTATCTAACCCACAAGCTCTTTTCATCTCATTCTCTCCCTCCTTGTCATGCTGAGGGAAGTAGGAGGGAATGATAGAGTGACTTGGTGGGTACCTGGCGCTCAGCCAAGGTCAACCCATCACAATATCACTATAAACAATTTCCTCACATAAAACATTGAGTGGTCTGTATTACTTCCCAGTTGGTAATGTGCAATCACACAGGCACAACTGCTGAAAAACATCTGTGAGAGATCACCAAGTGTCTCGTCCTCCTTCCCTGTATAGTGATGTCACATCTTAGCTGGTGCTGTATCATTATTTGCCTTCCTGTGAGACCAGCTAATAAAATATCCTCTCCCCAGAAAGAGCAAAACCACAAAAATGAATCACTGGAGATGTTGTCAGTATGTATAACTACATATGCTGTAGCTGCAGGTTACCTGCTGAGGCATTCATGAGCAAAACAGGGATGGGGGGATGAGGGGAACAATTATTCCATTGTAGGTTTAATACAAAATCAGAACGAGCCACAGAAAGCCAGTTTCTGTTGATGTCATGACTGACATTGGTTAGGAAGCATGACAATTCTTCATTTTATTCTCAATAGAAGTTGGGGGTTTTTTCCTGTTTGAATTATGACCCTCTAAATAGAGAATTTTAGTCTATGTGATCTTGGGATTCAAGTTCTTAACACAGTGAGGCACTTTCCAAAACAATATTAACTTTAGCAGTCATTCTGGCCACACTGAGAAGCCACTACTGGTTACAGAGCCTTCTCAGCAGGTACTTATGCTGTACTCTCACCAAGATAAAAATAATTCCTTGGTAGTGCAATTGTGAGCTATGAAAAACACTGGCTACATCTTCTAAGCAGTAATGTTTGGTCAATCTTTACAATTGTTACTTTGCAGAATTCAGTCTAAATATCATCTTAATTCACAAAATGGATAGAAATAAAATGAACATCTCTTTATTTAAAGTTTTCAGGTAAAGCTAAAATCACTGTCTTAAAAAGCAGTATTTAAGTGTTATCTAAAAGTAGCAACTAAGAAGGGCAGATTTAGATTGGGTATTAGGAACAAGTTCTTTACCATGAGGGTAGTGAAACACTGGAACAGGTTGCCCAGGGAGGCAGTCGAGGCCTCATCCCTGGAGCTATTCAAGGTGAGGCTCGACACAGCTCTGAGCAACCTGATCTAGTTGAGGATGTTCCTGCTGACTACAGGGTGCTTGGACTAGATGACCTTGGGAGGTGCATTCCAACTCAAACCATTCTATAATTCTATGATGCTATGAATATTCTTTGGTACTTGTCAGCCCTTCCACTTCACACATTACCAGCCTAATGCTGTTGAACAGCACCTGTGATGGTACACTAAAGATTTTTATTTTTTTTTTGTACAGCAAATCATTCCCTGGGGGAAGGGCTATGGCCTACTTATTAAAATCAAGCTAAAAACATGGCTTGAAGACCACAGCAAGTGACGGTAGTTCTAAGTGCAACAATGGGGAACATCTAGATTCATCTTCCTGAAGGGAATTTAGAGAAGATCTACCTTGCTCAGTGGAGTGCCATGAAAGGGAACCCAGCAGCAAGGACAAAAAGGGAGGCTATGCACACAGGACACATCCCACTGCTCACTCTCCATGCAAACAGTTCCACAATACAGCATCTCGGTGAAAAATCCCCTCACTTTATTTGTTCTCTCCGATTCATTTCTAACTCATGGCACACCAGCTTTTCAATTTTCTAACACAATTTGTGAGGCAACGTGGTAAATCGTGAACAGATTAACATTAAAATTAACTGTCCTTTAAAAAAAAGTTGCAATGTAAAGGTTTACTGCTGAACTGGAGGTGTTCAGAGACAGTGGGTATGGGGCAGCCATCCAGACAATTATGCTGGCAGAGCCAAAGCACTGGTGTGCTGAAAGAGTGAGAAAAAGAGGACGACAAGGAGAAGCAGGAGAAAATGTAAACCAATGTAGCTGTTTAAATCTACATGTTGTGAAAATACATCCTGGCTTGTGCACTGCGCAAAGGCTTTCCTTAACAGACATCTATTTACCTGCAATATATTTGCAATTTCATGTAATTCATGGCCTGTATTAGAAACACTGACAGGTAAAATTGCAGAAAACTTCTAGGGAAAAGAAAAAGTCCAAAATGTTTTCAGATAAATATGGAAATTTGAAGGCAAATGTAAATATCTGCATTTGCTTATTATTATCAGAAAGAACACTCTTGCAAAAGCGTATTATAAGAAAGATATCTCAGGTTAGAAGCAATCAGGATATACAGACACTTTGGATTGGAAAGGATTGGACACGGGCTTCTATGCACCACATGAGAGAGACTGGGTTAATTAGTCAGCAATGAAAAATCATGATCCCAGAAGTTGTGGTGGTGGTAGGTTAAAAAAAGAAAAGGAAAGAATAAAGATAGACACACAGACAGACAGAACCAAAAGCATCTTCAAAAACCCCCAATCTCCTCAAAAAACCACACCTCCAAACAAATAAGAAAAAAATGAAAGTAACTTCTGGAATTTGAGAAAAAAATAGATCACGGAGAGGCATGACAGACTTCACATCTGCTTGTTCTGCAACAGAGGGACTCTATCGTATGGACAATATCCAAAGAACACTGCCACTATTTTCTGGTCAAGTAACTCATTTCTGCATCTCTGTTCATAAACTGCATTCCTCTAGTTCTCCATCAACGGGAAAAGCATCAGCATCAGCTTCATGTAAGTTCTATAGACAAACCGTCAGACTAACAAGAAATTAAGCAGATATTATAATGCTATGTTATTGCAAACACAACTAATTTCACTATGGTAATATATTGTATAAAAGTAGTGTGCCATGCTCAGGTTGAACTGTAAATGCAATTTTCCTCCTGGATCAGCTGATGTAAAGTCTTGATGTATCGTTTAGTGGAAGCAAGATCCATTCCCTTTCCCTTAAATAGCTATTACCTTCTAACAAAATTTCCTCTTCCCCATTTAATAGGGTCATTATATCCCTGTGAAGACGAATTCATCTTCAAGCGCAGTGTTTTTGTGACATACATAATTACTCTAAGTCAAAGCCTGGGTTTAACATTCCCTTGACTCTGATGATGACTTAGTCTGTGACCTGAGGCAAATCACTTAATATTTGTTCAGGCATCCCTAGAAGTGGTGCAAACAACTTCATTGTAACAGATACTTGGGAAGCTTTCTCAAATATGTAGGCTAATTTAGAAGACAAAATGATTGCTACAGGCTTGCTTTTCACAGAAAATCTGCTGATCTCAGTAGGAATTGGAATAGTTCTTTAAGAAGCCTACTGAAAACTAGACTACGGTTCATCTAATGCAGGTTCTAATTGATTGGATTGAATTGATCGCAAAGGATTTGTAGGTGCTTCCATAACTAGTACTACTGCTTGTGCAAGCACAATCCAGAGTAGAACCCAAATAATGGCGAGAAATGGCAACCTTACACTCTCCTTTTGTTTCCACTGTAAGGCAGTTACCAACACAGTTGCTATTTTGTCTCCTGGATCCACACTGTGACTCCAGTTAGCCCTCCAAATGCAATATGGTCCCTTAAAAGCACAATTAAGTCTATTCAGTTGGGAATGATTGAACATAAACCAAAAAGAAGCATTACTCATCCTAACACGAATTTAAGAATATGATTCTGGGGCATAGTAAATGAATCTGTCAGAGATCCCAGATAAAGTGACTGAGCTGCTCAAAAAGGATGCTGTCAAGTCTTGCATAAACCAGTCTAATTTTATTTTCTTACGGGGTGAATAAATAGCTTTGCAAAAAAACACTTGCTTGAGGAAAAAACAGAGTTTTGTTCTAAGATTCAAAATGCATTCATATTTTGAACTTGTGTCAGCTTCTAGCTCAAGGCAACAGAACTCTACTAATATTTATTTAATAATATATGCTTAATATTTTACAAATGTTATTACAAAGCCACAGACAAGAGTAAAAATGTTGTAAGTTAAAATAATACACCAAATTACAGGTTCATAAAGATGAATAAAGAAACAAATTCATCAGTCAAGAGAATAAGCCTCCAATCAAAGACCTGTGGCTTGTTATGGTTTATCAACAATGGATGCTCCAGATACAGTTTCTGATAGTTGGGGATTTTCCTGCACTCACGTAACACAAATAACAAGACATTTGTGCAGATAATGAGGTGACAAAAATACCTCCTGGGAGTGGATACTGGGGTAAGTTTCCATTCTATCAGGGCCTAATTCTCGCCCCTGCACAGTGAAAACCCCACCAGTTCATCTGAAGACAAACCATTTCAAGATTTTAGAAGACACAGTAATGGCTTCTCCTTTACAATGAAAAGAAATCCTAAATAGGTAGATTTGGTTCTCAGAGGCATCTCAGCTGGGAGATTAAATCTTATCTCACATCAGTGAAGATGCAGCTGCTAAACAAAGCAAGTGGACAATAAGGCTCTGACTGTGCACAGGGACAGGGACAGTGATTTACCCAGTGCCATCATCTCGTGATGCTGCAGCCGGTCTGCACAGGAGTTTGGCTCACACTAGTTTTACATCCTTCGGAAGAAAATCAGTAATACAAGGACATGGGACCATGCTTTACTTAGCGTGTTTAAGATAAACAGGTAGCTCAAATCATCCTAACTCTTGCTGCTATATCCGTACTTGAAAGCAACCTCTCCTGTTCCTGTAGATAGTTGCTTTTACATGCTTATGCATAGAAGCTCCCAATGAAAGAATCGACTTCCAGTGCTAAATACTACAAAGAATGGGAACAGGCTGGGTGAAATTTCCTTAGAAATCCAAGTCACGACAAAAATTAAGGAAGTTTCACTAGATGTCAACTCCATCATAATGGAGAATGTGACACACAACATAGTACTTCTTGACTAGCCTGAACACCAGGCCAGTTTGAGCGCACGGTGTCTGCTTCTCTACCCCTACATGATGATGCATATCATACAGCCGAATACCTGATGAAGCTTGTTATTTTTTTAAAAGGCAATGAAAGATGAAACACAGTGAGTAATCTGTAGTCATGGATTGGAGAGCACCATTTTAAAATGGAAAAGTTATTTATTGCATTGGCACTGTCATTGCAATGTAGTTTTGGTAGAACAATTATTTATTAAGTAATTAATTGTAGGCCTCACAGTTGCAAGTCAATCTAGAGATGATTGTTTGGAGCTGCAGAGACAAAAATGTAGTTCAACAGCAGAGACAGGCCATCTGGCCTGAAACCACCTGCTGAACTACAGTTTTCCACATAGCCCTGTCATAAGGAAATGAAAGGCGGCCCCTGGGAGCAGCACTTCTCAGGACAAAGATGCACCTAGATGACATGGCTGCCCACCCTAATATGAGAGAACGTTTGAAGCAACCACCTGTATTTCGCCAAGATGCAGTGTACAGCCCCAGGTGTGCACCAGAAGCAGGTGGCTGAGCAAAGGAACTTCCTTTTCAAACTTAACATCGGTAGAAATAATCCTGTGCTTCCCAAAAGCTTTGATATTGCACTGTACATTGATATTCACCCTGGTATTATCTGGGATATGCTGAGAATTGTGAGAAGAGCTGGTAATAAACTGCTGAAAAATCTGTTCATTACAGCTCAGTAATTTGTTCTGATATAGCCAGGAACACAGATCCAAGACAGGATAAAGTTAGATGAGGCAGCAGCATACATTCTGCTACCCTGCACACTACAATCTGTTACAGATGAAAGTATTTTATGTAGGTCAGGCACTGCTTCCCTGGAGACCGACAAAATACCATAAGGAAATGAGAGCGGCGCTGGGCCTTGTTGCAGTGATCCACTCTACTCCAAAGCTTCCATTACGCAGAGATTCGCATGTCTCTGGTTTGTTGATCAAAGTGGTCTTCCCAACCAACTTCTGCAAGGCTAAATATAGCAGACTGGACAGCATATATCTCATGATGCAAAATTACATAAACCTTGTGCTCATAAGGAGACAAGAGCTTTGTCAGTTAAAAAAAGAAAAATCAGTGCCACTAATTTCCAACTCATTGCAACACTGAGCTGCAAAATCAGGTTTTAGGAACAGAAGGCAGCTCTCTCACTGCTCCCTCACAGTGAGGAGAATGGTGTTATTAAAAGAAGCACTCTTGCATTTCTCTCTCCCTATCCTTAAAACTGTGCTCTAAGGTAACTAAGCGGGGGACCTGTGCTTCAGTCTTGCTGCAGTAACACCTTGACAAGTGGGAGAAAAAGAATTTCAGGAACCCAGAAGTAACAGTATTTCTTGCTATATCTCACAATCTCAGCAGAGAAATTTACATTTTTAATTTTTTTTTTTGCTATTGTGTAACAGTATACTCGTATTCTAGCAACTAAAAAGCACAAAATATAAGTTTCCACTAACATTTCATAGCAGAGTTTAATTTTATAACACACATCACACCATTTTTCATTACAACCCCTACAACTTCTCTTGTAACAAAACCCCAAAAGATTCTCAAGCAGAACAGCACTGTATTTTCAGAAAGGTATTTAGCTGTGAAGAGATATAGAAAGAAGTACATAAATCATACACAATACTGCATATAGTAAAGAGACAAAGAGTATATGATGGAAGAAGAAAGTATTTGCATTTCTGTATTTTATGAATATCTTAATTCAACTCCAGAGGAAAGGCAACATAAATGACTGTATTCCAGTTTGCTCCACAATGATTTTCCTAATTTAAATGAACCAAGTAATCTAGAGAGGCTTTTCCCATTACATCTGTGAAAAACTATCCTCCTTACTGAGTCAGGGATCACAGGTAAGAGGGAGTTTTAGGTACCATCTCTGCAGAATTCTAGCATTGTTACTTGAAGGGAAGAATGATACTAAATTCTGTATTTCTATCCTTGTCCCAGGTAAGTTCTTAAAAAAAGATACAGGGGCTTCTGCTCTTTTTCCCCTCCCTCCTCAAATACAACAGTTTATACTACTGCAGAGCTGTGGATCTCCTTTGCATACCACCATCCATACCTTTTTGGCTGGCTTTCCCCCCCTCCAACAAGAAGGAACCTGTTCTTGAAATGTAAGCCACCATCATTGGCAGGTTATGTTCCTTACCCTGATTCCGAGCTCCACATTCTCTCCTCCATATACTTCCATGCCTTCATCCAATAAGCCAATCTCTTGGAAATATTCTCTATCTACTATGAAGCATCCAATCAACGCAGGACTTCTGGAAGAATAAACGAGCAGCAACCAAAATTAGCAGATAGAACATGAACAATTTTATTATTCAGAAATAGATTATATTCATAATTACTGGGGCAAATTGCGCATCAAGACAGACTCTTCAGGAGGTGTTTCTCAGATCTATTCAGCTCTGCCTTCTAACCTTCTTGATTTGATGGTGAGATAAGCACCACTGAAGGAAAATATACTCAAAGTTACTGGACATACATATTCACCAGAACAGGTGGGATTTCAGCGCTAACAAAACTAGACCCAGGACCATGAACTTTATTTCTCAGGCACCAGCCATTCTAGTCTCTGTCCCTGCTGAGTCCTCAGATTTCTTGTCTATGGTAATTACAAAGGATAGCCAATGATGCACAGTTTTGTGTTTAGCCAGAAGCTAGGTTCATCTACAGCTAAGAATACTCATGTCTGTAAGCTTATGTAAAAGAAGAGATTATTTCCTGAATAGGAACATCCAGGTAAGGTTCTGTAATACAGAATCAAGAAATGTCTGCCCTTAGCAGCATACTGCAACATTAGGTCATTGTTCTGAATCAGATTTAAACATCCTGATTCTGTACCAAATCAGTAAGCTCTCTTTATGTCATGACCTGAATTAACCAACTTTTACTTTGAACAGCCAGTCTTCAGAAGGTAAGAGTTCAGGCACAGAAAGTACAATTATACCTTTATGAGATGTGTGGAGGACAATACAGAGTAATTGGGCCTTTTCATGTTTCTCCTACCTTATAATCCACAACGGCAAGAAATAAAAATGTATTTTCTGATTATTATGTTGGTATCAGGAATTCTGGTAACAACAGGACATTAATCAGCAGTACAGGGGAAATCATCCTGCATTTACTGGGAACATTCAAGCTGCAATAATTGTAGACATCTGCTTTCAGAAAGATTATAGGAGGTCTTAATCACAGATTGTACAATTCTACAGAAATGTATACATTTATGCTTTTAACTTGAAGTGCTGTAGTATCCACTTTGTAACAATGAAAGACTGTTTCTGATGTATTTATTAATAAAGAAAATAGTATTTAACAGTACTTCAAAAATTATGTTTCTTTTATGACAAAGTATTGGTTATCTTGCTTTTGGTGGTATTTTAAAAGTATTTTTCAGAGTACTTGATTCCCTTTGTTATAATTCTAGAAGCATACTGGAGTTATGATAGAATCCATCGATCAATATATGTGGCTTTTTGTTTTTTGTTGTAATTATCCAGCACACATGTAGTCTATTGCACTGACTGAATAAAAGGTGCTGGTGAAAGGGGTAAGGAGCAACCCTTAACGCCCAATATTCACAAAGGACATTCACTCCACAACTCTCACATAGAACATAGTTTTGGGCTAAAATGGAAAAGTAGACTAGCTCTTTATATTCTGAGTTTAAATTATTTTAATTTAAAAAGTCACTATAATTAATACAGAAAGTTTGCCTCTCCAGGATTTAGTAGAATACTGCAAAACATTTTAATAATGTCGATGAAGCTCATTAACACTGATAACCATTTCTAATGGTGCATAAATCACCACCTCTTTTTACGTATATCTGTGCCAAATCTGTGAAATTTTATCCCCTACTTTCCAAATTCTAGGTCCTGTTTGAACAATCAGCATGTGGCTCAGTGCAGTTGAGACTGTTTAAGCTGACAACTCCCCAAAAAAGCTGTCTGCCTGAAAAGACAGAATACTGGATGAAAGATCCCCCTTACAATGACTTCATGGAAACTGACTGTAGTGATGACCCCCTTGTCACTGCCACTGCTATTTAAGGTTCTGCATTGCAGTTGATGATAACAGTCTTCACACTTTCTTTCTGCAGAGAGATAAAATATAGGTACCAGTGACCTCCTTGGTATGAATGCATAGCTAGAAGAAAGTCCTGGAATCTCAGCAGAGCTGCTGAGGACATTCTGAGGCACCTAACTCTCCTCCTCAAGATAAGGGTATTGTTCTGTACCAGCCTAACAAGACAGAATAGGAAACATGATAGGAAAAACATGATATGAAACTATAGAGCTAGACTGTACCAAAGCATGGATTTAATATAGTCCTTGCTCACACACTATCAGTGGACCAGCATTAACTCCTCAGACATAACACAGCTCTGAAGTTATGTGACAGCATTATCAAGAACAGAACAGTCAGATCAGTTCTGTTTCTAGAATGTGTTCGTAAAGAAAATTCTGTTTCTGGTCCATTACCACTAAATTAGCAGACAAGACATTTAGAGAAGGCAGTCCTGCTGTGCATCCAAGTCTGCCATTTTCACTTTGACTCTGTGTTTTGCCTCATGCTACTAACCAGGAAACCTATTTAAAAAGATCTACAGAAAAGAACAGTTTTCTTGATGGCTCTGTAGGGGTCAAGGACAAAAGCTGAAGAGTACAGTTTGAGGACGTTTAACTACAGCCAGTAAAATCTATTACATAGCTGAGACCACTCACTCATATCTGTCATATCTAGATGACCACTTGCAGTGACACACTAATTTAGGTCATAGTCGCATGTTACCTTATTGGAGCAGTTGTGTTCTCCAGTTTCCACCATGACTTAGGAGGGTTCAGATATCGGCACCATAGCTCCCAGTCAAATCCCTGTGCTGAGAGGGGATACTCCTCTATTTCAAAATTATCATATTTAATATTATCAAATGATGGAGAAATTACTCTTTTTCTATTTTCCTTTATCCTAGTGAGCACTGGTTCAGCCCTACAAAAAAAAGAAAAACATGTTAAGATTATATCAATAGAAGTATAGCACTGATGGAATCATAGAACAGTGTGGGATGGAAGGGATCAACCTCCAACATAAACAGCAGCTTATGCTGTATACTTCAGAAGCAGGAAAGTCTACAGCTGTTACCCATTCAGAGCTTCCTTTGCTTTGACATGGAGTTTTGACAGAGCAGGATCTGCTCCAGAACAACACACTGCAAATTTTATCTAGGATGTCCTATTATTAACCTTGATGTTAGCTGGTAAATGGAAGAAATGAGTATCTGCTATCGTACCCTTGCTACCAAGTAATGATAACTTCAGGCTCTCAATATTATCAAGGACGTCAAGATCAGAGTTAATAATAGATCTGTCCTAGGGATAGAAGCTCCTGCTTTTTTACCATATTTTTTACTCAAGAAGCAGAGATACTAAATCCAGACCAAACAAGTTAAAATACATGGTTTTAATTACGTGCTACTTTTATGCAGAGCGGCAACCTCAGTGCCAAAATGACACTTCTTTGTTTACACTATAGAACATAAAAGAAACGTAGTATTTTTAATTAAAAGAAGATAAATTTGTCCCTATGGGCAAAGGGCTACATTGCTGGAGAAGGTTTTGAACGTGCAGTTTTCCAAGATAGTTTAAATACATTGTAAACAGACCGGCAGATAACTCATATTATAAAAAAATGGATCAAGATTATGTTACACAGCACAAATACATTTTTCATACTTGTGACCATGACACCGTATGAATCTTTATTAGAAAGATCAGAAAGCTGACTCACCCTCTATATGCAATAGAAATGCCATTCAGTAATTTATAAACAGTGCTTGCAAAAGGTCCCGTGGTCAGAGAAAGCAAGGAGACACATACCATCCCACATTGAATTCCACGTGGGCATCAAAGAGAGCGACTACTGGTGCTGTGGCTACTCTCCATCCACTAACTCGAGAGCGAATCAGCCCCTCTTGTTTGCTGTGTCGAACAACCTTGATGAAACCAGGCTTACGGGCATTCACTTCATCAACATACTTATTTAGTTTCTCCTTGAGTTCTTCTGTGGAAAGGAAGGAATTAGATATTAACAAGATCTATCGGCTTGACAAGATGGAAAAACCTGCTCTTTCAGCAAAGCAGGAGCCTTCACACATGGAAATATTCCCTTTTGATTAAACTACTAAGAATTCTGAAATAGCGAAGTCTAAAAGGGACAAACAAAGAAGTTGAAGGATCATAAATTATATTGTAATAAATATTCCATGTGTAACTATTTAGCCTACGTGACCAGAATCAGAATCCTGCCAGTTTAGTATTAACATGTGACAAAATGAAGCACTCAATCATAAAGTACCACAACTACATAAGTGCATATTATGTTACTGTAGCAACAAACAAGACAACTATCTTATTTCTCTGGAAAAATATGCTGAAGTATTGTCCATGGACTTTCTTTAGCAATATTTCAAGGAAAAGTAACAATAAAATGAATTATTTATCCTTTTTACATTTTTCTTTCTAAATTTTGACAACTCTTTTCTACCTCTACTAAAAAGTTCCATGACTTCTTTCCTTAGCAGAACAAAGATCAGTAAAAATAATGGATGAGAATCATCCCTAATTAAAATATGATGACTTTTAAATCAACAGCCATCGTATCTCTGGTTTAAAGACCATTGCATGAGAAAACCCAGTATGCAGAGCAGAAACATGCTGTTCACTGTTAACTCAAAATAACATTCACTACTCTCCCTTATTAGCATTGCTATGTTCTATTTATGTTACAGTATCACTCAGAATTCCGTTGGTGTTTTTAAAATTCCCTTTCTTTCAAATCTCTCTATAAATCCAAAAAGGTCTTTCCTGTGATGCAGAAAAGTATTCTTGCGGTTACAGTGCTAAACTGGGTATCATCAAATCTGCATTAAAAGCTCAATGCTGCCCAATCCTTTCTGTGAAAGCTTGAGCAAGCCATTTAACTTCTCCATAATCAATTCCCATCTGCGAAACTGGATCACCACACTTAGTTTTTGTTTTCAGTCAGTTTAGAATTTAAATTCTAGAGAACAGGAGTACTCTTTTTCTCAGCATTTGGCTAGTACCTAGCACCCTGGGGCACTGGGCTGAGGGGAGGCTGCATCACTCCAGCGATGGCACGAGCAAACAAACATACACACTAGAATGGTTACTCCAACATAAAATTAAAAGCAAGCACATTTTATTAGCCACGTTAAATGTTCATCCTTGGAAAGAAGGTGGATGTGTCCCCTCTTAGGCTGGCAAGAGGAACAGAGCTGTTTCACAAAGAGTGCTCTAACCTAAAGACTTACAACCCATAAGACCTTAGCAGACCTACTTTTCTGAGGATGTGGAGGAAAGGACGAGATGGTCAAATACAAAGAATCCTTAAATTCACCCCTCTGTAAAGACACTCAGATAGACACCAGGCATGATGTTCTTGCAGCTAGTTCCACTGTCACTGCAGGACTGTGCAAATCACATACCTTTGCACAAATGAACTCTGCATGGAGCCAGAGAATAATAAAGAAAAGGGCTGATACAGTTTTTTCATAAAGAACAAGAATTAAAAAGAAATAATCTGATGACTATGACCATCACAGTACTTAAACCGAAGCTATATTCCTGGAATTTTCCACATCATATTGCCAGTATTTTTTCAAACTTTCTATCTATGCCTGCATCACCTTGAATAAACAATCTGAGGCACGTACACACATAGCTTACACACATAGCTTACGTTACTTTCTATTAGTTTTGCTGCATACTGATCGATACACTGTTTTTCCGTTATAAAGTCCAAAAGTCATAGTCAGTTTTTCTGTCACACTTGTGCAAAGCCACGTGTTCTTATTGTCCATTCCCTAAACACGCAGAGATTTGGAGCAAGCACACAACTACCAAACCAACCACTAGCGAACAGCACTTTAAATTCAGAAGAAGACATTTGGGTTATTGAAATTGTGCTCACCTAAAACCAGTGCAAAACAGTCCTCTATTCCCAAAATGTAACATTGTGGAGGGTGAGTAACAAAACATGAAGATCAAAGCTTTGCTCCTGCTGTAAATGTCTGTTCTTAGCTTTGCAATACCAGGAAGCTTTATTTGCCATCACAATGCAGCATCACCACTGTGTATAAAATATATAAAAGGAAAACAGGCTCTAATCAAGGACTTGAAATTCAGTGCCCTTGACAGAGTCACTGTTCTTGTAATCACCTTTGTTTTTAGCAAGTGGACTATTCGTACTCCTCTCATATACTTTTCCTAACGTAGACTGACTTTATAAGCTTGAGTAAATACAAAATCTTTCTTATAGCTAGGTATAGTATGGAAATAAGTGGAAACAGAACAGAAGTCAAACCTTGGCTTGCCACCAGCTTGACTTCAGCTGCACAGTACACCTGTGACATTTACCAGGCAGTACACACTTCTAATTTTCTGGTTAGACGGCAAGCTTTTTGCAAATTAAGTGAATGACCTGAGCGAGACCCAGGGGAACCTTGGAGGCTTACCCATGGCCAGTCAGTATGGAAGAATTCTTCCCTGGACTTCAGTATCAGCCTCGGGAGGCAGACGAAGTGACTTAACTCTGCAGCATGTCCATAGGAGGCAAAGCAATTTTTTGCAGTCAGGCATTTTCTGGCCTTCATTTTTTTAAAACAGATTAGCCTTGCTTTGCAAAGGCAGAGTGCTGAGCAGAGCATTACGTGAACCCTATGTCTTACAAAGTCTATTGGGCAGATTCTCCCAGAAGAAAAGATGTCTACAAAAAAAATGTATCATTTTCACTCAGCCACAGGACACAGCAGACATGTAAATGAAGCTTAAAAAAAGTCACTATTTTGTCAAGAACATTAGAGATGTCCTAGCAGGATACTCAAGTAAGGTTTCTTCATGAATTCCACATTTCCCTGAGTTTTTACATGAGAAATTTGAGTTCAATTGTCTTTGACATTTTTAGAGCATCCTGCCCAACTGGACTGAATGATGGGACTCTCCCTCCAGAACTGATCGTACGCTCTGTGATGGCACCGATGGTCTTCAGCAACATATTTTTAACCTATGCTCTGTGTTTTTCCACTTCAGATATGTTGCCTGAATAATAAACAGTGTTTTTCATTAATTATCGTGCTTCACTGCTTTGTGCCACCATAGGGAGAAGAAAGGGAATGAGCAAATGTGTCATCTTCAGTACAATGTTGATTCAGTTTCTAATTATGGAAACAAACAGGCTTATAAAGATAGATGTGTTTGCCTTTCAGCGCAGAATCTCTCAAATAAGGGCTCCGTTTGACTAAGCTGAGTAAGTATCTGCAATTGGAGAGAAAGAGCAGCCATATATGGAAAGGGAAAATGGTGCCGATCTGGTGCTTGGCAACGTGGCCCTCTAGCATCTGTCTCTATATGGTACAGATGTCTGGAAAGCACAGCACAATTCTCCCCATAAAGGCAGAAAACTTATTCATCTACTATAATTATGTTTAACATTAATATAATGAAGTTCTAATATTTCTAAGAGGTTGCTTGTTTGTTTTTAACAAATCCACAAAGAATTTGGTTGTCAGGTTTCCCTGTTCAGTATGCCAAAGCAGTGCTAAAGAATTCACGCAACTTTGTCTTCTTAGTGAAGTGTAGAAGCAGGGCACAAGGGAGGCAGGGAGCATAAGGAGCCAGAAAGATGTCGGCCATCCCACAACTACTGAGATTGTATGTGAAGGGATCACTTAATTTATGAAAATCCCTTCACAAGCCATCTTCCTTTCAGGATACGGTCTGAGAAAATGGTGGCTCGGCAGAGGCCCTGGTAATGCAACTGCTCTCCTTGCAATACTGCAGCTTGCTTGGCTTGTGTGAGTGGCCAGTCCTAGCTCAGAGGGGTGACATGGACCTCAGTCCTTTGAGCTCTGGGGGGTTGAGGCTGACCATGTGATATAGAAAAGATTTCTCACATATGCCCCTGGGAGTTTCTCAGAAGGAAAACCATCTACAGATCATGTCCTTCATCCAGTCGCATGCAAGTGGCCTACACTTTGTGTGCCTCTACCCTCTCTAAATTGGGAAGCTACTGGGCTAACTGGTCAATGATGTAAGTTGCCTTAGCCCCTTACTACAGTGTCCTACAACAGCCATGGATCTGTCCCCAGACTTTCAAATTTAAAAGTTATTGATATAAACAGTGTTGTCATAAATAATAAATTACTGCCTCACATTCATAGAGAAGTAGCTAAAAGAGCAGTCGATTAAGCCTTGCTTTCAATAACTTTCATGCTTTAAAGTACTCCCATTTTGAGTGCTTAAGTACTTGTACCTCTCAGAACAATTACATTTGTAAAGCCTGATACTCAAGCTTTGCTGAGACAGATGCATTTTACTGACTTTTAAAAGCTCCTTCTTCTTAGCTGTAAGTTTGCCAACAGAGCTACAATAATACATAAATAAATAAATAAAAGCTCTCTCATAACTATGCATTTTCTAAAGCCTAAAAGTCCCTGCTGATTTCGGTGCAGCAGAATGCAGCCTGGATGGTATTGCCATCTCTGCAAGCCTTGTGCTTTTACCTTCAGGGAAAAATTTATCTCCATGTCAAAGGCCCAGGAATGACCATGCCCCTCTTTAACCTCAGCACTTGGCACAAACACGGCTTCTACTGCAAAAGGAAAGAAATTATTCTTCAGTACAGAATGGAGTTTAACGTAACAATTGTCCTCCCTGTGCCAGGAATTGTGGATTGACACACTATATGAAAGGGACGAAATTCTGCCAAATCATTACTTTTATGGCCTAGCTTTGTGTGTTCATTGAGCTGCCTAGAAGGCACACTCTGGTCCCCAGGTAAAGAACCATGTTGGATGTTTCTTGGATCATAAAGGACACTTTTAAAGGCAAATCATTACAGCACCTGCAGGAATACAGTGGAGCTACTGCCTGTCTCAAAGCAATCACTGGTCAGTTTGCTCCTGGCAAAGATGCCAGGGCCTTCCAGAATGCCCTGTGTAGTAGGTCAGAATAGGATCCGCTGCCTTGCACCAAGGCAAAACAGCCAACTGACAGAGCTGCTGCCACGCTGGGAGCATCTCATCAGGCACATCTTGCCTCTGCAGGAAAGGGAAGTAAATTGGCAAAAAGACAGAATTCATACAAAACAATTCATTTTAAACGAAGATTTTTCCATCTTCTTTTTCTGATTATTCGTGGCCAAAGTTTTAGGAACAGAAAGAGATGTTTTCCCACTCCTCCAATAATAATTGTATAGCCTTCAGAAAAAAACCAATATATTAATATTGCTAAGTTTCTCTCTGGCAAATAAATAAATAAAGCCTGTTATACCATGTTTGATGCAAAAAACCCCAACCCTCTCTTTCCTCCCAATCGCTCTGTAGGCATACAACCTGACTTCATGTAATAATTTGAATTCACGGCAGCAGCAAGGCATGCAAGAAAAACTGTTTGCTGCACTTTAACTAATAGGCTTGTACATTGGATTACGCCACTTATTTCATATGCAGCTCAGGGCTTCATCATTCTTATTTTCCTTTCCTCTGGCCCTTTATCTTTCATGCTCAAGTGATCACCTCTCATCTCTGTAGCAGAAGCTGATAATTCCAAATGGAAAATATTTATAACCAGATAGAGGCATGTCATTTGTAATGCACATGTGTCTATAGAATGTTTGCAACAGAGGGCAACAATGCTCAAACAGATAACGAAGGCCTGCTACGCACACATATTTAATAACCTCATGTTATCTGGTAATAGATAAACCACCCAAGGGAAATTATCAACGTGACGCAGGAATTGATTTGGACAGACATCAAAACCAAAGCAGCAGTATAGTCCTTTTCCTCCATTACTCTACTTTCCTTGTATCGTTGACAGAGATGCATAATCTAATCTCAGAAGTTCAGGCTATCCACAGGTAAAGCCAGATAGCATAATGAACTTTCACAGCCAGAATCTTTGCATTCAGCAATCCAAAGTCTCGGCTGCTGTCAAACCTCCCCAAGTCTACTAAGATAAATGAGGCCTACAATAATCCATCCCAGCTCACACATCGCACTACAAGCCACAGATTTCTTTAGTCTTGCACATGAACAGTACCCTTCTCCCAAAATAAAGGCAGAAAAATATGCAATTCCCCTCTCAGCTGCTACTCTTTCAATTGTCCAGGAGAATCGAGTTCAGAAGAGTGGGAAGCACATGTTGCTTTCAAAGAGTTTGATGGGAGCTGCTTTGATCCCTTCTTGGGTCCACTCATAAACACCATGTCTACACATGGAAAGAGCTTAGACGGACACTTCACTGAGTCCTCATGCTCGTTTTAAGGTCTTGGCAATGTGACAGCATGAAAGCCACGTACCAGCAAAGAATTCCAATTCAAAACAGTAATCAGTGAACTAGCACCTCCTGATGTAAAACAGGCCTTGCAGAACACACCCGTGCCAGCAACTATTCCTTCAGCTATCTAACAGACACGTACACTACATGGGGTTTTGATAGGGCTTTTTGTGGGCTTTTTTGTTTGGTTAGTTTTTTTTCTGTTGTGTTGGGTTTTTTTTCCTTTTTTTTTTGTAGTTTTGTTTTAATTTGGTTTGGTTGGTTTTTTTTGTTTTCTAAATGATACATAGTTCCAGCCATAAAAGTGGGATACCACCCTCCAGATAAATCAAGTCCTACCCAGACATATTGCTGCATCTTAATAAATCCCAACAGCATGGGAAGACCAACGAAAATCACCTTTTGGAAACTGTGACAGTTGAACACCATGTGGAGGCGGGGAATACTGGACAAAGTTGTTATTTTTGTTAGTATTATTCTCTTGTTGTAGTGTCTTTATAATAAGAGCTGAAAATCTGTTTTATTTCCTTTTTATTATTTATAGAGTACTATTCAAATACAGTAACAACTCAGTTTCTGTCCTAAGGTGCATCTTGCCATAAACATCATCGAATCCACATCCTAGCAGCAGTGTGTTGGTTTTGCAAGACAGAGAGATAAACTGAGATGCCAGATGAATCTGCAAGGTCACATCCGAAGTTGCAGAAGGGGAGAAATGGAACCTGGGTCTTCCAAATCCCAGGGCAGCACACGAACACTGTATGATTTCCCTCAGGCTGTGATTCCAGTTTGAGTCATGGCCCATATGGAGCTCAGAGAACTCCGTGCAGATGCAAGAGCAGCTCATCCACATCAGTGGGTCAGGATTAAGAGGCAGCTGATATCTGGAGCTCTTATTAATGACAACAGAAATGCACTGCCACAAAGGAATTAAACACGGCCCTTCCATTGCCCTAGCAAGGAAAGACTCCCATGCTTACCTCTGAGTACAGAATAGAACTTACTTGTTAACACTTGTTAAGTGTTAACATCAAGAGAAAAAGAAAACAAATCTGCTCTCAGGGGTGCATTCCTTCCAGCTCTTCAATGAATTTAAGTGTATATGGCAAGGCAGGACTAATAAAAAAAGCACAAAGTGGATGAAAATAGAACAGGGACTTTCCGAGCACTGCCATACAAAGCAAGGGGACAGAGGCTGCTCTGGATGTTTTCATGGAAATACCTAGAATCCTGTAAACAGAAAAGTGTTTAAATCTTCAAAACATCTTTAAACACAGGCCTGTAATTATATAATTTTAATTGTTCCGCTCAACTTTCTGATTGCTGGATGCTTGAATTAATCTCAGCAGGAACACTACTCCACTCTGGTTTACTGTGTATGACTGCTTCTCGTGTAGGGACTGTGACTGGATATATCATGGCTACAATAGTATGATCACAACAGTGGTTAAATCTGGTCAGGAACAAGCACTACCACTGAAATCAAATATTCATATCACAGCTGATGCAAGAACGACTTCTGATGTTTATTTGGATACAACAGTTTTAGAAAGGTACTATAAAGTGAGAAGTACACAAGCACCACGATCATGCATTAGAGCTGACACAGTGAACATAACACACTGCTGAAATAAACACTGCCAAAATTGTGAGTTCATATTTTCACTTCTTGGTGTTCCCGGACTCATTTGTAAAATGACCTTTAAATGTTAAAGAGAAGTGCCTGAGAAATGCATTTTACTCCCAGCTGGATAGCAGCGGTTTCCAGTACTCCAAGTGGCTTTTTTTTTTTCAATACACATTATTTAATTCTAATCTAAAAAAACCCAAATCACTATTCAGAAAAAGAAACTAAATGCCTGAGCAGAGCCAGATCAGACTGTATAAATCTAGAAAAATACAATCTAAACAGCACATTAGAAAGACTCTGTATTTCTATAACCATAAGACACAGCAAACCGCTTGCTATACTGTAAACTTGATAAATAATCATGACTCTAAGAAACAGCATGGCAGTTAATGCTATGATAACAGAGTCAGAAGGAAAAGGAAACTGCCAATTAAAACACAATAGTCCAAGTATGACTACTTTATTTCTGGAGTGGATTCCGAGGAAATCAGTCACGTAAGTTGCATTAAAAATGGAATATGCAAATATGCAGTTAGAAATGCATGGAACAGAGTTGCTCATACTCCTCTTTGGATCAAACCTCTAACAGCAAGGAATTTGAGAACAGGACTATAAAAGAAGAGGAAACAGAAAGTAATCACAGAGTACTCCTAGTTGGAAGAGACCTCTGCAGTCCAAGCCTCAACTCAAAGCAGGTCCAATTAAACAATATTAAGTAACATTCACTACTAAAGATTTATTTAAAAGAATGCCAGAGATTGTTAAAAGACTGGTTGTGGTTTTAATAAACAGGATTTTGTCTTGGCATGCCATATTGGTTTTTATGAAAATCTTACCTTATACCAGAAATTATTATTGGGCTTTATACTCATTGCATAGAAGTACTTCCCTGGGAGCAAAACAGTACGTTAGCATGCACCAAACTTGATGATACTGTCAGAGCATCCTTGAGGATCAGGACAGCAATAACATTATTCCTTCTTTTGAGATCTCACTCTACAAATTAAACTGCAGCTAAGGAAAAAAAAACAAACAAGAAAAAACACTTTCTGTGGTGTATTTTTTTTAATCTGCTATTATCTTCTCCTTTCAAAGGTGTACTGCTACTTGCAGAAGAATGCAATTCATGAGAGCAGTAGCAATACAGCACACAAGGAGAAATAGTGTCTGCCTGAGCAAGAGGGCACTTTTTGACAGATGAGATTAGTGCAAAAAAAGGACTTGTTTTTACATCAGCAAAGCTGCATTCACACAACATGTTTCTGCAAACACAGAAGAAAAAATAAATTATACCAATATGAGCAAATTTTTGTTCGTTATTCTAATGGCTAATATGTTGCTGTCAATGCAAATGAATAGATTGGATAATATCACTTGCAAGTAGAAATTTTACAGGCTGAAATACTGATAGAGTGAAGTCAATGAGAACTTTTCAGAAAAAACCTGCTACATGAGTGATGTATTTACAGGGCCTGAACACGACGTCTCAGTAAGTGCAAGTTATAATCAGGCCTTGTAAAAGCCATCTCTCATATGTTCTTATATTATACCATACAGTCATGAAAAATTCTGCCATACTCAATGTATTACATCACACATCCATCAGTCTGGTTACCTGGCATAAATAAGACAAACAGGACCTATTCCATCACCTACCAAGCAAGTAAAGAGACTTCAGTGTGCACTTTCACTGCAATCCTAGGAGGAATGTCACCTCACATATGACTACCAAGTTCACTTGGACTATCTGGTAGGTATCTGCTGTGCTATTTAAGTCATGGGTTTTCATTCACATCACTTGAACAACTTGGAAATAACAACTTCTTTTTGAAACTTCCTGAAAATATGGTCAAAATCTGAATAGTTCTTACTCTTGTAAAGCACCTGTTCAAATCAGAAATTATTTGCTTTGAATACCGTAAGAGCTGCAAGATTTGTTGTTATCTAAAGATAGAAACTGTTGTTTTGAAGAATCAACTATGTACATTTTCAAATTAAAGGAACTAATTCCAGCTTGCTTCTCTCCCAGCATATTCAATTATTCCTTAGGAGTAACACAGTGTGGGGATCGTGCCATTTGGTAGCTCTAAACCTGGCATATATGATCTCCAAGTAAAGGATTGCTTATTATAATAGTGTATCATCCACTGCTTCCTAAAATTCCCAAACTCCAAGTCTTAAGTGAGCACATTAGCAGTCAATTTGTATCTCTGGACGAAATATATCAGCATGTAACAAATTATTTCAAGTCTCTCCTCGGCCACTACAGAAAATTTCTCTGTAGGCATCTACTCACAATCTATCTGTTAGTTTTAAAGAAATGTTTGGAGTTTAATTGTTATAGTACAATTTTTGTTCAGGGCCTGCCTTTCTGCATTAGAAAAACGTGATGGATGTTAGCAGCAACTTTTGTGTTTACTGAAAAAAAGGTGAGGCATTAAAAATAAACCAGGCAGTGACTTGAAATTAAGATTCATAATACCCTTTCAATTCCCAGTACAGGAACAGCAGTGCTACTAGTATTCTACTGCAGTCTGGGAGAGATTCGGTTAATCTTGCTTAATTGGGAGTATGTTAAACTAAAGTACGTTAATCTGGCTATCAGTATGGCTCCCAGCAGGGTGGAAGCCTGCTTGCTAAAGCATGCACAGAGAACACACGTTACCCCTGCCTTTCCTGCTTTCCAGAAACAACCAAAAAATAGTGTCACTATTGTAAGCCATAAAAGCATCTTTTCGCTGTGCTGACAGGACAGAATTCCACCGACTCCAGCAGTCCCCCCTGGAATTACACCCTAGTGAGCAGCTGGAGGCTGAGGTGACTGGGCTGCTCCAGGTTTCTGCTTTACATTGCAGATGGCAAGACCTACCAGGGAAGGACAGTACCTGCTCCAGACTACAGGCAGCAGGCTGGGCTACCAGTTAAAGTTCTCATCTTGTAAGAAAAAGCAGAGCTGGTTGGTGCTGGCTGAGAAACCCATGAGGAACCGCTCAGTGCTTCTGGAGCTGCTGTGTGGGCAATGGAGGAGGTAGCAGCCGTCTCTCGGAATTGGTCACGCTGCATTTATTTCTCAATAAATGCAGCAAACATAAATGATTTCATGAAGAGTTCCCAGCATAATTTTTCCATTATTATTTCTTATACACATTATACTTCTGTATCTTGGTATTTATATGAAATATTGCTTGGGAATGTTAAGGTCATTCCCAGGAGATCTTTTTACAAAGGACTTGTAGCATTAAGTACTGTCTCACTGAGACAGCTGTGATGTGGTCTGTAGCACCATAAACCTACTAGACTCCATTTATTGTAGATTCAAAAGTTTGACACTATCACCTCCTATCCATTCTTCCAGTATACCGTTTGACCTTTCATTGTGAATAATGATTTTGCACAAATATAGGCTAATTTCCTTGGGCTGGATTTTGATATGGAATGATTTGCAATTTGATTTGCAGTACATCCACATTTTTCAGAATAGCTGGTGTTTGACTTTTGCATCTTAAAAGAATGCTTCCTGCACAGCTAAATTTCATAACAAAATTCCATGGTTAAATTATCTCCAACTATGAGCATTAAATTTCTACCTGGTCTGCATATTGCAATATGTTCTATAGAAAACTACTTGACAGCTTCAGACTGCATAAAGTATCCCCAGATACATAAAACACTCAAACAAAGGGATAACCAGATAAGTGCCGGGAAAATATATTCCCAAGGCAGACAGTTATGCAACACCACTTTTGGAAAGGTATCAGTGAGTGCTAGAAGCCATGTAAGTAGATTGGTTACAGGCTGAAAATGAGCTGCTGTTGTTACCTTGTGATCAGCCACCTCAAACATAGCTGCTGGGTTCTGAAATACTCCACTGATGTCAACTTCTGCTCCTTGTCCCAAAACAAAACTGTTCTGTGTGACCTTTCAACACTAACCCAAGCCACCACTGCTCCCACGTGACCACTCCCTAATGAACTAGGCTTCCCTGTCCTTTTCTCTCATCAAGACTATCCTTCCCTAAAGAAGTGAAATGGAACTGATATTTGGTATACACTAGCACTCACAAATCCCTCTGAAATTAGCTGGCATGAAACATACGTAAAATTTATGAGAAGTTGGATTAGCTATGTCTCTGTTTTCTCTCTATCCACGTGTAACATCTATGCTTATCAAACAATGTCTTAGGTTTCTCCACACTTCTGCTACTTTGGTTTTGGAACTAACTGATCCCTTCGGTTTGATTTACACTGTACTGAGCAAAATTAGCAGCAGTATCAGGCCATACTTCTTCAAGGTTCTTCATTATTCTAGTCACTAAAATCCAGACATTTCTTTCTCTTCATAAACACTTTGCATTTCCCTACTACATGAGCCATCACCATTAAAATCTCTCCATTTGAAAGCCTAAAATATCCTCTAGCATGGCATTATCAAGTATACATGATTGACATTTACCATTCAACAAGACTCTGACCTGTAAGGAAAGACAGGGCACCACGGCATCTGAGGACACAGCTCTACTGTGCAGTTCACCACACACCCAGCCACCCGAGCTCGCACTAATGAACCGCTCAGGCTGCGTGGTGAGCGCTGTGCAGATGTACCGTCTCCAGCTCGGCGAGCAGCTTGAACAATTTACTGGCAAGACTGAGCCTACGGTACAGACTTGGAAGGAGAGTTGGTAGATTCTTAATGTTTAAGGTGGCAATAACCAAGAAATGGTCTTTCCAGTATAAGAAAACAGTAACATCTCTAATAGCAGTAATTCACGAAGTCCACCCTACAGGTTTTGACTGCATTTCCCTTGGAAGACCGTACTGCAGCCAGATGTGTTAGAATGCTGGCAGAGAGCTCTGTAATGCCAGAGGAAAGGACCTGTCAGCTGTGGTCTTCTGTCTGGAATGTCTGTTGGAAGCAGAAAGCACAAACCATAGAAACTCATCACTGTTGATAAACAGCTAGTGTCTAAAGCAGACAGTGAGGTGGGCTGGAGTGTCCGTGGTCCATCTTGTACTGACACCGAACGAGGAGTGAGACTAGGTGCAGTCCCAGCCGTCCCATTCTGTGTCTGGCAAAGACAACTGCCTGTTCCTGGCAGAAGATATCAAGGCCGAAAAGCCCATCAACAAATGCTTGTGCAATTATGAGTCCACTTAATGATGTACCTACAGTCCCATCCACACACTTTACACATTAATAGAAAACAAAAGTATAAACGTCAGCCCTTTTTGGACCTATTTTGTGGGAAGAGAATTTGACACCAAAATCCTAAGGACAGACTGACAGGTTTATCTTCCTCGCCCATCCCAGCAGGGACGCCTTTTGGTAAGACTTGTGCCTCAGCTATGCTGAGTATATGTGTGTTTTGTTTGTTTGTTTTACCCCAGGAAACTACTTTTATTATTACAATTGTATTTTTGAGCTATATAGCGATTTCTGCAGCTTAGTATATGGATCACTGGCAATCTTACAGAATCTGTGTATGTTGCAATTGTAAATAAACCGTTTTATTCGTGAATCTGACTGCTTCTAGAGAATCCCAGAAGCTATCCTGGACCCAGGCCACGCAGCACACCTTACAGATAAAGGCCGAGACCTTAGATCCACTTCATATTGTTAAAAGAGTCTCATGCAGAGCATAGGATGGGCTGCTACGAATAGTATAACATAGCTCTGTGGCACTGCAGTGCCCTGAATCAGTGGCTAGTCCCTTAGCCACTGTCCCTACCTATCTCACACTATGGCTATCCAGTCAAGAAGCGACTCATGGCATTTGTGCCTCTGGCTGGGCACACCCTTTGGGCTCACTTTACTTCCTCAGACACTGAGGCACAGTACAAAACCACCTGAGTTGGTTCATGCATAGCGCTCTCAGGTTTATTGCCCTGACAAATGCAGTGCGATTTTAATTTTTAATGCCAATATGTCATTCTTAAAATACTACTAACCATGCTCTTTGAATATGTATTTTTCATAACAACATTTTAATCATATAAGACATTGCTCCGAAGCTCTATCCTTCTAACTGTTAAGGAGAAGGCATCTTTACAACTTCTTAGCATCTGGCCATCAGAAATACTTCTGTGAATTAAGATGCCAAGAGCAGCTCTGGTGAGAACTACCCAGTGTCTGATTTAAGCATATACAGTTCGTGAGGCTCAGCTGGGCTCACAGATCAAAAGAGCAAAAAATGCGAAAATGCAGTCAGATTTTCTTAACTTTGTATTTCTGGTTTAAATCTCCAGTCACTTTACACCTCTTTTACTAGTGTTATAAAAACATTACTGATGATGGAGATTTTGAAAACCTAACTGGGCCTTTTCTTGGGCAACTTGCTCTAGCTAACATATCTTTGAGCAGAGGGGTAGGACTACATCATCTTCAGAGATCACTTCCTACCTCAGCCATCCCGCGACTGTGACAGAGTTCACGTCTGCCTTGGAGAGAAAGCAGTAATTCCTTTTGATGCACCCCTATCTCCTGATAAAATAAAGAAGCAGCCATAGAACAAATGACAAGACTAAGCAGATGGTCTGAGAACAATAAACAAACTGGGATGCGTGTGACTTAGCCCTTGAATGCTTCTGTGAGCTTGCAACACCCAGTCATAACATCACCAAACCTGATTTTAATAAGAATATATTTTAAATTTCATAGACAAAGTAAAGGCTTGTCAAGAAATTGAGTGCACATTCCAGAAGCTGTAGGGACAAGGTTTTAGAAATTGGTATCTGAAACTTGACTCCTAAGCCCATGTTGAGGTGATTGATTAGAATTTTTCTGATTTTCACAGATCTACACAGATATTAAGCACTACAGCGTCCACCTGAATGAATGGGTTTACCAATAGTGAGGGAGTCTGCTTTACTCATGTTTATGAAACTTTGCATATCAGAGACTAATTAAAATTATAAACCCCTTCCACTTCAAAACTATGTACATCAGCTAATAAACACAAATCAAAATGAAGTTGTTCTGTGTTACAAGTCTTCCAACAGCAACAGTCTGCTAAAGAAACGGAGCTTTGCAATTATGCGTTTGCAGATGGTAACCGAGAAAGCATTAATGCGACAGAACATGGTGGTCTTAGGCACCACAGGCTGGTAGGCAAAGAGTAAGCTGCGAGCCTCTTCTCCATACAATTCAAATGGATTGAAGAGCTTGACTGTTGTTCTTTCATATACAGTGATCTCTGTTTAATAGCATGTCTCAGAAAAATTTGATAGCGTGGACACAGCCGACATTTACCAGCTACTTTGAATATGACAAACAGAGATGCTAAAGCTATCTCTAGTTCTGCCTGTGGGCACAGGAACATTCACAGGACTGTTAAGCGCTTTCAGAGGATCTAAATTTTCCGTATTTGTCTAAGCCTCACAAAATTTTGAGGTCAGAAATTATTTATAGTAGAGTAAAAATAAATCCACCAAATACAGAGAGAACTTTCTACTACCAGTTGCAACTTTTCCATCTTCCTTTCAACATGAAAAACAGTTTCTGAGATATTTTTATGACAGATAGAAACTATAACAGGTTTCTTAGAATATGAAAGCCCTGCCCTGAAAATCCACATGCTGACTAATCACCGAGTATTTATAAACTGCACCTTGGAGCAGCTCCATTTAAAGACCAAAAATAGTTTGACAAATAGAGAATCAAAGACTGCAGCACTGTCCTTCTTGCCCCAACACAGAGGGAACTGTGTTTCACTTAATCCTGACAGAAGCTCGCTTCATCTCTAAGTTTACTCTGCAAATACTGTCCCATGCTCTTTATAGATGGATGAAATGAAGCATACAGTAAAGACCAAATATATTAACAGTATATATTAGTTTGTTGTCACAGTTAAAACTCACAATACTCCAAAACTATGGTGATTAAATCTCAAAACCATAAAAACAACTTGCTTCAGACAAATGACTTATAGAATTGTGTGCCATAAAACAGAAGAACTGCAATAAAGGATCTGAAACTCTTTCTGCAACTCTCCACTGACAAAAACTGAAGAGTTGGAGGGGCTCTTGAGTTACAAGCCTTTTTGAAAACTCACAAACATTAACATGTTTTGTTAATTCATGGTAGCAACTTTGCTTTTTAGAGTTGGTGTTTCAGAATCACCCTTTGATGAGGAAATAAAACAACAGATATAGCAGTACCTTCCATCAATAAGCTGGAAGATATCTTTTTTTGAACAGAAGTTCACTGGAAAATGCAATATCCTCCCACGAGCAATACTGAATAGTCACAGCAGCAGCCTGTGGGGGATGATAGCTTTAGCAATTTGGCAAGACGAGTAGCTGGCTCTGAACACCACACAGTCATCAGCAACATTTAAAAAACAGTTTTTATAAAGGAAAACTGTCCAAATTTGCTCACTGCCAAATCACTTGAACACACCCATAAAAAAAACAAAAAAAAGCAAAGAACTACTTTGAGAAAAAAAACTAAACTACAGGAGAAATACAGGGAAGTTGTTAAGATATAAAATTATCAATTTCAATAAAAGCAGAAAAACTAATCATTTAAGACTTAATAGTTAAGCCAGAAAAAAAAAAGGCAAACAATCAGATACATCAAATAATGCCACAGACAGAAATGATTCAGGAAATGGTATTTTACAGCTGATTAAAAAAAAAATAAAAATAAAAATTTACTGAGATCAGCTGATTAAGAAAGAAACAGACTTACCATCTCAGATAAAAATTCTACAGCTGTTTGTGATTTGCATTGATTTTCCTTTCAGATAAAAATTTATTTGGTTATTTCAATTATTCTCAATTACGATAAAAGGAACGGAATGGCAAGAATCTGTAGCGTGTCTAATAAACGTTCCAGGCAGTTGTCACAGTACTTACCATCCCTTGGATTTTTTAATTTATTTTTATTTTCATGTGCATACCAAATCTGTGGTAAACTATTACCGTGATTATGGAAGCCAAGACACTGATGCTCCTTTTAAAGACTTACGGTACCATATGCTGTAAATATTTTCATTGAATGCAACGGCACTAAGGATGAGGGAAAACATTAGGAGTCTAACCGCTAAACAGCACCTTACCTAAGGAGCACCTTATTGTTTCCATGTGATATCTCACAAAATAATATAAACCAGACAACTAAATCAGGCTCAGAATCTATGATAAATACACACAATTGGCTGTGAACAATTAGTTCAGCTTTATGATCAGGGTGACATAGTGTTCAGTTCCTAATGAACAGAACAGGAGAATTAAAAGGGTTAGATACTTTTGACAAGGGGACTAAATTTTAAGTCAGATTGTCTTGAGCAGACTTGTTCCCTTTTTTGCATCTGTGCCAGGAACACCACGATACCAAATGAGTTTACTGACAGAAATGCCAAATAAACACATTGAGGAGCCTGGAACCTGGCTCCAGCGACAGACCTGAGCAAGCAATAGAATTCCTCAGGCCTTCTTCAGCGGAACTGTGACTTGGCAAGCGTTGGAGAGGCATTTATTTCCTAGGGAGAAAGGAAGGAATATCCTGCATGGCCATAACAGCTACCTGTCAGCACTCTTCCCTGCCTGGGGAAGGCTCGGCTATTCCGAGCACTGTGAGCAGTGCAGACCCATCCCCCAGCACTCCTGGTCCTCCTGTTCTGGAGGCATGTTCTACAGACTCCTGGGCACTTAGTTCACCCACAGAAACAACAGACATTTTTGTCTCCTGGGGCAAGTGAACAGTTGGAATCAGAATTGTACTAAAGCACATGTTGCAGAATTATTACAGAGATGTTTTTCCAAAAGAATACCAGACAGAGCATCAGTGGTGCCTCAAACTACCAAAGAAACACAGAACTATTAGGCAGCTAAGCAGGTACTCTCATGGATAATGTACAGTGTCTATGGTGGAATTTTCACAAATTAAGTGCCAGGCCAAGAATCTGTTCAATACTCTCTTCAAAACTGGCTATTTTTTCTATATAATTTGTGTATTTCTTAGCTGTCACTAGTCAAACCCCTTTTGGGAAGCTGTTGGGCTGAAGCTTATGTCAACAAGGGTTCTGCTGTTAATAGGATGATGCAGTTAATAGGATAATACTACCCCTCAATTTCAACAATATCTTTAAGCAACTTATCTAAAACCGACAAAGAATGCCCTTCTGTTCCTAAAACAACCCCTTAAAAATAGGAATATATTTTTAATGGGCCTTTTTTAGTCAGGAAACTACAGAACAGATAACAGATTATACAGATAACTAACTACATGATACTGAAACTGGTACCAGACTTCTAAAATGTAATAGAAGTAGAGAAAGCGCTTTTCCCCTATCGCAGCCAGTTAAATAAATCACAGGACTTTCTACTGTAATGGGTATGTATGGCAAAGACAGAAACGCAGTTTTCACACTGATAAGAACCTTTAAAAATGGCCAGAATCACAAGTCCACTTAGTTCAACTGGAGATGGATAGGTAGGAAAGGTTAAACCAGCAGAAAATTTGTCTCTGATAACTGAAGTAACCTTGTGCGATTAAAAGTTTCTGAGTGTGGACTGAATTTTTTCAAAATAAAATCCATCTCCAGCATACAGATTTGCTAACTCGGACTGTATTTGGTATGAATTAAGTGATCTTTGTTCTGGATTAAATGAATCACCCCCATTACTGCTCTCATAAAATAAAGGAAAGTCAGTCAGAGTAGCAGCGTAGCAGAGGATAGTTCATTTCGAGAGCTTAGCATTATTTCAAGAAAATACCCTATATGAACTCTAAACCGAAGGGTGTAGACAACACCGTGCAGTACCATAAAAACTGATGCAATTTGTGGAATATGTTTTGTCATATATCAGGGATAAGTCTCAGTACATAAGATCCTGTGTGAGAGAGGTAAATCACACACTGTTGTTTTTCACGTTACTTCGATAACTGATAATTCAGTCCTAGGAAGTCAAATGAACTACTGAACACACACCTTCTTCTACAGTTCTACTAAATAATTCCTCTACTTCCTGTCTTCCTGACCTAAAGTTGATTGAGCTATTGTACAGTAATCCACAGTCGATTAAACTCAGTGTGATATATTCTGATGCAACAGGTATATTTTTCTAGAGCACTTTCCATTATAAGGGAAGTTGATTAGACCCCTTTTTCCCCATTTTACTGTACCTGAGTCATCTCTCTCAGTGTTCCTAGTTTAGGGCCAAAATCGAAGGTTAGCTTAATAGACTATTTTATTAACCCATGTCCCACAAGGGTTTTCTTTTTAGATATTTTAGGACTCCTGACCTCATCATTTTTGTGCCTTATTAAAAGAGTGATAAAAAGAGCAAATACTGGACACAGTAACCCATGCCGAGCATGCAGGCAGAATCACATATCTCTGCCAGGGACAGAAGCTTAGTTTTGCATGCATCCTGGTAGTCTCCATAAGCCAGTCCCTCAGACAGGAGCTTCATAGAGCTGAAACTTCTGATGAGAGTTGACAGGAGATGGGGTATGTGAGCTTTGGTACTAACCTAACATCACTGAAGGACTGCCTTTCCTTCATTTTGTGGTGACACACTCTGGACTTTATGGATAATATTTTTCTAGGTCAGAAGAAAGAACCAACATCACACTGTAGAACATAACCTATTAAAGAAAAAGGAAGTCGCAGGAGGCAGTCAACACCTTCCAAGATCAGCCCTTAAACTAAGAAGAAACCCCAAAAGCTTTGGACATTTAGTAAAGGTGTTGTGCTGACACAAGCAAAGGGTGAAAAAGCTCTTCCTACATGAAAAAGAAGATTAAAAAAAACCTGAAAACTTTTTAAGTAAGGGAATATCTTCATTTTTCCCCCTTTCATTTTCAAGAATAATTTCCAGCTGAGAGTTCTCACGTACGCAAACTTGTTCTTTAAACTTTATATCATGCCTAGTTTAATCTCAGCATCATTTTGAGAAAGGCAGCACATGACAACTTAAAGAAAGGAATTTATGATGGAATCTTGAACCCTACACTTACTGTACCATTCTCACTTTGGGGACTACAAATGTACATCTGCAAAACCAACAGAAAATACAATAATACGATCTGCAGTAAAATGGTCATTTTGACTGCCTTAGACTGGATTTATGATCTGTCTTCTGCTAAGTGCTCACGCCTGCATGATTCCTGAAGCTCTGTAGAGTATTCCACTCCAGAGAGAAACACAGAGGATCTCACAGGTTCAATACATACGAACTATCATTATTTTCTGACATCGAACTCTTTCCAGAGCTCCTATTGGGGTATATAATAACACAGCCACTTATGCAGATTTCATATGTGAAGTTAAGACAAGAGTGGATCACTGAAAGTTTAGTAAGGGTTGCAAAAAATACTGCTACATTTTAGGGACAACTCACTATCAGGCAACCTGTAAAGTACTGTTATATCTCTGTATAACAATTGAACTTTTCAGCCTTGTAGGATAAAACCAGGGTGCAAATTCTCTTATTTTATCTGACATGTTTCTCTTTCTACGATCTACGTGATCATCATCCTGGAATGCGGTCTATATCCACAGGTGATGATGCTCTTTTTACCAAGCCATTGAGGTTTCCTGTAACTTCAGTATTTTCTGTTCCTCTTCTGGAAGACACAATTGCTGAAGCAGAGGGACACACTAGATGTGTGATGAAAAATTCAAAAGTCAGACACTGCTTACTTGAGATAGCTCTAGAAATGTGCAGATCTAGCAAAAAAAAAAAAAAAAA